>JAZKJV010006580.1:0-232500 GCA_037367405.1 Ottelia alismoides
TTCATGACTTGGATAGATGGATGCTAGCAATGAAGTCAGAAATTGACTCCATGCATAAGAATGGTGTATGGACTTGATGATTACATGATATGTTGTGATAATAGGCTCAAATTATGTGGAATACAATATCAATTCCGAGGTTACAAACTCTAAATTCACATAATATATGTCTACATTATTCCATGCGCATAAGCGTATAAAATCATCATAAAATCAATAAAACATCTGATAAAATATTCTCATTAATTATAATTATTAATCAGATTTATCAGAGAGAAATTGAGTACACTCATAGAGCACTAATTTAATTAACATCCAACATATTGACTTGTCTCTACAATATATCTCTTATATTTTGTTGGAAAGAAAAGGGGAAGGTTGATAGTGAAAAATTCCCACTCTTTAAATATCATACATGCATGTGTAGCATCCTTATTTACTCTCTCTCTCCCATTTCCCATGAAAGAGTCGACCATATTAAATCTCTCTCTTCCCATGCATGAATGAAATTAATTGTTGTTGTCTTTACATGCATGTGACTCTTCATGTTGAGGAGACACATGTGGCCTTTATAAAAAGTGTTGGAAATGCGAGCCCACGGCGAGCCATTATGCAATAAATGTTATTGCAAATGTCATCCCCTGATCTGAAATGAAGAATGAATAATTTGCATAATAGGTCCCTTAGTACAATTAGGGTTATGTACCATGGCCATCTTAATAATCATACAGCTATTGATTCAACTATTGAATCATAGAGGCTGGTGCTTGGATGAATATCTAAAGAGTTAGATTGAGGACTCATCAAGCACCGTCAAATGATTGTTAAGAGATGATCTCCAGCCTGAGTAGGAGATGGCAATCCTTATCCCTAAGGCTGATATCTGACCGACCTTTTGATGCAGGTCCTCTGCATAGGAATAGAGATTCGGAGGTGTCAGATTAGTTAGGTCAAAGAGTTGACCTAACGAGATCGAGATAACCAAAGTCCTATATCGTATGCTGTCACGATACATGCACGCATCCTCTGACTGGAGACAGATGTGTTGCTATATGTCTGAGTATGTACATTTGGCAGACCAATAGGCTGATGACCTAACCAAGGTCTATACACCGGCACGTTGGTGTGCATGTAAGGGCATATGCGTAATACGATCTCTCAAAGGGATCATACAAGTTCATTTACTGAGCTGGAAGACATGAGCTCACTCATGAGATATTGGGAAGAATCAAATTCCATGCACGGTCGTCTCACTTTGGAAGCTTGACTGAATTTGTAGGTTTGATATATACTTTTGGAAAGTATATGATCAAGACCTAGGTATGATATATGCTTTTGGAAAGTATATGATCGATACCAACTTCCAATGATCGAATGAGAAACTTACTGATAAAACCATGAAGTAGATAGTGTAAAGTTGATCTAATACTTCGGGTTTAATCTGAGTCTTCCAGTATGCAGGATGTACAGGTATTGGGAATACCTGAAGGTGATGTGATCATAAACGATTGTATAACCATGACGCTTCCATTCCTAGGGAGTGATGAAACGGGTCTGGATTTTAGTGACTCCTCTCAGTAGAGAAGTAACCTAATCTTAGTCCAAATATTGGACATTGATCTGAATGTGATTCAGCTCCAATGAGAAGATTAGATTTACGGTCTTGATTTAATCAAGCATCTATGGGAGGCCCGAGATCTGGATTTGAGATATGATCTCAATATCCATGTCACTATACGTGGAACAATACAATCGCCCTGTCCTTATCTCCAAGTATCTGCGGAGAAAGCGCATTATCCTTGAAGGAGTTCATGGATAATTCTATTGTTGATATATATATATATATATATCCGAGCATTGAGAAAATGGATAATTAAATGTGATTTAATTATCATGATTAATATGAATTCGATTCATATTATAAAGAGAGTTGTCTTAGATAATTAAATATGATTTGATTATCAAAGATGTAAATAATGTGAATATGATTCATGTTATTTTGAGAACAAGAGAATAGAGAGCCAAGATGATTAAATGTGATTTAATTATCATGGATATGAATAATGTGGATAGCAATATCTATATTAGTCATATATATTATAAATGTGATTTATAATATATATATATATAAGAGAGAGCTATTTGTAATTTACATTTGTTAATTAAATGTTAATGTGAATTGGATTCACATTGGACATTGAATTGAAAATGTAATTTACATTTTGTTTTGGGTTGTGAATATGATTCACAAAATTTTTCAATGGCAAGATTGCAATGTCTACAAAATAATTGTGAATTAATTTTGTAGAATAATTTGCAATAAAAGTTGTTGCAAATAATGGAGATTGCATAAAAGATGAAATAGCCACCTTCCTAATGGAGAAGGGTGGACGACCACCACTCCCATTAGGAAAGGGAGGTCGTCCCCCCTCTCCACATGGAAGGAGGCTTTCTCTCCTTTCATTATCTCCATGTATTGATGATTTAATTTTGTGATTAAATTGTGTTGATTTATCAACATATATTTAATTTAAATTAAATTAATTGTTGTTGGTTTTACCAACACAAATCTTAGCCATTAAAAGAAACACAATTAATGAGAGCCATTGGATTTGTGTTATCCCATGGATTGAGATACATGGATCCCAATACCCTATAAATATAGAGGCATACCCATGCTCTCTCTTTACAACACATAATGCTTGAGAAGCATCTCTCTCTCTCTTTCTCTTTCTCTCCCTCTCATGGCCGTCCACCATGGATGCCCTAGAGAGGCTCTCCATCGTCGCGACACCGTCGTTATGCTGCCCGATGTTTTGCTCGTGGAACTGTGTCTACTTCGGCGTGCCTTGCTCGTGAAGAAGACGTCGGATCGCGTGTGTCGAGATCAGGAGATCCACCGCTTGGATCATCAACATGGATTGTGAGAAGCACGCGATTCATCCCCGCGCTCGCAAGCGTGTCCTCCGACAGATCGGACTTGAGACAGGAGGTCTCTTCGTTTAGAGACTTGATCGCAACCACGCTTCAAGAGGTAATCGTAATACTTGTTTGTGGTTCAGACGAAACGATCCGAGAAGTGTTCTTGGATCATGTGGTTTCGTCGCATAAAAATTTTAATTTCCGCTGCATAGAACAACTAGTGCGACTAGTCGTTCTTCGTCGTATCCGATACGACGATCACGCTTCTGTGATGCGCTTGAGGATCTAACCATATCCTTCAAGTGGTATCAGATCCAGGTTGACGTTTCGAATATGATTCGCAAACCGAGGACGACTTGGGTTCGTTAAGGTCGCGAAAGTTTTTATCGCATTTGATTTCGCAGATCTGTTTAGTAAATAATTTCAGCCATGTTTAAAATGTTTAAGCACGAATTATTTACTTGGATTTTGTTCCTCATTAAATAAGGAAACCATAGGATCTGAGTTTATGTAAATCGGATTTCGTATGCTCTAGATATGGTTGTTTTAATGAACATGCATGCACTGTTGCGGGAACAATAGATTTTAACATGATTAAAGAGTTAATTACTGTTATCATCCGCCTCGAAATGTGTAAAACACCTTGAGTTCTGTCCTAAATCAAGTTAGAAATCTTTGAAAATTGATTTTGTCTAATTTGGATTTAAATTGATTGAGATATGATAATTTTAGTGAGTAGGGGTCACTTCTGAAATTACAGTCCTAATCTAGAACCAACTGATTGTCAATTAGTGAAATTAATTGTTAATTTCGTGAAATAATCTTGAAAAATATTTGTGAAATATTGGAACATGATTATTTGCCTAATTAACTTGGCCCCAACCAATTAATTATTTAGATTTGATCTAAATCTTAATTGGAATCACAATCATCAAACTCCTTGCTTGAATAGGATTGTGAATTTGTCTAGCAAATTTCCTTATAATTAAAATTGTTTTGATTACTATATGGTATAATTTTTGGTTGAAGAACCGATGATCATCTCAAGTACAAATTAATCAATTTGGCATTATCCTTTCCCGGGGTGGATATGGTGTCTAGTCGGGGATCGCTGGGGTAACGGGTAGCAACGTATGCAGTCCGTCCCACTCCCGTCGGTACTGGCCATGACAGCGGGTAGGGCCGGGATAATGTCCGAGGGATTATGATGTATTTTTATAATTATTAAAATACGAATTAATACGTACTTTGAGAATAATACCATATATATTCAAGTAAGATATTCAAGTTTGTTGATTGAATTGGATTGATAATTAATTTAATATGACTAAATTGATTATGTCCAATTAGAATACTCTAATATGATTAGAGTTAATATTTCCCTTGGAAGAATTAATTATGTGAATATGATTCATGATAATTAACTAAAATTTGAATATGAGGTGGAGGATCACATAAGTGACATCCATGGTCTCCCGTCAAGGCGAAGAGTTACGTCGCCAGATATTGTATGTAGGAGACGCCTATACGAAGTGACAGCTCCTGCATATGATCCATTTGGATCGGGCTCTTCGCTTCTCGAAAGAGTAAGGATGTATGCGTAGTGACCCCAATATCGGGTCCTCATATTATTGGGGAGATATTGGATTGCGCATAGCGAGTTGTATTCCTGTTGACGGTTGGTTCAATTAATGACGGGTCAACATTGCCTTAGGGTTGGTGGGCCCGGGTGTTAAAGACCGAATTGGGAGATGCAAGTTGGACTTGCAAGGCGGAATGTGTTCCCGCTTCTTTTTATCCGAGTTGTATGTTCTCATATTATTGTGATGCAACAAAGATAAGGAAGGAGATCCCAGATCTTGCTGAGATATGTTGGTAAGTATATCTCTCACATTGAAAGTAAATAAGGGAATGAACTTTCAGTGTTGACAAGTCAAGACAACTTTGATATAAAAATTCCTAAATCAAAGTAAAATATGTATATATATATGTACACTTATGCAAATTTCCTATTTCAGATAATCCTTCATTAAAACCCACTCAATAAATACTCAATGATAACCAGTAAAATATCATGGATTGGACTCATGATCCAGATATTGTACTTGCATTTGGACACATAATGTATGTGGTTGAAATGTGCAAGTTTCCTCATAATATTGAGGAATGACAATTAAATAGATAATAGGACTACAACCCTAGGGTTTGTATGTCTCTATAGTCTTGATCTCATCGGATGTACTTTGGAAGTGACATATCGATGATGATCCCAATTGTCAATTAATCCTTATAAAATCTAAGAAGACTTTCTGGCATACATATGTGCTCTCAACATTTAATTATGAATGACATGGTTCTCTGCATCATGCAGAATGGTGGCTCCATAAGAGATGATGTATTCAAAATGTTTGAATACCTACCTGTACCAATATTTTAAGGGTCTAGATGGATGTAGACATGATGAATGTCATCATTCTACTGTCTATACTCTAGTCATTCATGAAGCTTCATAATATTCATACTGTATGAATTTAATGAGGCATGTATAAATGTTGAAATACTCTTACGTTGAATTCTTTCGAATTTAACATAAGATATCCTTAGCCTTAAGCAATGGTTGTTTATAGATAAAGGGAGCGTAGTGGAAGCATGGGTTGGACCTAAGTAAGAGGTATAGTCAAAGAGTTGATTGTACTTCGACTTCCATATGACATCCAAAGAGCTGGATGAATGCCAATACTGCAATAAGTTGATGTGTTGATAGTATGACTATCAAGTCTGTCTAGAATCCTTAGAGAAGGACTCGGATAGAGCATCAGAATAATCTACATAAATCATTGATATTGACTTGCTTATTAAATAAGATGAAGTCTTGTAATTGTATCTCAATCTTCTACAACATTTGCAATGGGTTGCATATGTTTTAGAAGACTGGAATAATTGATCTTAAGTTCTGTAGTTATCCATATGAATTTTGATGCAATGGTTGCAATAATCTCTGTTGGATTGATAGACTTGTTAATTTCAGTGGGAGAGCCCTTACTCTTAGAGAATGTCTCTATGACCTAGACATTAGAATACACTCATTGTTTGTTTCTAAATGTTGGAAATAAACATGAATTCTGGAATGGACCTATCATAAGGAGTTATGATGGAGATATTTCAGAATGTAATCTAAAATCTAGTGGACTCCACTAAATTAGAAAATTAATGAATGGTTCATTAACATTTCTAAATATTGAAATTAAACCTTAAGATCAATAGGAGGATGAAGATCATTTGACAATGATCTAGCATCAAGCCTTGGACATTTGTCTATTGATTCGATCAATAGGCTAGTAAGAGATGAAACTTTAGAATGTCTAACATTTCAAAACTTACATACTTATGAATATTGTATTCAAAGTAAAATGTCCAATACACCCTTCTTTGGGAATGGTGTAAGATGTCAAGGTATTCAGGATCACATACATATTGATGTATGCGGATCATCTATATCATAGTAAACATTATGGATATGTGATATCTACTAATGATTATGTATGATATGAGATTTCTTCTCTTCACTTAGAAACCTTTGAAATGTTCAAAGATTTCATTGTTTTTGGTTTACAACCACAGTTTGAAAGAAGATAAAATGAATTTGATCTAATCAAGGTAGCTTGTACCTGTTAGATGAATTCAAATGATACCTTATGGAGATATGAATATCATTTCTATCTCAATCCTCCTAACTCACCTTAACTCAAAAGAGTTATAGGGAGATACAATTGGATCATGTGTGACATGATCTTATCAATGATGAATTTTAGCATAATTATCCCTTAGTTTCCAGGTATGTATATGTGTAGTAGAGACTACAATATATATCCTTAATAAGGTTCCATGCATGCTGGAATCTAGCACTTGAGAGTGCTGCTTCATTAGGAAAATAAAGGATGGTATTGGATACCTACTTTATTACCTTGAGATTCTTAAAATATCTCATCTCTGAGAATGTGATTCTTAGAGGTAGAGACTCTTAAGAATCAAGATAAAAATGAAGTATAGGACTTAATCTTGAAAAGATAATGAGACTCCTGAAATTGTAAACTAAAAGGACAATTAAAGATGAAACACTAATACATCTTCAAATGAGTTTGAGGATGGATTCCATGTGTCAGAGAAATCTGACAATGATCGAACTTCATGTGATGAAGCTTCTGAAGATCATAGCATGGATAGATGGATGTTAGCAATAAAAGTCTAATGTAGACTTCATATACAAGTGTTGTATATAGAACCCTGAGGATCCACCTATATGGGTAAGACCTGTAAAGGTGTAAATGGATCTTCAAGAGAAAGGGAACCTGATGAGAAGGTAGAGACCTTTAAAGCACGGTTCGTAGCCATGAGCTACACACTGAAAGAGAAGACATTGCTTGCAATGAGACTTGCTCTTCGGTGACCATGCTTAAAATCATCGGAATATTGCTAACCTTGGATGCACAACTTGACTATTGCATCTTCAAGATGTAAGTCAAGATTGCATTCCTCTATAATACCTCTCTGAGGATATTCACATGAAGTAGCCTCAGGGCTTCATGGTTGAGGAAATCAAGGTGTGCAAGCTAAGGAATCTATCTAAGGACTCAAATAAGCTTCTTAAAGTTGGACTATAAGATATCATGAGATTATAAATGTTATAATTTCAGATAGAATCTTGATGAGCCATGTGAAGCTTAGTGGGAGTGCCTTTGTGTTCATCATGCTAAATGTAGATGATATCCTAATCATTTAAAATGATATAAGGATAATAATGAGTGTTTTATTATATGGTTGTTCCATAACTTGAGATACGATCTCAAGGATACCTCTTGGATCTTAGTTCTGAAGGTGTTCAGTAGCAAAGTGAAGAGGGTATTATGACTGTCACATTAGTAGTACACCTTGGACATATTCCATTTTATGGAAAATTCCAAGAAAGGCTTCCATCCCTTAAGATATGGTACTGACCTATCTGAAGGGATAGCACCTCAAAGAGTTGAGGAAGTAAATGCTAGAACTACTTGCACTTGTGCATTAGTTACAAGAAGCTGAGTGTATGCTAGATGTGTACAAAAGCCAGATATCTGCCATGCATTAGGAGTAGTAAACTGTTACTAGTCCTACTATGGAGATAGAACACTTAAATGCGTAACAACATTATCTTCCAAGATGACAAGATTTTTGAGATAGTGATCTCAAAGTTTTAATCTTCAAAAGTTTAAGACCTTATAGATAGTGATCTATAAGGGTCTTAACCATAGATACCTTTAGAGATAGTGATCTCCAAGAATAAGGGTATTCTGATAAGGATTATGAAAATACTGGTTATAACAATTATTAAGCTATAGTGTCAAGAACACTATAATAGCTTTAACAAGATTGAGTATTGGTTGCTTGAAATGCAACATTCGCATTAGATGCGAGCACTGTTACTGGGGATATACAAGTGTCGTAAAAGGACTTGGCATAGTCTCGCGGGAACAGAGTGACTGATCAGCTTACCTAGCTATTTTCTAAATAGACTATGATTGTCACATGAGTGTGGGTTTAAATGATTAGCTCATTAATGGCTCTTTAGGCTAGTGGGAGATTGTTGGAAATGCGAGCCCATGGCGAGACATTATGCAATAAATGTTATTGCAAATGTCATTCTCTGATCTGAAATGAAGAATGAATAATTTGCATAATAGGTCCCTTAGTACAATTAGGGTTATATACCATGGCCATCTTAATAATCATACAGCTGTTGTTTCAACTATTGAATCATAGAGGCTGGTGCTTGGATGAATATCTAAAGAGTTAGATTGAGGACTCATTAAGCACCGTCAAATGATTGTTAAGAGATGATCTCCAGCCTGAGAAGGAGATGGCAATCCTTATCTCTAAAGGCTGATATCTGACCGACCTTTTGATGCAGGTCCTCTGCATAGGAATAGAGGTTCGGAGGTGTCAGATTAGTTAGGTCAAAGAGTTGACCTAACGAGATTGAGATAACCAAAGTCCTATATCGTATGCTGTCATGATACAGGCACACATCCTCTGACCGGAGACAAATGTGTTGCTATATGTCTGAGTATGTACATTTGGCATACCAATAGGTTGATGACCTAACCAAGGTCTATACACCGGCGCGCTGGTGTGCATGTAAGGGCATATGAGTAATACGATCTCTCAAAGGGATCATACAGGTTCATTTACTGAGCCGGAAGACATGAGCTCACTCATGAGATATTGGGAAGAATCAAATTCTGTTCACGGTCGTCTCGCTTTGGAAGCTTGACTGAATTTGTAGGTTTGATATATACTTTTGGAAAGTATATGATCAATACCTATGTATGATATATGCTTTTGGAAAGTATATGATCGATACCAACTTCCAATGATCGAATGAGAAACTTACTGATAAAACCATGAAGTAGACAGTGTAAAGTTGATCTAATACTTTGGGTTTAATCTGAGTCTTCCAGTATGCAGGATGTACAGGTATTGGGAATACCTGAAGGTGATGTGATCATAAACGATTGTATAACCATGACGCTTCCATTCCTAGGGAGTGATGAAACGGGTCTGGATTTTAGTGACTCCTCTCAGTAGAGAAGTAACCTAATCTTAGTCTAAATATTGGACATTGATCTGAATGTGATTCAGCTCCAATGAGAAGATTAGATTTACGGTCTTGATTTAATCAAGCATCTATGGAAGGCCCGAGATCTGGATTTGAGATATGATCTCAATATCCATGTCACTATACGTGGAACAATACAATCGCCCTATCCTTATCTCCAAGTATCTGCGGAGAAAGCGCATTATCCTTGAAGGAGTTCATGGATAATTCTATTGTTGATATATATATATATATATCCGAGCATTGAGGAAATGGATAATTAAATGTGATTTAATTATCATGATTAATATGAATTCGATTCATATTATAAAGAGAGTTGTCTTAGATAATTAAATATGATTTGATTATCAAAGATGTAAATAATGTGAATATGATTCATGTTATTTGAGAACAAGAGAATAAAGAGTCAAGATGATTAAATGTGATTTAATTATCATGGATATGAATAATGTGGATAACAATATCTATATTAGTCATATATATTATAAATGTGATTTATAATATATATAAGAGAGAGCTATTTGTAATTTACATTCGTTAATTAAATGTTAATGTGAATTGGATTCACATTGGACATTGAATTGAAAATGTAATTTACATTTTGTTTTAGGTTGTGAATATGATTCACAAAATATTTCAATGGCAAGATTGCAATGTCTACAAAATAATTGTGAATTAATTTTGCAGAATAATTTGCAACAAAAGTTGTTGCAAATAATGGAGATTACCTAAAAGATGAAATAGCCACCTTCCTAATGGAGGAGGGTGGACGGCCACCACTCCCATTAGGAAAGGGAGGCCGTCCCCCTCTCCACATGGAAGGAGGCTTTCTCTCCTTTCATTGTCTTTATGTATTGATGATTTAATTTTGTGATTAAATTGTGTTGATTTATCAACATATATTTAATTTAAATTAAACTAATTGTTGTTGGTTTTACCAACACAAATCTTAGCCATTAAAAGAAACACAATCAATGAGAGCCATTGGATTTGTGTTATCCCATGGATTGAGATCCATGGATCCCAAAACCCTATAAATAGAGAGGCATGCCCATGCTCTCTCTTTACAACACATAATGCTTGAGAAGCATATCTCTCTCTCTTTCTCTTTCTCTCCCTCTCATGGCCGTCCACCATGGATGCCCTAGAGAGGCTCTCCATCGCCGTGGCACCGTCGTTATGCTTCCCGATGTTTTGCTCGTGGAACTCTGTCTACTTCGACGTGCCTTGCTCGTGAAGAAGACGTCGGATCTCGTGTGTCGAGATCAGGAGATCCACTGCTTGGATCATCAACATGGATTGCGAGAAGCACGCGGTTCATCCCCGCGCTCGCAAGCGTCTCCTCCGACAGATCGGACTTGAGACAGGAGGTTTCTTCGTTTAGAGACTTAATCACAACCACGCTTCAAGAGGTAATCCTAATACTTGTTTGTGGTTCAGACGAAACGATTCGAGAAGTGTTCTTGGATCATGTGGTTTCGTCGCATAAAAAAATTTAGTTTCCGCTGCATAGAACAACTAGTGCGACTAGTCGTTCTTCGTCGTATCCGATACGAGGATCACGCTTCTGTGATGCGCTTGAGGATCTAACCATATCCTTCAAAAAGGACCCCATGCAAATGCAAGAACGACCCCCTCCTCTATCCCTCATGCACTCTCCTCTCTCGCCCCATACTCTCGGTCTCTCTCTTCCTATCTCTCTCTCTCTCTCTCTCTCTCGTTTTTTTTCTCATTGACGAGTCGCTAAATACGATATTAAATTGGAGACGTTGTAGTATGTGTACTTAGCGAATCAGTCAGAACCGAGAGAAGATATCCGTGAAGAGTGTCTCAGCTTAATTTATATCTCGGGCAAGTCCGGGGTCCAACACAGGGAGGCAAAGGAACATCTTCGGGGGTAATTTCAAAATTAAGTTTTAGATTCCAATGCGGTTTTTTTTATATTTTTTAATGCAAAAATAAATCCAAATGCAAATACGGCCGAACTAAAACACTAAGAAAGCATACAACTTAGCCAAATTAATTTGAATAGAAAATAAGTCCAATTTAGTCAAGTTATATTTTTTCTAGAATCCTAATCCAGTGATGAATGCAACACATATTTTTTTGGAATTTTAGAAATTACAATGCAATAATGAAAAATGCACACTTTTTATGGGTATTTTCACAATTTTTCACGCAAACATTAAGCAAAAATTATAAAAATTTTACTGGAACATAAACATGATGCAAGAAAGCTACAGTAATATTTTTGGAATTGTTTGACAATATATGAATTTCTTATATATTTTTTAGTGAAAACAGAGCGACAGTGAGTAGATAATTTCTAATAAATCCACTTATCAAATTAGCCAAAGAGCGAATTACCCCCAATAGATATTTATATAAACAATCCAGGAGAGTTGAAATTTCGCGAAAAGGATGTATGCAAATTTAATTACAAATCGAATATTCAGAACACTCTATAATTGATTTTGGGCACAAGACAACTCCACTTTGGATGAAAATTGGACTGTAAATTAATCACATATTAAGGCATCATTTCTAATTTTTGTGGAATTTTTAGAGCAACTGTATGTGAGATATAAATTTAAGAGCTCAATTTGGGTAAAATATACAATATTTCAGTTGAACATTTTTAATTAATTACCCACAACTCACAAAAATATAAATAAATACTCAGAATTTGGACAATTAGTTGCTCAAAATAATAGCATTTTTCATTGAATAAAATGGTGCTCAACAGCTGTCCAAATCAATAAACAAACACATGGGTCTTTGTGCAAATTCTGAAAGCAAAATAAACAAACAACTATATATAGGGACTTGTTTGTAATTATTGAAACTATGCAAAAACTTTACACAATTTTTACAATAAAAAAATAAAGAAGTTTACCTTCTTCTTCCTTCGTTCTTTGCAGGTGAAACCAACGGGGGAGGTCGTGTGCGGTCGCCAAGGCAGTGGTCGGCGGCGCGGGGCGACGCCGCTGAGGAGGCGACGAGGAGGGGCGATCGGCGGAGAGCGGTAAAGCAGCTCATGGTGGGCGGAGGCGCAACAGTGGTGGGGTTGGGGCAGAGGGCGGGCGGCAGCCACACACGGCGGAGGCGCGCGCGCAGCGTGAGGAGGGAACAACGGGGGGATTGGGGGGGTGGTGGCGGCGCCGCCCGTGGAGGAATGGAGGAGGGGCCGCGGGCGGCTGCCTGCTGCTCCTCCTCCTTTTTTATTTTTTTTGAATTTTTTATGATATTTTGCTGTAAAAAGAAATCTTTTTGTTTTATATTTTTTAATATATTTTTTTAAATTTTGTTAAAATAGGGAATAAATAATGTGGGAAAAAATGCTATGATGATGGTGATGAAGATGATGAAATGGATGATGTGGAACAAATGAAAATGTAATGGTGGTGATATGATATGTTAAAAAAATGCAAAACTAACAAGAGGATAAAATGAGATGAAAAATTACCTACGATGGAGACGGTCGCCTATGTTGTGCTCACGAGAGGACGGTCTTCGCTCGAATCACCGGCGAGCGATGAGCTCGAGCAACGTGTGTATGTGGCTGCGATGTTGGCCGAAAAAACCAACGGATCTCCCCGGAGAGTGGGCTGTCGTCGCTCGATCGTGGTTGTGTCGCTGTCACCGATTCAACTCTGGGAACTAGGCTCTCCTCACATAAAGATGGATCAAGTGCAAATTGAGGAGGATGGGATGTATATAAAGAGAATGGAATGAGAGGTTATTAGAGTGGTGGTAGGTTATATTATTAATGGAGTTGAATGGGAGGTTTAAAAAATAGTGGGGTTGAATGGACGTTGGTGGTAGAGTAAAGTTGAATGGTGGTTATTGTAGAGAATGTAAAATAAATAAATAAATAAAATAATGATATAAAGTAAGCTACTTTAAATACAACAAAAATAAAAAACGAAAATAGTGGTGAATTTACAAGTGAATACATACAACATGTACATTTTTTGTTTGCTTTTCTAATATGTATTTTTTTGTCTTTTTTAAGAGATATTTACAATGAAAAACTATAATAAAATACTACAATCAAAATACAATACAAGCATGATTTTTTTGTATTTTTATAATTAGTAAAGACAAAATAAAAAATGAAGAAAGAATGAATATATACATCATATACAATGTACATCTAGGTCCCCAAACTCAACTTTTGCAAATGAGCTCTGATTTTAATGAAATCACTTTCTTAAATAGATAATTTTCTAACTTGCATTTTAAAAGTGAGTTTGGAGAATTTGGAGTTCATACGGAGCGGGAATTTGGCTTGAAAGTTGGTCTTTACGGCTTTTTCCCTTTGGGATCTAGGAGCATTTATTTGAGGTAAAAATTGTTTTGTATTTTTTTATTTTTATATACGTGGTTATGAACAAGTTAAATAAAGAATTAACCAAAAAGAAATTGAAATGAAATTATTAATAATACTTGAAGTTTTGGGCTATTTACATATATAAAACTCCTTTTTTTGCGGCTCTTTATGTGTAATTCATTTTGTACAATCTAATACACAATAATTAGTGTGTTTTATTTACAAGAGTTAATTTAATGGTTTTATGTACATTTATTTAATACTTTACTCAAGGATTTTGCTAAGAGCAAGATATTAAGATGATGAATCGTGGATTCATTACTCATGCAGGCACAAGTATAGCTCTAACAACCTCCGGCCATTCTCCTCCTCCTCGCGGTGCTCCTACAGCCGCGCACCTCCGGCCACTCTCCACCTCCTTGAGCGCATCCTCGAGTACGGTCGCGCACCTCCGGCCACTATCCAAGGTGCGCCCAGCTACAGCAACCACTACCGTCCTCCTCGCGTGTGCGAGAGCATGCTCCAGCTCACAACTATTGTGCGCCCAGCCTCCTGCGAGTCCCTCGCGTACATCCAATCCCAACTCCATCTTCACACCAGCTCCAGCTCGCAGCCACTGTGCACCCGGCCCTCTCCTTTGTGTTAGCATTTCCCTCGTGCACGGTTGTGCGCACCACCTGCTGTGCGCCCTCTTCCTCGTGTGGGTGCACCAACCGCCAGCCTCCTGCGCACCTGTAGGTGTGCAAGCTTCTTCCCGCGCGCCCCCACGCTTCAGCCACCTTCCAACGCACCACCTGCCATGCGCCGCTTCCCTCATGCGGCATCCTCCAGTGCTGCCACTGCGTCTAGCAGCCATCATCCTCGTCCAGGCCACTACCGCGGGAAACAGCAAGTGCAACGGCTCCATGCGTACATGAGAAACTCTATTCCTCTATCTCTTGTTTATTTATATATCATTTGCATCTAAACCATTGAACTATCTTTTATTCTAAGTACTTCAAGCATATCCTTTACTTTCAATATTTGCGGTTTAAAATGATCTTCACCTAAAAGGGTAAAACCCATTGGATGTAAATGGATCTTCAATGGAAAAGGGGGCCTAATGGGAAAGTAGAGACTTTCAAAGCATGGCTAGTAGCACGGGCTACACATAGAGAGAAGGCATCGACTACGAAAAGACGTTCAATCCTCCAGTCACCTTCCAGCGCACCACCTACCATGTGCCACTTCCCTCGTGCGGCATCCTCTAGTGCAGCCACTGCGTCTAGCAGCCATCATCCTCGTCCAGGCCACTCCCGCAGGAAACAACAAGTGCAACGGCTCCATGAGTGCATGAGAAACTCTATTCCTCTCTCTCTCTTGTTTATTTATATGTCATTTGCATCTAAACCATTGAACTTTCTTTTATTCTAAGTATTTCAAGCATATCCTTTACTTTCAATATTCGCGGTTTAAAATGATCTTCAACTAAAAGGGTAAAACCCATTGTGTGTAAATGGATCTTCAAGAGGAAAAGGGACCTGATGGGAAAGTAGAGACTTTCAAAGCATGGCTAGTAGCCAGGGCTACACACAGAGAGAAGGCATCGACTATGATGAGACGTTTTCTCCTGTGGCTATGCTTAAGTCCATCAGGACACTGCTAGCTATAGCTGCATTTCTTGACTACGACATCTGGCAGATGGACGTCAAGACAACTTTCCTCAATGGATATCTCGAGGAGGATATCTATATGGAGCAGCCGCAGGGCTTCATAGTTGAGGATGGAAAAGTATGCAAGCTAAAGAAATCCGTCTATGGGCTCAAACAACTTTCTTGTAGCTGGAACATCAGATTTGACGAAACCATAAAGAGATATGATTTTGTGCAGAATCCTGATGAACCTTGTGTGTACAAGAAGCTTAGTGGGAGCACCATTGTGTTCATCGTACTTTACGTAGATGATATCCTTATCATTGGGAATGATACAAGGATGATAACTAGTGTGAAAATTTGGCTATCCCATACCTTCAAGATGAAAGATCTTGGAGAAGCCTCTTATATCTTAGGCCTGAAACTATTCGGAAACCGAGAAAAGAGGATAATGGGGTTATCACAAGATGGATACATTAGGAAGATTCTTAAACGATTCTGTATGGATAGTTCCGAGAAGGGATTCCTCCCCTTAAGACATGTTATTTATCTATCTAAAGGGATGGCTCCTCAAAGTGTTGAGGAAAAGAAGGCCATGGCTGGATGCCCATATGCATCAGTTGTAGGAAGCTTAATGTATGTCATGATGTGTACTAGGCCAGACATCTGCCATGCAGTGGGAGTAGTAAGTCGTTACCAATACTGCTATGGAGAGAAACACTAGAATGCAGTAAAGAACATATTCAAATATCTAAGACGAAAGCAAGATTACATCTTGGTCTATGGAGGTGGTGATCTCCAAGTCTTGGGATATACAGATTCAGACTTCCAGTCAGATATTGATGATCGAAAGTCGACATCAGGGTTTGTATTCCTGTTGAACGGTGGTGTTGTGAGCTAGAGAAGCAAGGAGCGGGACACTACGACGGATTCAACAACAAAAGTCGAATACATTGCCGCATCGGATGCTGCAAAGGAGGCGGTGTGGTTGCGCAAGTTCATCTTGGAGCTTGGCGTAGTTTCATCTTATACTCCCATCCCATTACTTCGCGATAACACGGGAGCCATTGCCTGGACAAAGGGACCCATATGGCATCAAAAGAGAAAGCATGTGGAAAGGAAATAACACATTATTCGGGAGATTGAAAAGCGTGGTGATATCATCATCACCAAGGTGGCCTCTGCCGACAACGATTCTGATCCTCTTACCAAACCTCTGACACAAAATATTTTCGACCATCATGTAATGAGTATGGGTTTACGGATTGTACCTGAATGGTTCTGAGGGCTAGTGGGAGATTGTTGGACATGTGAGCCCCAGGCGAACTATTCTTACAATAAATGTTATTGTTATATATATATGTTTTATCAAAAAAAAATTATTGATGTTTCACTCCCTTTTTGAAATTAAATGAATGAATGCATTATACGGTCCCTCTGTACAATTAGAGTTATGTACCATGGCAATCTTGATGATCATATAGCTGTTGATTCATTAAATGAATCATAGAGGCTGGTGTTTGGATGAATATCTAAAGAGTTAGATAGAGGACTCATCAAGCATCATCAAATGATTATTAAGAGATGATCTCCAGCCTGAGTAGGAGATAGCAATCCTTTCTCACAAAAGCTGATAGTTGACCGACCTCTTGATGCATGTCCTCTGCATGGGAATAGTGATTCGGAAGTGTCAGATTAGTTGGGTAAAAGGGTTGGCTTAGCGAGATTGAGATAACCTAAGTCCTATGTTGAATACTGTCACAGCATAGGCACACATCCTCTGACCAGAGATAGATGTGCTACTATATGTCTGAGTGTGTACATTTGGCAGACCAATAGGTGATGACCTAACCAAGGTCTATACACCGGCGAGCTGGTGTGCATGTAAGGGCGTATGAGTAATATGATCTCTCAAAGGGGTCATACAGGTTCACTTATGAGCCGGAAGACATGAGCTCACTCATGAGGTATTGGGACCGATCAAATTCCATGCATGGTCGTCGTGCTTCGGAAGCATGACAAGAATTTGAAGGTATAATATATGCTTTGGGAAAGCTTTTTTCGATACTTATTCCCAATGACCAAGATTGAGAAACTTGGTGATCAAACCCTGAAGAAGACATTGTAAAATTGATCTACATCTTCGGGTTGATCATAGGTCTTCCAGTATATAGGATGTACAGGTATTAGGAATACCTGAGGGTGATGTGATCATAAACAATTGTATAACCATGACGCTTCCATTCCGAGGGAGTGATGAAACAGGTTTGGATTTTAGTGGCTCCTCTCAGTAGAGAAGCAATCAGATCTTGGTCCAAGTGTTGGACATTGATCTGAATGAGATTCAGATGCAACGAGAAGATTAGTTTTGCAATCTTGATTTAATCAAGCATCTATGGGAGGTCCGTGAGATCTGGATTTGAGATGCGGTCTCAACATCCAAGTCACTATACGTGGAACAATACAATCGCCATGTCCTTATCTCCAAGTATCTGCGAAGAAATCACATTATTCCTGAAGGAATTCCTTTGATGAATTCTGTATCCAAGCAACAAGATGTTGATAATTAAATGAGATTTAATTATCAAGAATAATATGAATAGGATTCATATTTTGAGAATGATTATCCACGATAATTAAATGGGATTTAATTATCAAGGAAACACAGATTGTGGATAATACTATCCATAGTATATGTGTATATTATAAATGTGATTTATAATATATTAGAGAGAGAGAGAGAGTACTTTTGTAAATAGTAATTATTAATTGTTAATGTGAATTGGATTCACATTAAGCAATTGATTGGAAATGTAATTTACATTATTATTTGGATTGTCAATATGATTCACATATTTTCAATGGCATGACTGAAATATTCAATAATTAATTTAGAATTAATTTAGTGGATAAATTTGCAATAAATATTATTACACATAATTAAGAGATAATGAGATAAAATAAAAAAGGGGATAATTCACCACCAAAATGAGGTGGCGTCACCCATGAATTGGTCATGGGTGACGCCCCATGATTTTAGGGTGGATTATTATCCTCTTTTAATTACTATCCTATTTATTTTGTGATAATTAATTTTATCGAATTAAATTATGTTGATAATAATGCAACATATATTTAGTTTAATATAAATTAATAAGTTGTTGTTTTTGAACAACAATGATCATGGTCGTTGATTAAAAACACATATCAATATAACCATTGATTTTGTGTATGCCATGTATTGTGATCCATGGACTCCCAAACTATTATATAAAGAGGGCAATCCTAGCCTCTTGAAAATACAACATTGTGCACATCTACTCTCTCTCTCATCTCTCATTCTTGCCATCTTTCTCTCTCTAAAGGTGGTTGTCCACCTTGTGATCTTGAGGGAATATCAATCGCTTCTACACCGTCGTGTTGTCGCTTCGATTGCTCGTAGATCTCCATCTTCTTTGGGGCTTCTTGCTCTAGAAGGAGACTTCGGATTTTGTTGGACGAAATCAGGAGATTCAAGGCTTGGAACTTCATCGAGGATTGCGGGAAGCATGCGTATCATCATCGCGCCCGCAAGTGCCATCTTCGTGGATCGGACTTGAGTCAGGAGGATCTCTTGCTTTAGAGATCTAGTGATCGCAGCCACGCTTCAAGAGGTATTTTTAATACTTTGTGGTTAGATGAAATGATTCAAGAAATATTCTTGTGATCATGTGGTTTCATCTGATGATTTAAATTTTTTAAATTCCGATGCACCTAGCGACTAGTGCGACTAGTCACCCCGATCACATAAGATGCACTCGTCATGCTTCCGTGATGCGCTTCAGGATTCTTCATATCCTTCAGAGGTTTCTACATAACTTCCCTAGGTGACAGCTCCAATTTATTTTCTTAATTGCACATTCATATTTGTGCATTAACCCAACAAGAAAATGACATGGCTTGCCATAAATCATCCTAAAGGGGGAGGTTCCTCGAGGTGTCTTGTAGGTAGTCTTGTAAGCTCACATAACTTAGTCTAACAACTGAGACCAATTCTTCCTATCATGTTAGACTAACTTTTGAAGAATTCTCTTCAGTTCCCTATATGAAACCTCTACCATGTTGTTTGATTGAGGATGGTATAGACTTAGTGATTCTATGCTCAAATCCATAGTCCTTTGATAAATATTTCATCATTCTTTTCAAAAAATGGCTACCTCCATCAGATATCGAAACTTTAGGTACCCCAAACCGTGAAATAATATGATCCTTAATAAATTTGCAAACAATTCTACCATATGCGGCTCAGGTTTGGATAACTTCCATCCATCTTGACAAGTAATCAACCGCTAACAAGATAAATTCAAAACCTTGGCTATTAGGGAAGGGATCCATAAAATCTATGTCCCAAGCATAAAAAACATCACAAAAAATCACAGTTTGCATGGGCATTTCATGTCTTGCTCCAACAGTCCTTCCCATCCTTTGGCAATCAGGACAAGACCGTGCAAAATATGCAACATCTCTAAACAAGGCCGGCCAGAAGAAACCACATTGCAACACTTTGTGAGTGGTTCTTTTTCCTGAATGGTGTCATCCTTACTCAAGTGAATGACAATATGTAAGGACACTCTGATATTCCTCCTGAGGAATACACCTTCTCGAGATACAATACCTGACTTCAAAGAAAAGGAAGGGATCTTCCCAATGACATTTTATTGAATCCGACTTGAGTTGGTCTATACTACTCCTAGTCCAGCCATGGGGAACTTGCATGGAGACAAGAAAGTTAACCATATTGTCATATCATGGAGTGAGTCAATAAAACAAATAGACTCATATGGAAAGGTTTCTCGAATAGGCTATGAATCATGGGAATCCTTTAATTCAATCCTTGAAAGATGATTATCCACTTCATTCTTAACTCCAGGTTTATCCTTTATTTCCAGACCAAATTCCTGGAGTAATAATATCCACCTAAGTAGACGTGCCTTTGCATAATTATTTTCCATTAGATACCTAATGATTGAATGATACGTATATACTGTCACTTTAAAGCCTAAATCACATACTTAAACTTCTCTAAAGCCCAAACAACCACAAGCACTTCTTTTTAAGTTACTGTATAATTTTTCTGTGTTGAATCCAATACCTTTCTTGCGTAGTGAAAAGCAAACGGAATTCGATCTCGTCGCAGTCCCAATTAGGATCCTATAGCAAAATCTAAAGCATCAATCAAGATTTGAAAGGGAAGAGTTCGATCAGATACCATCCTTTAGAGATAAGGATTGCCATCTCCTACTTAGGATGGAGATCACGTTTTAACAATCATTTGATGGTGCTTGATGAGTCCTTAATCTAACTCTTTAGATATTCATCCAAGCATCAGCCTCTATGATTCAATAATTGAATCAACATCTGTATGATCATTAAGATGGCCATGGTACATAACCGTAATTGTACTAAGGGACCTATTATGTAAATTAGATATTCTTCATTTCATATTAAGGAGTCAATTTCAATAACATTTATTGCATAATGGCTCGTCGTGGGCTCGCATGTCCAACAATCCCCCACTAGCTCTAAGAGTCATTAATGGGCTAATCATTTAAACCCATACTCATGTGACAATCATAGGCTATTTAATATAGCTAGGTAAGCCGATCAGTCACTTTGTTCCCGAGATACTATGCCAAGTCCTTTTACGACACTTGCACATCCCTCAGTAAGAGTGCTTGCATCCAATGCGAATGTTGCATCTTATGCAACCAATACTCAATATTGAGGCAGTCACAATGTCTTTGACACTACAACTCAACAATTGTTATAACCAGTGTGTAATTTCTATTATCCTTATCAGAATATCCTTATTCCAGAGATCTCTATCTCTTAAGGTATCTGCAGTTAAGACCTTTTAGATCATTATCTATAAAGTCTTAGGTTCTTGATGAGGAGACTTTGAGATCATTATCTCTAAGTCTTGTCATCTTTGAAGATATTCTTTTATTACTGCAACTAAGTGTTTTATCTCCATAGTAGGATTAGCAACAATTTACTACTACCACTGCATGGAAGACATCTGGCTTTTCGTACATATGTAGCACATACCAGGCTTCTAGCAACCGATGCACAAGGGCAAGCAGTTTTACTATCATCAACACTTGATATGCTATCCCTTCAGATTGGTCAGTACCAAATCATAAGGAAAGGAGCCTTCATTGGATAGAATATATCCAGCATGTACTAATAATGTGACAATCACAATTCTCTCTCTTCTTTTTGCTTCTGAACAACTTCAGAACTAAGATCTAAGAGGTATCCTTGAGATCATATCTCAAGGTATGAAACAACCAGATCATAAAACACTTATTATCATTCTTATATCATTCTAAATGATTAGGATATTATCTACATTTAGAACGATGAACATATTGGTACCCCCACTGAGCTTCACATGGTTCATCAAGATTCTATTTGAAATCATAACATTTATAATTTCATCAAATCTTATGTTCCAATTACAAGAAGCTTATTTGAGTCCATAGATGGAGTTATTCAACTTACACACCTTGCTTTCCTCAACCATGAATCCCTGGGGCTAATACTTATGAATATCCTCGAAGAGGTATTCATAAGGAATGAAATCTTGACTTCCATCTCGAAGATGTCAAAGTCAAGTTGTGCAACTATAGTTAGCAATATTCTAATGGGTTTAAGCATGGTCACTGAAGAAGAAGTCTCATCGCAAGCGATGTCTTCTCTTCGTGTGTATCTTATGGATACGAGCCGTGCTTTGAAGGTCTCTACCTTCTCATCAGGTTCCCTCTTTCTCTTGAAGATCCATTTACATCTTAACGGGTCCTACCCTTATAGGTGGATCCTCTAGGGTTCATATACAATACTTGTATATGAAGTCTACATTTAGACTTTACTGCTAACATCCATCTCTCCATGTCATGATCTTCAGAAGCTTCATCATATGGAGTCAGATCATTGTCAGACTTATCTGGCACATGGAATTCATCTTCAAACTCATTTGAAGAGGTATTAGTGTTTCATCTTTAGTTGTCCTTTTAGTTTCTGACTTAAGGAGCCCCATTATCTTCTGAATATTCAATGAGTTCCTTGACTTCATTTTTCATCTTGATTCCCAAGAAAGTCATCATCTTAGAGTCATATTCGTAGAGATGAAATTCTTTAAGATTCTCAAGGTCATAAAGTAGGCATCCAATACCATTATTTATTTTCCTAATGAAATAGCACTCTCTGATGCTAGATTCCAGCTTACTTGCATGGAACCTTATTAAGGATATATATTGTATTCTCTACTACATATATACCTTGGAAACTAAGAGATAACTATGTTAGGATTAATCATTTATCAAATCATGTCACACATGATCTAATTGTATCTCACTACAACTCCATTGAGTTTAGGTGTATTAGGAGAAATGAGATAGGAATGACATTCATATCTCCACAAGGTATTCCTTGAATTCATCTAATAGGTACTTGCTACCTAGGTTAGATCAAATTCATTTCATCTTCCTTCAAACTTTGGTTTTAAATCAAAATTGTGAAATCTTTGAACATTTCAAAGGTTTCTAAGGTGAAAGGAAGGAATCTCATATCACAAATAATCATCGAATGATATCACATATCATCAATGTTTATTATGATACAGATGATGTATGAGATATTGAATACCTTGGAATCTTACAAAATTCTCAGAGAAGAGTGTATTGGACATATTTACTTTGAATACAATATTCACAGGTATGTAAGACTTGAACCTTTAGACAATCTAAAGTTCAATATCTCACTAGTCTATCGATCATATCAATAGGCATATGTCTAAGACTCGATGCCAGATCATTGTCAAATGATCTTCATCCTCTTATTGATCTATTAAGGTTTAATTTTCAATATTAGAAATGTTAATGAACCTTTCATTAATATTTTAATTTAGTAGAGTATACTATCATAATTCTTTATGATAGGTCTATTCCAGAATACATGTTCATCTCCAATAATGAATTTATATCTATGTCATAGAGACATTCTCTAAGCCCAAGGGCTCTCCCACTGAAAATATGAAGTCTACCTATCCAACAAATATTATTGCAACAATTACATCAACGTCTGTGTGGATGACTATTAAACCCTAAGATCAAGTTTCTAGTCTAAAACATATGCAACCAATTGCAAGTGTTATTAGAAGAATGAGATACAATTATTAGACTTTTAATCTTATCAATTAAGAAAGTCAATTTCAATGATTATATGTAGATTATTTCGATGCACTATCTGAGTTTTTCTCTAAGGATCTTAGATAGACTAGATAGTCACACTATCAATACATTGGCTTATTGCAGTATTGGCATTCATCCAACTCTTTGGATGTCATATGTATAGAAATCATAGAAGTACAGTCAACTCTTTGACTTTCCTTCTTACTTGGATCCGACCCATGCTTCCACTGCACTTCCTTCATCTATAAACAACCATTTCTTAAGGTAAGGGATCTCTTATGTTGAATTCAAAAGGATTTCAAAATGAGAGATTTAAACATTTATATATGCTTCATTTATATCATACAATATGATTGTTATGAAGCTTCATGAATGACTTGAGTATAAACAATAGAATGATGACACTCATCATTTCTACATCCATCTTAACTCAAAAACTTTGGTCATGCATGTATTCAAATATTTTGAATACATTATCTCTTTCGATCTACCATTCTGCATAATGCAGAGAACCATGTCATTCATGATTAAATGTCTAGAGCACATATGTACGTCAAAACATCTTATTTGATTTTATAAGGATTAATTTGACAATTACGATCATGATCGACACGTCACTTCCAAAGTACACTCGATGAAAGATCAAGACTAAGGAGACATACAAACCATAGGGTTGTTGTCCTATTATCTATTTAATTGTCACTCCTCACTATTATGAGGAAACTTGCACATTGCAACCACATACAATATGTGTCCAACTGCAAGTCCAATATCTTGATCAAGGATCCAATCCATGATAATTTACTGGTTATAATTGAGTATAAAATTGAGTGGGTTTAATGAATGATTATATGAAATAATAAATTTGTTTAAGTGTATATATATATTATATACATATTTTACTTTGATTTAGGAATTTTTATATCAAAGTTGTCTTGCCTTGTCAACAATGAAAGCCCATTCGCTTAATCACTTTCAATGTAAGAGATATTCTTACCAATATATCTCTAGCAAGATTTGGGATCTCCTTTCCTATCTTTGTTGCATCCCAATAATATGAGAAACTACAACTCAGATAAAAAGAAGCGGGAACTCATTCTACCTTGTAAGTCCAACTTGCATTTCCCAATTTGGTCTTTAACACCCGGGCCCACCACCCCTTAGGTGATTTTGACTCATTGTTAATTGAACCTACCGTCAACAGACTTAATACTCGCTATGCGCAATCCAATATCACCCCAATAATTTGAGGAATTGATACTGAGGTCACTACGCATACAACCTTACTCTTTCGAGAAGCAAAATGTCCGATTCAGGTGAACTTGTATGAGAAGTTGTCACTTTGGACATGCGTCTCATATATACAACCCCTGGCGACGAAACCCTTCGCCTTGATGAGAGACCATGTATGTCACTTATGTGATCCTCCACCTCATATTCAAATTTTAATTAATCAATATGAATCATATTCATTACGATTAATTCTTCCAAGAGAAATAACAACTCTATCAAAAATAGAGTGTTTAATTGAATTCTAATTAATCTAATCATATTAAATTAATGATCCAATTAATATACAACAAACATTCTTAATTGTTACTTGAATTATGGTATTATCTCAAATACGTATTATTCTAATTTTAATAATTATAAAATACATCATGATCTCTCAAGCATCGTTCGTTCCCTGCCCACTGTCATGGCAAGTAGCGACGGGGTAGGACAGACCACACATGGTGCAACCTGCTACCCCAACGCGACTAGGCACCATATCCGCCTCGAGAAAAAAGAATGCCGAGTCAATCACTTTGTACTTGAGATGTTCATCGATTTTTCAACCGAAGTTATACCATATAATATTCATCAAAACCATTTTAATAATATTATAAGGAGATTTGCTAAACAAATACCCAATCCTATTCAAGAAACAAAGTTTTGCATGTAAAAGTTGTCCTACAACTATTGCAGGATAAACTAGAGTTTTCATGAAAACAATGTTTGTTGGTGATTTCATATTAACCAATTGTGATCAAGATCAACTATCTTATCATTTTGGTTAGTACGATGTCATTCAAGGAAATAATTATAATCTTTAAATATTTCACAAATATTTATCAATAATTATTTCAGAAATTTAACAATTAATTTTCATTAATTTATTTGAATGACAATCACAAGGTTCATGATCAAGTTTGTTAATTTCTAGCAATGACCTCTACTCACTAAAATCAGCATAACTCGATCAATTTAAATCCAATTAATGCAAACTAAATTTATTTTGTTCACCAATTTGATTTAAATAGAATACAAGTGATAAATATGTATTTTCAGGAGTTTAGGACCTGTAATTAACTCTTTCATTACATCACCGACTACCATCCCCGAAACGGTGGATATATGGTTATTAAAAACATCATAACTTGAGTTATCACATTCCAAATCACGCAAACTCAAATCCTTTCCTTAATTAATTAGGAACATTATCCAATTTAAATTTTGGGTTTAAATTTTTAAATAAGGCCGAAATTTTATCACAAGACAGGACTGCAAAAATTGAAATGCTAAAATCTTCACGAACCCAAACGAGCCCAAATCTTCGTAGGTTCACGGATCATATCCAAACCCTTCGACAACCTGGCTCTGATACAACTTATAGGATATGGAAAGATCCTCAAGCGCATCACAGAAGCATGATGATCGCATCGAATGCGATCAGGAGCGACTTGTCGCACTAGTTGCTCCGGGCAGCGGAATTTAAAATTTTAATACAATGAGACCACATGATCCAAGAACCTTTCTCGGATCATTTCATATAAATCACAATTAGTTATAAGGTTTACCTCTTGAAGCATGGTTGCGATCGAGTCTCTAAACCAAAAGACCTCCTGTCTCAAGTCCGATCCGACGGAGGAGATGCTTGTGAGTGCGTTGATGAAACACATCCTTCTCGCAATCCAAGTTGATGATCCAAGCGATGAATCTTCTGATCTCGTTATACGAGATCCTACATCTTCTTCATGAGAGAGGTTCACCGAAGGAGATTGAGATCACGAGCAAGAACTCCAGCAGCATAACGATGATGCTGCAGCAATGTCGACTCTCTAAATGGCTCCATGGTGGACGACCATAAGACAGAGAGGGAGAGAGGCACATGACGTGTAGAGAGAGAGAGAGAGGAGAACATTGGTTTACCATGTAAACGTGTGTCACTCAAAGTGAAATGGATGCCTCTTCTTATATAGGGTTTTGGAAACCCATGTATCCCAATCCATGACAATACATAATCAATAAATGAGATTGATTTGTGTTTATTTCAATGGCTAAGATATTGTTGTAAAACAAAATAACTAATTATTTAATTTAAATTAATTTTCATTGATAAATCAACAAAATTAATTTCAAATCAAATCATCTTTGATAAGAGAAAAGATAATGAAGAGAATAAACCAATCTCCTCAAAAGAGAAGATGGCTACTCTTCTCCTCATGGAGAGTTGTAGCCGTCCACTTCTCTTTGGTGGACTTGGTCCATTTCGTAAAATTATTATGAGATCTCATTATCTCATGATATATATCATCATATCTTATCGATAATATTTTTACCAAAAAATACTTCGAAATTATCTTATGGAAAATATCAACCATGCCATTGAAATTATGTGAATCTCATTCACAACCCAAAACTAAATATAATTATATTTTTAATTAATCATTCAATGTGAATCCAATTCACATTAACAATTAATCAACAAATATAAATCACAATATGCTCTCTCTAATATATTATAAATCATATTTATAATATATATGATTAATATGGATAGTGCTATCCACATTATTCATGTGAGATGACCGTACACCAAATTTGATTCTTCCCAATATCTCATGAGTGAGCTCATGTCTTACTGTTCAATAAATGAGCATGTATGACCCCTTTGAGAGATCGTATTACTCATATGCCCTTATATGCACACCAGCGCGCTAGTATATAGACCTTGATTAGGTCATCAATCTATTGGTCTGCCAAATGTACATACTCAGACATATAGTAACACATCTGCATCTGGTCAGAGGATGCGTGCCTATACCGTGACAGCATACGACATAGGTCTTTGGTTATCTCGATCTCGTTAAGTCAACTCTTTGACCTAACTTATCTGACACCTCCGAATCTCTATTCCTATGCAGAGGACCTGCATCAAGAGGTCGATCAGATATCAGCCTTTAGAGATAAGGATTTCCATCTCCTACTCACGCTGGAGATCACATCTTAACAATCATTTGACGGTGCTTGATGAGTCCTCAATCTAACTCTTTAGATATTCATCCAAACACCATCCTCTATGATTCAAAAATTGAATCAACAACTGTATGAAGATTAAGATGGCCATGGTACATAACCGTAATTTTACTAAGGGACCTATTATGCAAATGAGTTATTCTTCATTTCAGATTAAGGAGTGAATTGCAATAACATTTATTGCACAATGGATCACCGTGGGTTTGCATCTCCAACACAATGGTCATGTTGAGAGGATGAACATAACCATTGTTGAGAGAGTTCGTTGTATATTGAAGACAACGAAGTTGTCCAAGACCTTTTGGGCTGTGGCGGTCCACACTGCATGTTACATGATCAATCGATGTCCATCGGTTATTTTGGGTTTTCAGATTCTAGAGTGTGTTTGGACAGGAAATGACCCCTCATATGCTCATTTGAGGGTGTCTAGATGCAAGGCTTATGCATTGGTACCAAAGGTGCAGAGAAAGAAGTTGGATGACATGACAATGCCTTGTATTTTTCTTGGATATGGAGATCAGGAGTTTGGATACCATCTCTGGGATCCAAGGAAGAAGATAGTCACCATACATAGGGATGTGATTTTCTATGAGAATCAGATATTGGCTGAGGAAACTTCTGAAAGTGATGATGCAGATGAATTTTCCATTGATGATGACAATAATGAGGACACATACCCCTCTTAAGTACATGGTACAGGTGGAGAAGATAGGTAGCTAGAGCAGCACGAGCTAGATGCAGACCCCATTGATGCAGGTCCAGGGGACCAGGAGTAGGGGGAGCAGCCTCATTGACATGCAAATGCAGTAGAGCCTCAGGTCAGGAGATCTGAGGGGACACTCCGGCCATCACCATGTTACCTTTCTTCTAGGTATGTGATGCTTACAGAGGCAGGTGAACCATACACCTTTGAGGAGGCACAGATCATAAGGACAACGATCATTGGCGAAATGCCATGAATGAGGATATGTTATCTCTTAGGGAAACCACACTTATGATATTGTTGAGCTTCTCAAAGGTAACAGAGTCTTGAATAACAAATGGGTCTACAAGCTAAAGTCGGATGATGGTGGCAAGCAAGTCAAGTACAAGGTCAGATTGGTGGTGAAAGGGTTCAATCAGAAAGAAGGAGTGGACTATGATGAGATCTTCTCCCCTATGGTGAGATGAATTCAGTAAGAATGGTGTTAGGACTTGTTGCTAGCATGGACCTTGAGTTGGAGCAGATGGATGTGAAGATGGTGTTTCTTCACGATGATTTGAAGGAAGAGATCTACATGGAGTAACCACGAGGTTTTCAAGAGAAAGGGAAGAGCACATGGTTTGCAGGTTGAGGAAGAGTCTCTATGGCTTGAAGCAAGCCTCGAGACAACGGTACTTGAAGTTTGATGCTTTCATGGCAAAGCAAGGATTCAAGAGAACTACAACCGATCCATGTGTATATGTTCGTCGTCTTCTCAATGATATGTTTGTTGTTATTTTGATCTATGTGGATGATATGTTGATTGTAGGTCGTGATTCCAACTTAATTTCTAATCTCAAGAGAGAACTCTCTAAAAAGTTTTATATGAAAGATTTAGGCAAGGCAAGCCCTATCCTTGGGATGCGGATTACAAGGGACATGAAGAAGTGCACGTTGTGGTTGTCACAAAAAAAGCTATGTTGAATGTGTGTTGGAATAGTTCAACATGAAGAATTCCAAGCCTATCAACACGCCTTTAGCCTCTCATTTCAATCTGACCAAAGAGTCATGTCCTTCTACATCTTAGGAGAAAACAGAGATGGTCATGATCCCATACCAGTCCGCAGTTGGGAGCCTCATGTATGCCATGATTTGCACTAGGTCCGACATAGCCCATGCAGTGGGCGTGGTGAGCATATTCATGTCAAATCCGAAGAAGAATCATTGGGAGGTCGTGAAATGGATTTGAAGATACTTGAGAGGTACCTCAAGTATGCGTCTTGTTTTTGGGAGGTCAGACCCCAAAATATGTGGCTACACTGGTGCAGATATGGCAAGTGACATGAATCAAAGAAAGTCTACCTCAAGCTACATCAGTATAGGTTGGGAAAGAAGTGTTGTGGCTACAATGCTTTCTTGGTAAGTTTGGATTGGACGACAGTGAACCAATTGTTTTTTGTGATAGCCAGAGCACTATATACCTGAGCAAGAGTACCATGTAATGGTCGTACATAACACATTGATGTGACACACCATTGGGCAAGGGATGCAACTGATCACAAGCACCTCATGTTGAAGAAGATTCACGTTGATGAGAACCCCTTAGTCATGTTGACCAAGGCAGTCATTCGTGACAAGCTTCAGCTCTGTAGAGAGCTGGACGATGTCACTTCTTCTTGATCTCCATCAGTGAACCACACCTCCCCATTGGGGCTGGAGGGGGATGTTGTTGGGTTTATTGCAGTCCAGTCCCAACTTGGAGCTACAACATTTTGTCCCTCTTGCATGGACATACTTGCTATATTCCCAGCAAGTTGGAGGGCTTCCATTCGATAACCCCAATCTAGGGAATAACAAGCGAGACAGAGTCGACTCCACCATTCCTCTATTCTCCAGTGAATAGAGAACGACGACGCCTCATTTTCTTCCATTTTCAGCAAAACATGGAGCTGATGCAGCAAGGGTTTCTGACCCTTCACTTCCTCCATGCAAAGAGAGCGAGCGAGCAAGAGAGAGAGAGAGAGAGAGAGAGAGAGGCTGAGTGGGAGAGGAGTTGCATTTAGGGCTCAAGTGCAGCATCAACTCAGACTCGAGGAAGCAGCGGGTTTGGCTTGGAGATTGGTCGTTTGAGCAAGCTCAAGAGAAGCATCGGTGAGGTTGCGTGCATGGTGACCTTAAGGAGACAAAGCCATCGATTTGGGTCTCCATCAGGAGCCCTCAGGGAAGCCACTTCACCTTCTTGGTTTTGAGCACATTTGGTATTGTTAGATACCTAGGGATAGTTAGCTTTTTGTTGAAGAACTATCGGATTGTGCTTGTTGCTTGTATCTCGGTTTTGTTGGGCAACAAAAATGAAAGAACATTTGGCTCATCTTGACCATAGTGGAATCGTTGTCGGTCTTACCCTGTGATTTTTTCCTAGCTCACATCGAGTAAGGGTTTTCACGTAAAATCTTTGTCTTGTGTGATTGCTTATGTGATTGATTGTCATTGTTGTCATTTGATTCCCGAGTGGAGAACCCATATTTGTTGTTGTGACATCTTTGCTGCAGGACATAAATTAAGGGGATACTCCTCCTTAAAGTGTGTCATCCCCAACATATAACTCATAATAAATACACAAACGTAACCATATTACACAATCTTTGATTAGTGTTAGATCCAATTGCATTATATGACATCATTAAATGTAAAGATTCTAAATCGACTGGATTAATGAATCAGGACCGATTGTTCAGGAACCTCGGATTATTCAACTCAAACTCAAGGTCTAAAATAGGCGTTCAAATCACTCTACAGTAACAATTCAAATCGTAATGCTGATAGAAACTTATAAAAAAAAATAACTTGAGCACGTGCAAAGAAGACAATGTAATTAAATTTCCAAATTCCTTTACGTGTCATAATATGAGACTTTATCTATAATATCCTATGTGTGAGAAATATTGATTACCTATTAATTTTCTTAGAATTATTTTGGTTCGATATCGTTTAATTTCTAAGAGCACACATGTAATTGTATTTTACTGTACACGATTATCTATCACGCTTTCCCGTGCATTTCACGGGGCTGTGTAGGATATATAATATTTATTCATTTGACTTAGCGTGGGTTCCTTCGGTCCCCCGTACAGCTTTAATACCTGAATAAAAATTTTAAATAAAATAAACAGATGAGGGTTTGGTTGCCCGAATTTTCTGCTCCATTTAATTTCTTTTTTGTCACGTATGATGACATCCACGTGGTTTTATTTGATGTCCTGCAAAGTATGGACAGAGAGATGCAACATCCACCAATGAGATGAAAAACACGTGTCCAGATGGGGACCGCACATGTGAGAGTTGGCAGACGACACACGTTAGAAATGTCACTGTTTGATTTAGAGTCCCACCCTTTGAAAAAGCATATGTTTCCTCCAACTTGATGTATCATATTATTATTACATACATCATATGAGCGTCTATATGCGCATGAAGATGCATGCTGAATTCGATGTGTTGATTAGCCTATAAGGTTTTTAAGTTGAATGGGAGATTGTATCAGAAAATTTAATAGACAAAGAAAAGTTGAATCGGTTGATCAAAACGAGAGTAATCAAAATATTGATAAAATACAAACTTAAACATTTTAGAAATACATACAAGTTAGTTAATGTATATTTCTTACATTTTATGCATAATTCTTTTTTATATGCAGCACTATATGTTTTACATGTAGATTTCTGTAATATCTAAACGGAATACTTTGTAGTATAGTCGTAGTTTAATAGTATTTAAATTTTATTTTTCATAAGAAGTTGGGTGGAGTCTTGTTGATAAATTATTTGTAATGTGTAACCTAAAGTCTAAATTTTGAGAAATTCAAATTTCAAAAGAGGTTCAATATTATGTTGAACATGCTTAATCGAGTTAAAAATAATCAACTGAACTTATGGTTTGACCATAATCATACGATAAAATTGATAAAAATCGATTAATGAGATCGCTTAGCTTGTAATGCCTCTTTGAAGAGCAATCTAGCGATTGCATGTGAAATAATGTTCAAAGAATTGCATCAAAATGAAATTTCTTTAATATTATATGGAAAGCAAAAAAAAACAATTTAAAATAAGTGGTAATTAAGTCATTCAACACTTGGATAAATTAAGATAATGCAAAATTCAATGAGATGCTATATTTAGAAGATTAGAGGAGAATATTTAGTGATGAATTTTTATGTATCCCTTCGATATTGTTATCTTTCCTGAACAATCCGATAACTCTCAAAGATGCATAGCTTTATTTCTCTTGGATAGTCTCTTAAGTTGGGCTTATTTTGAAGGTTAGAGTTTAGAACGGTATATTTTATTTTATCCTCTGATATGAGGTTGGACTATAGGATAACCTTTGCTATTAAGTGGATGTTAAAATTTTAATTTGATAAGTATTGACATCATTTCCGATGTGCAATGAAATTACTAGTGTGACACTACTCGAATAATGGTCAAAAGAAAAGGTTGGTCAATTTGTGTTATTAAATTTGATGTAACCTTTCTATTAATCTACATGCTATGCCTTTTGACCAATTAAAAAAAGAACACACTCTCATCCATTGCAAGCAAGCAATGGCTGAGAACATTTTGGGATGACAAAAAATAAATTATAACTAGCATTCAAATTGACCGTGATCGAAATAAAATATCATACAAGATAACATCAGGAAAGCTCCATGTCTTCCGAACTTCAGTTGGTCGTATTCGACTCGCTGACTAAGATGATGGATGTGTTTGTGCATACTCAAAATAAGTTAATTATTTACTGTGGCAATGAATAATATTATAACAATAAATATTATTTATTTAAAAATTATCTTTATTCTTTAATTACACAACAACTTATATCAGATTCATCGTCATTTTCCTTAGCAAAGACTCTTATCACAATAATATTAATTATTTTTTCTTCTAAATCGTTACTAGATCAATACAAATTTCACTGCAACAAAATGAGTTCATAGACAATAGTGACATTTCTTTAAATCCATCACTATATCGTTCATTGTTTAATGTTACGAACGGTACTATTTGTTGCGATATTTTTTTATACTTGAAATTAGTGATGAATGTGATATCAATTGCTATATCATTAGCGACGATGCCTATAGTAACACTTACCATGTTGTCATTTTTCAAAATTTTAGGTACTGGTTGCGAATTTCAAGTATAAGGAATAATCTCACAACTAGTAATATCATCACTATATATTTAATGACAACGATATAGTGACGGATTTGTTTTAGAAAACTTTATTATATATCGACTTTTTTAGCGTTTCAATGAAAAATCAACCATTAGCAATGAACATTACATCATTCTTTGTGATCACAAGAATAAGAAATATTTTTTTCACAAATGCTATTCAGTGATAGAAAAATAATATCTGAAAATATGAGAACGGGTACTTAAATTATTTATTGTCTTTGATGTCAATTTTTTTGTTACAGTTTGATTAGTTACAAATTTTACTACAACAAGATTGTCTTATGACAACAAATTAAATATTCATCGTCATATCTTTCGAACTTAAATATATATCAACAAATATTATTTCTTATGAAATAAACTTATGTTCTTCCAATTAGCAATGAATACTATATTTATAACTAAATGTTCACATAACTACAACTTATCTGTTGTCTCCTTCGTTAGAGTTACACAACACATTTACATTCTCGAGCCATGAATTCCAAATCCAACGGAGCTCGAGCCCATTGTTTGGACCACGAAGTCCAAAAAGAAAATGGCTATGCAGGAGGATCATTGAATGTGAGAAACCACTCTGTTATCAGTATTTTTATCATAGATATATGCGCATATTCTATCATATTTTCGTGTTCTTCCCATCTAATAATCATAAATACACAAGTGGAATGTTATATGTGAGAGATCATAGGGGCACATCGTCTGAACATCAGATATGAGAACTATGTACAGTGGTGAGTCTATTATTAGATATTCCTTTTCCTACATTGGTGGATGAGAGCACACCCATCCTCAACATTATCTCCCCACAACCCATAAATAAGAATACATATAAAAGAAGAATAATTATTTAGATATAATAACATCTCTTTGAGAAGAAACTCCGATTTTCTAACATTTTTTAAATCGAAATCGGAAAATCTTATCAAAAAAAGACATAGCTGAATAAAAAATCTAACTGTTGTACGAATTATGAGATCATTCTTTTAAACCTGATTAAAACAAAATAGTGAGAAAAAAGTGCTCGGATGGAGACTGAATTGAATCATTTACAAATTAGACATTAAAAAGAAATTGAAATAGTTGATTAAGATAAATTCAACCGACAAAAATTATACACATATAAATATAGTTACAATAGTTCACAGAATGGAGAGGTTCCAAGTGGGGTTTTGTAAGCAGTCTGATATATCCGTAGAATTTGGTCCAATAGTTGGGATTAGTATTTCTGTCTGGGCAGACTAGCTTCTGTAAAATGCCCTTCACCTCCTTATTCGACTCCTCCACAATGCCATTCGATTGTGTGTGGTATGGATTAGCAATATGGTGCTTGATGTCGTAGCCCTTTGTTAACTTCTTCACTTCCCTGTTAACAAAATGGCTACCTCCATAAGATAGATAACTTTAGGGGACCCCAAACTGTGAAATGATATGATCTTTCATGAACTTACAAACAGTCTTGTTGTCTGTAGCTCGGACATGATTTCCTCCACCCACCTAGATAGATAGTCCACAACCAATAGAATGTAATTGAAATCATGGTTGTTAGGGAATGTGCCTATGAAATCTATACCCTAAACATCAACCATAATCACCGTTTGCATGGGCATTTCATCTTTGGGACTGACGGGCCCTCCCATTCTCTGACACATTGGACACGATTGAACAAATGCATATGCATCACGGAACATGGTCGACCAGTACGAGACACAATAAAGCACTTTCTAAGAGGTGCTCTTTTCGGAGTGATGTCCTCCTACATCCAAGGAATAGCAGTGTGTGAGGACACTCATGTATTCCTCCTGAGGAATACACCTCTGCCAGATGCAATCTGGATCTTCAGAGAACAAAAACGGATCCTCCTAATTGTATTTCCTAGTTTCTGACTTAAATCCGTCAATGCTGCTCTTGGGCTAATCATGTGGAACTGTCCTAAACACCGAGAAGTTCACCATGTTGGCATACCATGGGATAGAGTCAACAAAACAGATCGACTCGTCGAGGAAGGAATCCTTCATAGGGTTGGTCTCAGGAAAACTCTATGGTTCAATGCGGGGGAGGTGATCAGTCACCACATTCTTCACTCCATACTTATACTTGATCTGAAAACAATACTATTGGAGTAGTATAATCCACCTAAGAAGACGTACCTTCACGTCCTTCTTTCCATGAGGTACTTGATGCTTGTGTGATTTGTGAACATGGTAACCTTAGATCCTAATATATGTGACCTAAATTTATCCACGACAAATACTACGATACACATTTCCTTCTCTATAACAATGTAATTCCTTTGAGCATGATCTAGGACTTTTCTTGCGTAGTGGATAGCATACGATATCTCTTCTCTCCTCTATCCTTACATGACCCCAACTACAAAGTCAGAAGCGTCTGTCATGATCTCAAAGGGAAGAAATCAATCTGGGGCCTATAGGATGGGAGCATCAATGATCTTTCTCTTAAGGAGCTGGAAGGCCTCAAGACACATGTTATCTAAAAGGAACTCCATATCTTTTCCTAAGAGCTCTGTTTAACGGTCAGAAAATCTTTGAAAAGTTATTTATGAATCTTCTATAAAAAATGACATACAAAAGGAACAACCGCACTTGCTTGATGTTGATTGGTGATTGAAGTTTTTTGATCACATCCACCTTGGTAGGTTCAACATCCATTCCTCTCTTGAAGATGACATACCCCAAAACAATGCCCTCTTGGACCATGAAATGGCTCTTCTTCCAAGAGAGCACTGGATTCACCTCATATACTTCTTGAGAACTCGATCCGGACGGGATAACCAAGAGTCAAATTAATTTCCATGGACCGATAAGTCATCCATAAAGACTTTCAAGAAGTCGTCCACTATCTCGGCAAATACTACAATCATTTACTGTTGAAAGGTCCCAAAGGACATGCGCCTGAATGTGTAAGTATCAAATGGACATGTAAAGGTAGTCTTCTCCTAATCCTCAAGAGCAATGGCTTTGTAGCTCGAGTGCCTGTCTAAAAAGAAAAAGAATTATTTCCCCACGAGTCTCTCCAAGATCTGATCAATGAATGATAGGGGGGAATAATCCTTCTTTGCTGCAAAATTCAGGCATCCGTAATCCACAAAGATGCACACGATATGGGTACATGTATCACAATTTCTTCTCCTTCTAAGTTGGTGACTATCTATAGTCCCACCTTCTTAGGGATTACATAAAGTGGTGCCACCCACGTGGAATCAGAGATGGGATATATAAACCTCATATCACACCATTTCTCTATTTCTTTCTTCACCACTTCTCTTGAATTCGGATTCAGTCTTGCTAGAACTCACAGGAAGGTTTGACACCTTCCTCAAGGTAAATATGGCATGAGCACAATGCGGGGTTGATCCCGTGGAGATCGGACATGCTACATCCTATCGCCCTATAGTTCTTTTCAAGAATCTCTGGTAAGTAATATTCTTTTTATCTGGTCAGGCTGGCATAGATAATGATTGAGAAATTCTACGGTAGGATTGCAAGGAATGCATACTTCAATGTAGAGGGGGGCGATTTCAGCTTGGGAAGGGTATGCTCATCTAGAATGCTTGTCTCAACTTCCTATGAATCTAGCTTTGTGGTGAATGTGGCTAGATCCATTGTAATAGTAGCCACCAACCTCTATTGTGAAGTATTTGGATCATAATGGATATCCTTGAATCGACAAATGCTGCATCCAACTCATCGTCCTCATACTCTGATTGTCATGAAGGGAACAAGTCCGACAAGTCTAAGTAGGCTTCTAAATCATCAAGAGCATTGGAAGATGCATTAGATAAGTCTCCTTTGTGTAAAGTTTGATTCCGCATAATCTGTCAAACTGCCTCAACCTCTCCTGGTGGGAGGAACTCGTCAACCCACGCTGACTGTTGCTGCCAGTGGTCAACTGTGTCAACTTTGTAACACTCGGCTTCTAACGAGAGATAATCTGTACTTCTCTCTGAATAAAGTCTCTGCCATTTCGATTACTACATCTCTAACTCTGCACTTCATCATGTGCATAAAACGTATCTTTTATCAAAGTGTAATCAAATATAGCTTAAGCCATCCTCAGGAAAGGACAACCAAGGATGATAAGGGAATATGCCATCTTTGGGGACACTCCATGTCTAGGACCGTGAAGTCTACCTTGTATTTCTTTACCTTGATATGAAGGACAATGTCCCTTAGCATTCCCTTAGGTCTCTTAATAGATCGATATGCAAAGTATAGAAGTTCTCTTGATCTCTTAAGATGACCTAAATCTAAATGATTTAGGAGGGAATAATGCAATAGGTTGATATAGGATCGGTTATCGAGTAGAGTGTGGGCAAAGGATGTGTAAGAGATATGGCTAGTGATGAAGTGGATATCCAAATCTCTCTTCTTCTTGGGAATGTCATTCTGATTAAACATGTAGTGGCTATAGATAGCACATGTTTTACAGTTCTCGTGTTCTTCTTCGTACAAGTCCTAACATGAGTGCATCTCACCTTTATATACTTCTTGAATGTAATAATCATATCTACTAATTGAAGGAAAGGTATCTCAGCTTTGATAGTCTCACGGCACATCCTTTCCATTTTCAAGGCATATTTATCATTTTTTCAGAAAATTTTCTTCTTTCCCCTAGACAACGCTTGATGGAAAGGGATTATTGGGGGTTCAGAACGTAAAACAGAAACATCATCATCTGCGTCTTTATTGAAATCAAAATGCAACTGTACATGACTCAGACAATGACTTGTACTATGTACAAGACTAGACTGAAATGCAGAAAAGGGAACTGAAACTACTGGAAAGACCGGTGCTGGTGCTGCATCCAAGGAAGCCTTATCTTTATTCTTCTTTTTGCATTTTCTAGATTTTTTTATTTTATAGATTTTTATGGATTCAAATCCCCCTGGTGATCCTAACAGTGGTGATATTTTTTGGTGGTGATGCTCCTCCTTTGAGATCTCCTTGGGGGTGGTCTCATTAGTATCCTCCGCTCCTCTCTGTTGTGTCAGATCAGGCACGGTCCTACCTCTCTTAAGAGTAATGTGGTGAATACCTTGTGGTAGAATCTCATGACATGATTCAAGAAAATGAGAATAGTATACATGATCCTTATAAAGGCTTTATTCTTCGTTCAAGTTATTGGAGTTAGCCTAAACCTGTGTTAGGATGGAGGCTTAGGGACAGTAAACTCATCTCGCAACGTGATAGCCGACTAATATCATCTCTCTGATCTTGTTGCTTATTGCGAAGGAGTTTTATATCATCTAAGATACTCTGAAGGTCAGATGGTCCAGAGGAAGATGCTTGTGATCCTGTTTCTATAAAGTTTCTGCTGAACCTAATGATATCTATTGGGTCCCTGATGGACCTGTTGACAGTATTGGCTTTGTTGAGTGGGGTACTACTAGTACTGAAGGGGGCTCTAATGGTATAACTGTTGCTGCTGAGGGGGAGGGATTGATAATACTGGGAATGTGTGTGTGTGTGTGGGGCGGGGTTCTAGATCTGTTGTGGGTACTGAGGGTGCTATTGTGGGTGATGCTGCCTAGTGTTTGGACCAATGTTGTACCATATGTCATTCACCTCCCATACATGTGGAGGTTCCTTGGTGAGTGTCCTGATGGTCAGCTCTGTGAACTGTCTTCATGGATCTCGGGATGACCCCAAGACCATGTGCTGTGGAGCTACTACATGGGTTTCTCCTGAATATGGTGCACTCTCTAGATGGGAGCATGGGGTGAAGACGGTGTATATATCTTGATCTTGGACACCTTATCAGCTAAGTCTATCATCTGTCGTGTTAGCTTAGCAAGGTTATCCCACTTGGCAAGATTATGTATCTTTCTTACCTTCTTCTCAATCTAGTCGATCTTGGTTAACTTATCACTAATTATCCATATATTGGGGGAGTAGGTCATTTCCGAGATCGATGATGGCTAATCTTCTCACCTACTGATGTACATGAGAGGGAGGTGGCTTATCATAAGCCCTATTGGTGGCTTTGGTGCAGCTGGTCTCTACCATTTGCTCGAAGATCGTCCAAACCACATCTGCTCCTCTATTCAAGTAATTGCCTCCAAAGGCAACACTCACTAATCCTTGGACCGTTGGAGTCAGGAAACTATATAGGTTCTAGATCAAGATCGAATCGTCCATATCATGGTATAGACACTTATGGATTATATCATTAACCTTTCCCATGCCTCGTAGAAAGGTTCATGAGACATTTGTGCAAAGCTAGATATATACGATCTCATCTGATTTTTCCTACTCAGGGGGTAGAATTTCTTGAGAAATAAGTCCTTTAATCCTGCCCACATAGTGACTACCCTCCCCTTGTTCTTAAGACAATATGAGTCTTTGTCTACTAAGATGAATGGGAAGGCCCTAAGATGGTTGTAGTCCTAAGAAACACCAGGTCAACCTAGGTTTTCACAAACCAGCTCAAACTTCTGTAGGAACATGTATGGTTCCTCGACTGTATTGCCATAAAACTTCAACAGGAGTTTCAGGGAATGATGATTCAACTCTCCAGCATTGGAAGGGATGACAGGCCTTAGACCATTCTCATTTTATATGGTCTTGGGATTATAAGCATTCCTCATAGATTCCCCCTCTTGTGCATTTCCTCCCCCATTCCTCAATTAACTAAGCTCTTCTTGGAATTGTTCACTATGCTACTTGGCTCGTGCCATTCTAGCTAGGATATCCTTCAGTACGTCACTATCACCCTCTTCATCATAGTTCTTCTCAAGAGGCATCTTGTTCACTTGTTCGTCCTCTTCACCTTCATAATAAAAGGGAATGGAATTAGATTCAGAAGAATGTAGGCTGAAACCACTGAGGCAAAAGTCTTCCTTGGTAAGGAAAGAAGAGAGGAAGGGAATGTTTTGGGAAGGACCAAACCTTAATTGAAATTACTGAAGTTGGACTCAAGACAAGAGCGATCTTGAGCCCAAGGAGGTCCATGATTGGATGTACCCTGAATCTCGAGAGATGGTAGATTTGGAGTGTTTAAGGAGACGTTGACAAGTCTGAACAAATATCACTCCAATTCTCCATCTTAATGTCAAAATGATGTGATGTACGAGCACGATATCGAATAGTGAGTGGTCAATTTTAGCTAGGTTATAAGACAATCTTGTGCATATGTTACACAGAATGGAGTTTCCTTCCGCCCAACAGTGCTCCTAATAACTCCCAATCAAAGAGGTGATCTTCCCAAGCTGCCGGGTTTCGATATCACACCTCTAAGGAGACTATCATGCTTACACAACCAAAATGTATTTTTAAGGTCGAATGCTATCCCTTGTACCTCCCAAATACATTAGAGTCGGAAATGGAGACTTAGGGGCAAGTCCAGGGTTTCGGGCTCTAATCTTAGTGGATGAGTCCTCACACACTCTATTTGGGGAGAAGTAATTGTGTGCAAGGATTAGGCTGCTCTTCCAAAAATAATTTTAGTTTTTTATGATTTTTGGGTCAAAGTTGTATTGGCAGTCCCTGCTTTAAGCTACTATCACTGATAATTAAGTCCACCTCAAGGAACACATATCGACAATCCCAATACCTTTTTAATCTTAAGTTGTAAAATAGAGGAAGGGGATAAAAAAGCTGATGCAATATCAGAAAATGATGACGAATGCTAAATTTAGCGAATCACATCGCTTCCTTGCTCTTTATATGCAGGATGTAATAGAAAATTGAAATTTTTACACTATGTGAAAATGCAAGTGAGAAAATCATACCAAGCAAAAATTTCTTAGTTAGAAAGAATTGAGTTGAATATTTGGCTAAATCAAAATGTTCTACAGGTGCATCGTACTAAGTGAAAAGTGTGGTCCTAGAAATGATTGGCACATACAAATATTTGACCTATTTAAAACTATAATAACTACAAGTGCAGGTCTGACCTATGAGCCACTCATGTTCCACACCCTCAACACGAGAGTGAAACATGCCTCGACACACCAAATAAAAAGAATGTCCAAATTAGAGTAGACATGAAATATCTAAAATGAAAACCATTGTAAATGTGTAATTATTACAATTAATTACAAAAATTAAATAAATGCATAAATTGAAACCTAGGACTCTATAATCTCTCATGACTATACTCGATCTTAGTTGTTATGCATCTCTGTATTCCACTCGTTTCGTAAAGTGGTGGCCTCCAATGCAGCTGTCTCAAAAAGCAGCTCCAGATGCACCGGGTCCCTCGCACAAAAATTAATATGGAAGTCAAGGAAATGATACAAATAAAATAAAGAATAAAATAATCAAATAAATAAAATAATGAAAAATAAATGGAGAAATTAATTACAAGAAACTCGGGGGTCATACTATCCGAAGGGTACAAAAACCTTGTTTCTATGTTCTCTAAAAGTTATCCTAAGCCATGCCTCCTCGGCAAAAATGCCATCTAAAAAATGCATATTTACCCTACTTAATTCTTAAGAATTATTTAATTTGTCATTTTGGTGGAGGCATGCATATCACAATTTCTCAAAATACCGCTTAATTCATGTTAATCAATTCAATTAAAAGTGGTCAAAATTTTTATTTTTATTTGGGTAAGCACAAGTCGATCATAGAGAGGTAACTGTCTCCTTACGTTAATTTTCAGATAATTTAGTGGTTAGGTTTCTAGGATATTTGTTTTGGATTTCCATGCAGTCAAATGATGGAAATGCAAATACGGTTAAGTCTAGGGGTCAAATTGCAATTTTTCAACCAGATGATGTCCAAAATTATCAAATTTGGCTAGAATATGAATAAGTACAAAACTAAATTACTATGAATTTTTGGTATTTTTCAGATGCAAAAAGATTTTTCAATGATTTAAACAATGCACAATTGATTATTTAAAGAAATTTAATTTTAATAAATGTCAGATATTAGTACTTCTAGATAACAAAATTTTCCTAGATATAACTACTTAAGAGATATCAAAGAAACATTTCAGATCCTAATAATAATAATTTCACATGAAATCAAAATTAGATTACTAAAATCACTATTGAATTTATTTAGAGACCAATATGAAAGCACATGAGATGAATGTTGGGTATATTGAATAATTTAATTAAATATTCCTTATATTATTTTATAGGAATTTTCCGAGTACTATATGACTTATTAGTAATTACTCAATCACAAATGTTCGAAAGATAGATGTTTTCACCTAGATAATTCTAATAATTGAATCACTAATTAGAAATACAAAAAATATTCATAATAAAGATGATTAACATAGAAACAATATGTAGTCTTCAGACTTTAAATCGATAAAAAATTTATGCTCAAAATGTGACAAAAGTCTATGGTTCTTAGTGCAATATTACATGATTAAATGAACATAAGCAATGCAATAAAGGGTTAAAGTGCAATTACTAACTCGTTGGGTTTTTTTGTTATTTTCCCAGGAGTGTGATGGCTCAGAGCGTAAAATGACAGCGTGGGGGCATGTGTTACGAATGCTCTAGGAGGTTAATGTTGCGGCTTGGCCTTGCAATCCACGTGGTGTGCTCTATAGCTTTGGGTTGCCCGAAGCAAAGATCTAGATGATGCCTTGATGGTCGGCTCGAGCGAGGGGTGTGTTGAGGCATGAGATAACCTCTAAGTCATCTGATAGTTGATAATCTATGGTAGAGTTTGTGATGCTAAAACTATCGCTCGACCAAGATCGAGCGACAAATGTCCCTTCAGATGACCATGAGGGTGAAGGCGGGTGGTGGCATCCTCTATTGTTGATGTTAAGGGCATAGGAGCTATTTATCATGGAGGCCCGATGCTTGGAGAGGAAGATGGTGTCAACGATCGATTGACACATGATCGGAGCTCGGTGAGGAATTAAAGGACCATTGCTAGTTGGTGGCGAGTGATAAGTAGGGCGTTGGTGGTAATGATGGACTCGCACGATGGAGAGGGAGATGTGTACTACTACATGAGTCACTGAAGGTCTTTTATCAATGTTCTACAAATTGAATATGCTTAAGGAAGGGTGAGATTGTTCATGATTATGCATGGCCTGTAAGAAAGATGGAAGACAAGGTTCGAGTCCCTTAACTCGACTTGATGGGTGTTCATCTGAGGAGTGGGAGAATGGAGGCTTGTGTAGCTTTGATCCTTGCAAGAGCAGAGGCTATTCGATAATGGAGATATGTGATGGTTCTGGAGGGGGTGATTGAAAGGTTGCTTCACGATTGGGTGATGGAAACAAAGCTTCGTGGATGGTATATCGTGAAAAGGTAGACTAGAACTGAAAGGAGAAGAAGAGGGAGGTGGTCTACTAGAATAGAGGTTTTCAATCAAGAAATGAGAAGGGTGAAGGGCACTTTGGGGAAGAACTGGAGTAGTAATTAGACGAAGAAGAAGATGGTGCGGATTGGGGGATTGGAGATATTGAGCAAAGAATGGAATGAGAAGATTGAATAAGACAATAAGTAAAAGGGGAATAAGATGAATTCTACATGGAGAGTTTGCTAAGGTGGAAGGTATGAATGGATTTCCTAGGGTTTCTGGAGCTCAAGCTCTAGACAGTTATCGCTCAAGACCTCGATCGAGTCGAGCTTGTCTAGTTGGAAGCGATTGCGGGGTGGACGGGGAGTCCCTTGGATATCGCCAAGGTGGAGGAAGGTTTTCACTTGAAGGGGGTATACACCACCATCACCGATGTTTGAGATCATGAGCTCGCTCTCTTGCCTCAGAAATGGCATATGGGTTTGACGAGGGCGGAGCACATGTGCTTTGTAGATGGGTTGTTAGGGTTAGTGAGAAAATCAGCGAGGTGGTGTGATGTGGAATGTGGGGGCGCGGTCCAAGGAAAATAAGAGGGATGTTGTGGCTGGGTGGAGTAGTCAGAGGCATCGAGAATAATTTTAAAATTTTAGAGGCACCATTTGACGAGCACGAAAATCAATAAGTTAATTTTGTCGAATTAATGATTATGAAGTTATTATAGTTGAGAAATTCAATGATTTGTCAAAAATGATGACACCGAGAAATGATATGGAGAATCAAGTCTTAATCGGTCAAATTTTATTTATTTTACTTGGCTAAGTCCCAAGGTTGAACTCATGGAGGTAATATGAGGGTTCAAGATTAATCTTCAAATAATATCAGAAATTAGGTTTTTCTATGAAGAAACCTTTTTTTTGATATTTTTATCTTTTTCAACTTTTTATGGGTTTTATATTTCAAGAGATGTAATTAATTACGAAAAGAAAATATAAGCATGTGTTCTAAAAATAAATTTGATGCAATAAAATAATGCTATGCTATGTGGTGAGAGAAGTAAAGAAAATAAATGCATTTTTTATTGATTTTTAAGTGATTCAATGATATAATGAAAATGGTAAATATGTTGCAGCAAGTGATAAAGTCCACCAAGATCAAGCAAGCGAATGAATTCAAGATCCCTCCCTCAATGATCAAGTAGTTACATAATTATACCATCAATCCCAAATAGTTGAATCAGACATCACAAATTGTCTACCAATAAGGATTCAATGATGGGGAGTAAATGTGCTCATAATGAACAAAATGAACCCTTAATTTATTAATGCTCAGAAATGTCAATAATAATGAAATAATAGTTCTATATGAAAGTCAATCATATAAAGGTCAAAAAGACATTAAGAATGCCAAGTTCTGATAAATATTGTTCAAGATATGCTCAAATGAAGTTTAGGGACTATATTATAATAAACATAAATAAATTTCTTGCATTTATACCCTTGGTAAGGACCCTTCTATAATTTACAAAAGTCGTTGGTCTTTCTTCGCAATTACCTCGCATGAGGGCAGATATGTAATTCTAGATTCTTGGAGGTGTCACCTACAATTTTCTCAAAGCCACACACAGTGTGCACGTGACTGTGAGCTCCTTGCAATTCTGGATATGAGTAGGGGTTAGTGCACAATTTGACCAGCGCAAACATGAGGTGCTCGTGAGGGTCGATGGCTTGGGCAACGGGTTGGGGCTCAACATCACGTGTCAGATTTGCACGACATTGGAATGGACCCAGGCATGAGATTCGGATGCCTGACTCAAGGAAGATCTTGAGCGCCTGATCAAAGCTAATAAACGACTATGGTTGGGGTGGCTTCGATGGTTGTGATAGCTTGAGTTCTTGATCGAACACAACATGTAGTCTGATCTTGGAGGTGAGGTGGCTAATGGTGGTGCTGCAATGGTTGGTGAAGGCAGAGTTGCGGATAAGTTGCAGTGGTTGCTCCGATGAGGCGATGGTGGTAAGAGTCAGAGGACGGGAAGTAGGGGTAGAGGACGACGAGGAGGGGGATCGAATCACCTAGATTTCTAATAAAGGATATGTAAACAAAAGACGACGCAAGGGGAATAGAATGGATTCACCAAATGGGTTGGAGGGTCGAAGACTCTCCCTGATGATGCTCGTCATCGATCAATGCTGGCGGAAGGCACTGAGAGGCTTTGCTAGTCAGGTGGAGATCAGCGGTAGAAGGGCAAAGCACCCTCTGGATCGCATTGTGTTAGAGGTTGTTGCCGACAAGGGGGAGGTCCTATCACCATCCCACCTCGAGTTCTCTCTCTTTCCTTGCAGATGTGTGGATTATGGCAGATGATCGGGAAGGTTGGTGGAGGATATTTTTATAGAGAAGGATTGGGCATAGGTGGTGATGGTTGCGAGATGGGTGGTTAGCGATTGAGAGGATAAGGTTGGAGAGGATGGCGGAGGTTCATGGAATGGAAGAGGATAGTATAAGATATTGGGTTTTTGCTAGAGATGGAGAAGGTTGGTTAGAATCGAGGAGTCGTCGATGGATAATATAGAGGTGGTTAACGGCTATAGGATTCCGATCATTGAGGACTAGTGCAACGAGGTTAGGGTTAAACAACTGTCACGTGCAGTGCACGTGACGAGGAGTTGAATAGAAGTCACGTGTCTAGAACGTGAGTTAGAGATAATGTCAGAGAAAGGGGGGGGTGGACAGAGCTAGGTGGCCTAGTGAATACACGCCACATGACACGTTGACCATGACCCTTGACCAATGCATGAAATGCATAGATAAATAAATTAGAATTAGCCAATAAACTCGGATGCAAAAGTACTCAACACGAAAAATATTTGTCTAAGTGCAACCAACATTGTTCATAAAGGACTGTGATGCAAATGGAATGACATATGAAAGATATGATTTATTTGGTGATGTTTTATGTATATAAAATATCAATTTTTGATTTTGAAAATTTTTATTTGATTTCTAATGGCAAATAAATATATGATAAAAAATCAAATATGCTATGAAATGATGTAATGGAATCAAATGTGATTTTTTGGTTTTTTTATAAGTTTTAAAATAGGTCAGAAAAATTCGGGGAGTGAATTATGTACAAGTAGACCAGTAAGTCAAGTCAAAACATGTCATTTTTATTGCTTTTTTGATTATTTATTTTGATTTTTATGTAATTTATTTAAACAATGAATAAATTAAAGAAATGAATAATCAAATAATCAAAATGAGTGAAATATGCACATGAAATGATGGGTCAAAATTAACAATTATGTGTCCCAAAAGCCAATTTTCATAATGGACTTCAATTTTTTTTTGAATTTGGTCTTGATTTGTAGATCATTGTATGTATTTTAATTCAAAAGTGAGTAGAATTCCTTTTGACACTATATGAGAGAGATATTGGCATTTCTGTCTATATTTTCTGAATGTAGGATTTGAGATTATTTTGAATATTTATAAGTTAGCATTTTTTAGGATTTTTCATTGATTAAGATTAGTGATATGTACACAATGAAGTTAGTTCATGTTAAATGGAGTTAACATGAATTACTAAAAGGTGCAAAAAGTTGAGAGAAAATATGTAGATAATTATGAATGCAGAAATAAATGCTAATTTATGCAAATTAATTATGAGTGCATGAAAGTTAAATTTATAAAGTTATGATGTAAATGATCGTAAATTCTTGGGACGAAGCTCTTTTTATATTCTTAAAGTGATGAATCACAGATTCATCAAGGGCGAAGCGTGGATGGCAAAGAAGGAAGAAGGGGTCTCGACCGTTCAATCGACCGAGGATGGCAACGTGGCAAGGCATTATTAAAAAAAGTAAAAATAAACAAACAAACAAACAAATAAATAAATGAACTCTACCATTGGATGAATAGGTACTTCATACAACGACCCAGAATAAGGGAGGCTAAATGAGGATAACTATGGGGGTACGTGGCAGCTCATGGACCTGCCACGTGTTGCCTCCACAAAATTCATGATTTAAAGTCAATGAAAATTCACAATAAAATATTGAATTGTCTCAAATAAAAAATGGTCTTCCTAAAAGTTATTTTTCTTGATGAGATCTACAACTTTCATGAAGAGACCAAAATCAAAATAAGCCATTTGTACAATGTGTATTTTGGGTGGTATTCTATTTACATAGAATACCAAATTATTATGTTTGTACTTTTTAATGATTTTAAATAGAATAAAAATAAAATAAAATAAATTCTAAAAAATATTTACATATTAATGTGATTTTTTGGTATTTTAAATAATTAAGAAAATACAGAAACGAAATAAAGGGAGACTTATTTACTGACTCTATATACAGATTCTAACTCGTTATTTTTTATTGATTTTAAATTGTTCTAGATTTGTATTTTTGTGCATTTTATTAAAACAAAGTCAAAGAAATCAAATAAAGAATAAATTAATTAAAAAGAGTAAAATTTGTACATAAAATAATGAGTCAAAATTGGTTAAAATATATAATATACAATGAGGACATAAAACTCAAGTTTCACCAATGAACTCCAATTCTTTGAATTTGGTTTTTTTATATATGATTGAATGCACCTTAATTCATATGTGAGTAATATTTGACTTTGCGATTTTTTTGACTCAAAATTTATATTGATTTTTATTTGACATATATACAAGTTAGTACTTATCTGATATTTTTCGTTTATTAATGTTAGTATTGTGTAGACAATGGAGTTGATTTTTTTGGATTTGGAGTTAGTATAAAATAAAGAAAAAAAATGATAAGTTACTTAATATATAAGTGATTATTTACACATAATTTCTTGCTTCCTAGTAATGCAATTATGAATGCCAAAATATGGATATTATTTACACATGTATGAATGATAATAATGCAATACTGATGCCTAAATGTATTTAATTACTTGGTAAGAGAGCTCTACTTTTAGCTTCTAAACTGATGAAGCACATATTCATTACAGAGCTAGCTGAGAAGGTGTCCAAGATCAGGACACCTACCCTATCTGCACCCCTGCTCCCATATATAGAGTGCACCACATCCAAGAGCAGGACGTATAGGGGGCACACTTCACATGGGTTTAGGGTCAGCCTGATCTTCATGAGAGATAGTTCACGGAGCTGATCGTAGAGACAGTCACCAAGAACCTCCATAGGCATGAGGTGAATGGGATTTGGTACACCAATGATCCTAACTCCACTCAACGAAAGCCACAACAGTGCCCTCAGTACTCACAATAGAGCCAATAACCCCCTCATCCTTAGTACCACTAGTTTCCTTCCTCTTAACATTAGCAATCAGACCATCAAGGATCCCTTCAGTACCAATAGTAACCCCCTCAACAGATCCAATACCATCAGCAGGTCCATCAGGGACCTAATCTATCACATCAGGTTCAACAGCAACCTTCACATAGATAGGATCTCGTGACATCATCTTCTGGTCCATCTGGCCTTCTTTAGAGGCTCTTATATAAGCTCGAACTCATTCATAATGAGCAAGACCAGAGAGCCGATATCAGTCGGCTATCATGTTGGCGAGATGAGTTTACTACCCCTAGGATCTCCAACCCAGCATAAGTTCAGGTTAAACCCAACAACCTGAACCAAGGATAGATACGTCATAAGGATGCTGTATACTATTCCTATTTTCTTGAATCATATTATGAGATTCTACTACATCGTATTCACCATATTATTATCAGGAGCGGTAGGACCGTACAAACCCTGATTTGGCATGACGGAGATGAGCGAAGTATACCAATGAGCCTGCCCCTGAGGAGAGCTCAAAGGAGGAGCATTACCATCAACAACACCATCTTTAGGATCACCAGGGGGATTCGAATCCCCACAAATTAAAAAATCTAGACATTTCAAAAGAAAAAATAAAGCGACATCGATCGCTATTGCAAGCAGCGAGTCTTCAGGAGATGAGAAGACTACCTTGGATGCATGTTATGAACCATGTTTTTACCCCTTTAATGATTGTATTTTATTGTAGTACATGCCATAAAAACGATCCATGCAAAGACCACACCATTACTTGGCAAGATACCAAGGTTGAATACAGGGAAACACAATTCCTCATCTATTCATAAAAAATTCTTTATTCAATAATGAGTGATTAAATTCATCATCATAGGTCTTCATATGCAGTTACAATGCATGACACAAAAAGATATCAGATATACCATGCAAACAAAATGATGCAAAGACAAAATAATATGGTGCATGCATTTTTATTTTATTTTAATGCAATTAAAATGGGATGCAATGTGAATGATATGCAAGCAGATAAAAATATTCCCTAAAATTATCAGATCCATGAGAAATCAAATAATGGTTAATTTCCAATATAAAGTGAGCATTAAAATGTAATCACAGAATTTTAAATTAAAGAGTAAGGGACACTTTATATTTATTTAAATAAGTGTCATAAAATGAAATAAGTAATGTCATTAGATAGAGAATAAAACAAGTATCAAAATGAAACTGAAATCAATACATTTGGAGTTCAAAAGCTCAAGATATGAATAAAATAGTGCACTGGCATAAATGTAGTAAAAATGTGCAAAATAAATGGATAATTAATTATAAATAGGCCCTTGAGGAAACTATTTGTAATTTCCAAAAGTTGTAGGGGCCTCTCTGTATTTCTCCTTTGTATATGGCGACATATTTGCAATTGTATGTGGCGGTTAACATATGCGGCAGGGCTTCTATGCAAAATGCCCAGGTGCGCACATGAGAAACACGTGCCTGGGAGGGACCTTTTTTTGCAAATTTGAAGACTCTAGATGGTACAACTGCAATTAACCCATCCCACATAGGTATGACACATGTGGTGGCTAGACTCGGGGGTAGGCAGAGGCTCAAGCCAAGCGGCATCTGCACTTCAGAGTAGGCTCGGGTCTGCTAAGCTGGGACCTTCGTAGTTGAGGCTTAGGATTTATCATGGTTGTCCAATCCAGATGATCAGAAGGTATATCTATTGTCTTGCTCCGCCTGTTACAATGGTGAGGGGCCTGGGCTCCAGCGGCCTCCGTTGAGCTCCGCCTATGCTATGCTCTATGGTGGAGGATCGTGGCAGCTCGGGGAAGCTTCAACATTGGTCGGGTTGAAGTCGCGAAGGAGCTTAGGTGTTTGAGGCAGCCTAGCGGTGCTCCTTCATCGGAGATTGTGGAGGACAATGGACCCTAGGTGCGAAGTCCAACCATTGAAGCCCTACATATGTTAGCTTATATCCTAGGAATGTGTGCACGTGTTGTGAGTGATATGGGGTCCTGTAGGATCGAGGGAGTGGAGGACCGGAGCTTCTTCTCCAGTAAGCAGAAGAGGAGGTGGGCAGAGGTGATTGGGGGGGGGGGGGTTGGAGGTGAAGTGCATCGTATGCGGCAGGATAAAATGGAGAAAACATGAAGAAAACCTAAAAATCGTACTCTTGGAGGATTTGAGAAGAAGAACAACTGAGTGGAACTTGGGCTGAGGTTCCAACGAAACCTCGGGTTGTCACACATGCTGAGCTGCTACTCTAGCGAGCGCAGCAGTCATAGGATGCATCGCGATATGACCTGGAAGTCATGGGTTAACACCGGAGATGGGTCATCATTGCCTCACCAAATTCGCCCCTCTACTATCATCGGAGGGGCGAGGGAAGCTGGGATTCAACTCATTGATTGGTCAATGAAGTGTGACAGCGGAGGAGCATGTGATTTAAAGATGGAGGTCTCCAATTGTTATGGTGGTGACGAGGCAACTTAGAGTGGCTTGCTAGAGGCTTTAGAGCATGGGGTGAGGACATTGATGGGTGCACAAGAAAGGTGGATCGAAGGTCTATGTGGTGGTGCTATTAGGTCGTGGTGAATAAGATCGGAGGTGACCACTAGAATAGAAAGGGGGAGAGGGTTAAGCAAGGTGTAACATCGGACACTGTATACGAGGGAGGAGGATGATGATGTGATGCTCATTGGATCGTGAGATCCAATGACTAGGATAGAGGTGCAAAGCGATGGGAGGGATCAGATCTGGGGATCTGATCCAATGATGGGAAAAAAGTGGCTATGGATGAAGGAGATGGCGCCTGGAATCGAGATCCGATCATGGATAAGTGAGAGGATACGTGGCAAAAGCAGAACCATTAGATAGTGAGGCCATCAACGACTGAGGACGAGGCAAGGAAGGGAAACTCTTAAGAGATCTCATGATCGCATCAGATGGCTGAGAGGAGGGTGAGGATGGGCGGTAAAGATGAAGGCCATCCAAGGGCTGTTAGCGGAGGCGGGTGACGCAAGAGGGAGCGGCCATGTGGGTGGCAGAGGGCACCACGTGGCCGCTCCAAAATATTCAGAAAAATTTAAATAAGAAGAAAAATAAAAAAGAATTAGAAAGGGGTCGAATTAACAAAAAACCAAAACATAAAAGTTGTAGATCTTGATGAGATCTACAAGTTTCATGTTGAACAAAAAGTAAACAGAGGTCATTTGTATAGAGAGATATTTTTAGTAGCATTTTTAATAGATAAAAACATTGTATTTTGATTCGTTTTTGTTTTTTTGTATTTTTAATTAAAACCAATATAAATATCTACACTATTTATCTAATTTTTTTATGATTTTTAATTAAGAAAAAGTTAGTGATACAATAATTAGTAATTAGGGTTAATTATAGATGAGTGTTTATTGCTAAGGATATAGAATTAATGAAGATTTGCAATGGAGTTCTTATTCCCCGAGGATAAAAAGAGAGAATAGTGATGATCCATCAGAGATTCATCAGCAGCACCAGCAACAATTTTTCTAGTAGTTCCAATTCCTTTTTTTGCATTTCCATAGAGTCATATACAAAGTCCAAGTTAAAGTATGAGCCATGCATTTGCATTTTTATTTCTAGTTGAATAAACACTCAGACGATGACATTTCTATTTTACATACTAAGCCCCCATTAATCCCTTGCCCTCAAGCATTGTCAAAGTCATAGAAGAAAGATTAAGAAAAAAGATAAAGATTCCTTGGAAATTTAAAGGATGTGCCATGAGAATGTTAAAGTTGAGACCCCTTTCCTTGAATTAATGGATATGGTTTCTACATTTAAGAAGTACTGACGAGTCCAAAGATGTCCTAGTTAATTATGATAAATTATCGAGCTTTTAAAAATGTCGTTTCATTGTAGGCAGGCAATCAGAATCGGTCAAGAAATAACCACAAGAAATTTGATCAAATTTAATCGACGTGATTTTATGTTTATTTTACTTGGACAAGTCCCAAGGTCAAACTCAAGTAGGCAAAGGAAAAACCTAGATTTGTCTATCAAAGTTCGTGCACGATTTTTGAGACCATATTTCTTTTGTAATTTTTAATGCAAATTGGAATTCAAAATATAAACGTGGCCAATTTTAGGGACTAAAATATGATTTTCAATTAAACGATGTCCGAAAAAATATGAAACTTGGCTAAGATGTCAATAATGATGAAATTAATGCATTTTTTTTGGAATTTTTGGATGCATGATAAATATTTTATGAAATTTTGAATGCAATCATAATGAATTTCAATAGTTAATTATAGTAGATATTAAAGCTAATTATTTTTAAGAGATAAAATTGTCTAAGATCTATCACTTGGTATTGATCTTAAAAAAATCGTAATCCTAAAAAATATTAGTTTTAATATCTATTAAAAATTAAAGATTGAAATGTGCAAAATGATTTTTATTGGCAAAATATGCATGCAAATGCAATTCCTTTTGGGCAAAATGTTAAACACAACTAATTTTACAGTACGTGATCTTTTTGCAATTTTTCGAGAAACAGTTAATTACGTATGAATTTCAAAGCATAAAGTGGGCAAAATATGCAACTTTCACAAGAATAAATATTTGTAATTAACCAAATCACACGAAAATTTCAAGTATATGCCATAGTGTAATGAATTAGTTGAATAACAAAGTACTATTTTTATAAAAATAAAAAAATGCGATGTAGAAGTCTAAAATAAGTAATGAACAAAGGGGTATCACTGTAATATTACAATAAATAAAAAATGCAAGGACTAAACCAGGATTACCTAGAAGCAATGGGTTGTTAGTGCAAAATTACAGAGGGGCACATACATCGCACATGTCCTCTAGTTGGCAGGGGCTCTTCTGCGAATCAGTGGAAAGCCGGGGGCTTGAGCACAAATCACCCACGACGCACGTGTTGATCACGTGGATGGGGTATTGTTATGGAATAATAGAATCCCTGGGGGTCTTCCACAAATTTTCCCCCAGCGCACGTGTCTCGCACTTGCACCGGGGTCTCGAGTCTCGAGCGCCCGGTGCTGGCATTTTGACGGAAGGGGTGGCGCCTTCCAGCTGAGCTGCGACTAGGGGGAGGTGTCACTGGAGTGCTAGAGTCAGAGAGCATAGCTCTGTTCGTTGAAGGCGGAGCAACGTAGGTGGCCTCAACTGGTGGAGTCGGTGGTGGGGATCCCTTGGTGAAGTGGTGGAGCAACGACGTTGATGGCGAGGCTGAGCAGAGGAACTGGAGGAATGCCTACGAGGATGAAGTAGCGGGGAGGCGAAGGCATAGTTGTGGATGGTTGTTGAAGTTGAAGTCGTTGATGGTGAAAGGAAGGCTCGATGGTGTTAAGACCAAAGCAAAGAGCAGCTCCGCAGATGGAAGGCTGCTATGAAGCACTGTGGCTTTGGATCTCGTCGAGGACGATGGAGACCGGGTTGCCACCACCGGAGTAGTCTTCCTATGCAATCAGCGTATAAAGGGAGAGAGGGCAGCATCGATGGTTTAATAGGAGATGGGGTGGTTCCGGAGATGGAAGAAGAGCTTGATTGGAAGGTGGCATCGGGAGAGATTGAGGAGGATTTGATTTGAAGAGGTCAGCTGATTTGGAAAGAGATCGGAGGGCTGCCAAAGATGGAAGGCGGTGCGACATACGTGGGCGGAAGATGGGTGGTGTCCTGATAAGGCAAGCGTGGGGCACCGCCTGAAAGGGGAAAGTGGCGGAGGCAGTGCGAACAAGGAAGGAGAAACGCAGTGGTTGTTCGATAGGCCTAGATCAGACTAGAGTAATGCCACGTGGATTTGGATTCTTGCACATTTTAATAAAATTTTTATCAAATAAGACAAATTAAAAAGAAATAAAATAAAATGAGTTATTATGTACATAAAATATTAGGTCAAAAACCGCTACAATACAAAATGTACAAAAAGAGGCCCAAAACCCAACTTTCATGTATCAACTCTGATTCACTTGAACATGGTCTTGTTTTGAAGGTATTTGAATGTACATTAGTTCAAAAGTGAGTAGGATCAAAACATACATTGGATGAGGAAGATATTGAGGTTTTTGTTCGAAAATCCTAGAACTAGGGTTTGGGTTTTTGGTCCACTTATTTAGGTTAGTGATTTTTTTATCATCGTTAGTAATATGTACACAGTGGAAGTGGTTTTGGGTCAATTGGAGTTAGCATGGATTAGTTAAAAATCAGGGAAGATAGTCTATTTAACAGGTCATTTTGTCTGTGATTTTTGGCTTCTTATTTTGTGCAAAAATGAGTGATAAAATGCCATGCTTATCAAAACATGCATGAATGTTAATTATGTAGAATAAATAAATAAATGCCAATGAATTTTAGGGATTCGAGCTTAATTCATCATTTTTAGAGTAATGAATCTAAGATTCATCATCCCCCTTGATGACCGAAAAATCTCACTATCAGGCTAAGGTGCAAATAATTAGGGTCGTTGCGACCTGAATATCGAGGCTCGATCAACAAGAAAAATACAAGACCACCAAAATAGAATAATCAGTCAAAAAGCCAAATAGCGGTCTCGCTATTTTATTTAACCTGGTATAGCGACCAGGGACGAACACAAGGAGCACGGATTGCCTAAAAAGTCTACGAAATAGTCTAAAAATCAAATAAAAAGAATAAAATGTTTTTGGTGGATTTTTTTGATTTTTAAATTTTTTGTGATTTTTAATTTTAAGGAAATATAAAATAAGGCAAAAAATGTCATAATCAACTAATTATTTAATGCCACAAAAATGTCATAAAAATACAATAAAATTGTTTTTGGATTTTATATTTTTAAGTGTTTTTGGTAATTTTCTCAGATTTTTATGATTTTTAATTGATTTTCTAAAAATGAAACAAGGCAAAAACAGGTTGCTACTGTGCAACCAGATTTGAAAGGCTATTTAAAAATATATAAATAGCCTATAAAAATCTGGAAACAATTTTATGAAAAACTTGAAATAAAAACTAAGCTACAGAAATAGAAATTGCATTTTTTTTGATTTTTTTTGAATTTTTAATAATTTTGTAAGGTTTTAAGGGGTTTTTCAATTTTTAGGGGCTTTGTAAGTCCATATCAAATGAAATTTGGACTGAAGCAAGAAGGCACAAAGACAAACAATACCTAATTTGTTACGAATTTTTGGAGGGTTTTTTATATTTTTAGTTGATTTAACATTTCAAACAGTAGAAAAATGAAGGTCTTTGAATTATTAAAAGTAGAAAATCAACGCAAAAATGTCCCAAAAAATTACTGAAATATTTACACAGTGACAGGGGCCACGTATCCAAATTTCAGTGGATTTGGAGTTGATTTGATATTTTATTCAACCAATAAAGAAGGCCTAGCATACAAGGACCTAAGTGAAAGAAAAACAAGTTTTAGGGGCTCAAATAAAACATGTGCAGAAACTATAAGGGGCTCAATGTAAATTTCACAATAAAATCAGCACATGCTCAAATCTAGTACGCACAGGGGCATAAATCCAAATATTAGAAATAAACTTTCATTGCATAACATTCATGAACCCCAAGCCATGTACATGCAATTTTCCCAAAAACTCACGTGTCAAAGAACGTGCACCACAACTGGAGGGGCTAAAATGCAAATACTCAAAAGTCTAAGGTCCACAGCGCAATTATTCCAAATTAAAAACAACTACTAAAAATATTTACAGGACTGAACTATAAACGTTAAAGAAATAAGGGCCTAAGTGATATTTACCCTTTTATTTAAGATCCAACGGTTGTGGGGAGTCCACTCATGATCTGATGGTGAAGAACTGAAGAAACCCCTTCGGAGATCAATGTCCTAGATCTGATCCGCAGATGGATCGAACGGTCAAGAGCCTCCCATAGATGGATGGCTGAGATCTAAACTGTGCGAGAGGCTCGATCGAACGACGGAGGAGGGTCCTAGAAGAACAATTCACCGGCCAATACACGCGCTCGGGACCTCCTCCAATGCTGCTGAGATGGGGAAAAGGATGCTGATAGTCGTCCGCAATGATTGGAATGCTCCGATGGGGTCGGGAGCAACTGGAGCTCTCCGGCAACGAGGAAGAGCTGGAGAACCTGTGCTCTGATGGTCGGGCCTCCAGATGAGGCTCCTTAGCCTTATAACCTACACAGGAAGAAAGAGGGGTCGAGGGCAAACTGTCTCGACCCGTTAGCGGGCGAAGGGGGTGCGTGAGGCGGAGCGTGGGTCTTTGGCGAGCGGTGGCAGAGGAGATCCTAAATCCCTGTTCCGTGGTGAACCAGGGTGATCAGATGGGTGAATAAGGTGCGGAGGAGTCTCATGAAGGTGTAGGTGTGGTTGGAAGGGCGAATAGGTGATCGGAGCGTCGTGGGCGGTCCGGTGGTCGGAAAGTGCGAAATCAAAATCTAAGGAGGTCTAGGGACTAACGAGGGTACCTGGTGATCAGAGTCGTATGGGATGGAGGTCAGAAACCTCCCATGGTCTATGCCTCAATGGAGGGACGCCTCCAGAGGCTCGGGCTTCGCCGATGGCGGAGCTCAACGATGTTGGTCGTCGGACCTAGGGAAAAAGCCTCCAATCGTTCGCTGCAATACGCTCCCGCACTCGCTATCACTCGAGGAGGAAGGTGGAGGTCACTGGGGTCGAATACGAAGGCCAAAGGTGCAGGGAAAAGCGGCTGAAGGTGGAGTTATATACATGCAGGGGTCCGTGAAGATGGGAGTCGGGCGCGCAAATCGAGGCTCGAACCCCTAAAAAGAAGATCGGGTGAGGATCGCAGATGTGCCCTCTAGAATCGGAGCTCGGGGTTTGGTCAAATGGGTGGCAAACCAATTCAGAAAAATTAGGAGAAGTCGGGCTAACGAACAGGATCTGCGAAGAAGAGGTCCGCCGGGGAGAGTTGACCGGGGGTAAACAATCCTCTGGACCAATCAGAAAATTCCAATCCAAAATTATTTGTAAATTCATTTTAAAATAGCAATGATTTTATTTTAAAATATTTCCAAATAAATAAATGTTTATTATTTTTCAAAGTATTTTTTGTGATATTTATTTATTTATTTGTAAAATAAATTAATGTATATATATATAATATTATTATATGCAAGTATAAATACATAGGTATTTTTATTTTTGTCAGATTGATTTTTATAATTATCCAAATTTTATATTTTATTTATTTACAACATTTAATTTGGTATTTAAAATAATTTTTATTTTTTATTATCTATTTACAAGGGTAAAATAAATAGAGATAGGTACATATATACATGGTATGTAAAACATGAAGAGAGAGAAATTATTTCTTTTCATTTTTATTTTAATATTTCTTATTTTTATTTTATTTTTAGAAACATGTACAATATGTTAGCAACACATATATTTTTATTTTCAAAAAATAAATTATATACATGAAGGGGGAATAGATGTACAATGATGAATGGCCATATCTCTCTCTACTTGTCTTATTTTGCGGTCAGGCCAATGGTTGGCCCTCCCTTGGGTTCGAGTCACTCATATTTATTCTAAATATTTCCCTCTTTTTTTTATTTCTTTATTTCTTTATTTTTGCAAAAAAACATGCTAATTATTGCTATTTACACAAAGCATGCAGTTTGACAAATTATTATATTTACAAATATTTACATGGTGTTTTGCAAAGATTTTTATCTAAAATAAAGGAATAAAGAGTGATGAATGGGGATTCATCACCCCAATACTTAAACCATGGTTGTCCCTGAGCATCAAAAGAAATGCACTTTATTTGGTAGTAGGCTTCTTTGTGTTTGGATTTTTGGTAGCTCTGCTGGGATCTTGTTGTTCCCCTACGGATATAGAATCTTTTTTTTCATACATGTTTTGGGGTCTTAGAAAAAATTGTGCCCAACAGTCCATCCATTTTCTAAAGCTTTATTTCAATCCATACTCCGATCTTTAGATTTCCACGCTACCAGAAAAGAAACTCAGACAGTCTTCCAACATCCTGTCTGAGTTTAGCTAACTGCATAGTGCGAGAGTACAAATTAATTCCTTATTCCAGATTTGTATCCAGAATGAAGAGACCAGGTTGGATAATAAGAGTCGAATGCTGCACATTGTCATGTGGAACACGAAGAATTAAGTCATAGACCTGAAGCTCCTAAATCCTATTTTTCGGTGAAGTTCCTCTGAAATTAGGTGGATTAAGGTCAAGTCTAGACCACTCTTGATTTCTACTCATAACTCGGTTTAGAACCCAAGGGCTTTGTACAAATGCAATGAATGTAATGCAGTGTAGGTGTGTAAAATGCAAACACTTTTTTTTTGAATTTTGTGATTTCTTTCATCGTCTTCTTCTTTTTTATATGTATTTTTCTAATGCAAGGATTTTTTTTGTTTTTTATGCAAAAATCAGTAAGCTATTTTTTCAAAAAATTGTGGTTGGACACAGTCAATGTTAGTAGCAAAACCTTTTTTATGTTTTGTTTTACTTTTTTTTTATTTTTTTCAAGTTAGTTACCCACCCCATAAATATATATAGACTTACGTGAATGTACGAATGGGTAAATTATACACACAGTATATATACACACCCCCTATACTTAGTGAGTGCTATGTCCCCAGAGAACAAGAAGCGAAAAGAAGACATAGCTCGGGATAAGCATAGGAAAGTGAAAAAGAATTATAAACAATAGAAGTCGGTCTGCCCCCTATACTTAGGCTGTGGACAGTCTAAGTATAGAAGAAGAGCAAAACTGAGTGATCAGGAGATGCGAATGAGGAGAGTATATACAGGTGGGCATCGATTCCCCCTATACTTAGGTTCTTCAGCCTAAGTATAGAAGAAGGGTAGAAATGAGGTGATCGTGAGATGGGGAGAATGTCATGTACAGATGTCATCGGTCTCCCCTATACTTAGGCCTTGACCTAAGTAGAGGAAGAAGACATACAAGGAGACCGATGGGGTCAGGAGGGAGGGTGGGTAGCCGATGATTAAGGTGGTTTTTGACCGATCTTTTTGTGAGCTTGTGGTGGGAGATTGTAATGATAAGAAGGAGATGAAGAATATGATTCCCAACCATTATCAGTGTTATCCTCAGAGAAATTATGTTGGATAGTAGATGACGCGTATTAGTCAGATGAAAGATAACCTTCATCGGAGTTATCTTCAGAGGAATAATATTTAAAAGTAAAGATACTCCAAATATTCTTGTCTTTTAGTTTCTTTAGTTGTTTTCTCGAAATTCATTCATTCTTGGGATCAAGCAATTCATCCTTAGATGATGAATACTCTAAAGTACCACTCTCAGTTAGCTCATAAGAAATTATTCCAATATATTTAATGAGACCAGGAGAATCAGCTTTGGATGAATAATAGTGAGGAACGGGAGTTGTCAAACGATAATCGAAGTTTGGATCATTGCAAAGATAAGGTTTTAAGACTATCGAACATACCTCACTCATGTAGATTACCTTTTCCGGACCTGATGAGGGATCATCAAACAATTCCTCTTCCCGGAAGGTCAAGGCGACTTTATTGTTAGATGCAGGAGCAATCATTTTGTTTCGTGAAGGTGCTGGTCCTAGGAGTGAGGTGTTGACACTTGAGTCTCCATATGAATAACGACTAAAATTTTTCTCCTTGGTCGATGTTCATCCCACATATTTGTTCTTAGTTTTCTTAATTTTGGTGCACTCCTAAGTTGGATTGATTTGGTCAAGGAGTCAGAGAAGGTTGACTCAGGGTGACCCATGCATATGTCTCAGGGTCATATGAGAAACACTTTTCCAGAGCAACGTGAAATGGAATAGTAGGGAGAGTCTCTGCATGTTTGTTCTCAATTAACTTGATGTTGGAGCATTCCTGTTTTGGGTTTATTTGATCAATTTTGTCATAGGAGATCTCGACCGACTCGGGATGCGCCCATGCATAAGTCTCAGGATCATAATTAGAGTCATTTTCCATGGTTAGAAGCTGGACATGGAACATTGGGGAGGGTCTCTAAACTAATAGCCTCATCAACAGCCGTTATCTCAGGTGTAGAAATGGGGAGGCGACTGTTGAGGGCTTCGTGGGTTACCTCAGAAAATCGTGGTTCCTCAAAGACTTATTGCGATTGAAGTGCTCCCAATGCTATAAAATTGATTTCCCGAGTCTCACACTCAATAATGGCCTTAACTAATGCTAGAATGGCTTTTCGAGAAGTATTGGAGACCGGGTGAATTCTCCTTGATTCTCAATATCAATGATCATGAAGTCTACTTTGAGTGGAGCACCTTGGAATGTAATGATGACTGAAATTGTTCTTCTCAGCCGCTTTATCGATCTATCAGCCAATTGAACGATCTCTCTTATCTTCATGATAGGTCCGAGTTTGAGTTTGATGAATACAGAGGTTAGGAGGATATTGATTGGTGAGTCATCATCGATTCGAGCTTGGGTAAATATGGTGTCTTTAATTCCACAGTCAAATCTGGGTAACTGCTTCACTATGCAACTCTTGGTTTTTCTCCTCAACACTAAGGAGGTGACCATTGACAAGATATGTCTTTCAGTCTTTGTCCTTATCCTGCCTGATTTTTTCATCATTAATTTGCTCATCACAAATCCTTTAAGGTCAGGGAAGTGTTCAATGTACTGTATAAAGGGAAGTTCAAAAATCAGTTTTTTCTCTAGTGCTTCCCTTAGAGCAGGAATCAAATTCTTCAGATCTTCTTCAGTTTCAATTTTTATGTATTTTTATGGATTTTCAATTTTTTGGATGTTTCTGAATATTTCAATTTTTTGGTATTTTCTATGTGGTGCGTGGATGTGGTGTCTGTAGATTATGAGAGTCATAATCAGAGTCATCCCTAGGGGAGTAATATGCAGAAGTGTCACTGTCAGAGTCATCCATAGGGTGATCATATTCTCTAGGTTTCTAAATATCCTCAAAATTTTTAACATGACATCCAATCTTTTCCTCGTTCATTATCCGAGCTACCAGAGAGTGAAATTATTCGGTCGGCAAACTTTTTAAATTTATCCTCCAATAAATCAAATCTCTTATTTATCCTTGAAACATCATCCTCAGAAATTTGTTCATGATCAATCATAGGAGCAGTCGGTGTGTGTTCTTGTTTTTGAATTTGAGATTCCAAAATTTCATCTTCCATTTTCATGTATGTGCTGAGAGGAGATTCTCTTGGAATATCCAACACATGATCGTTATATTCGGAAAATTTCTTCTAAAAAATTACGGAAGGAGTCCGCTCAGTGGAAGGATTTTGTGGGAACCTATAGGTCTCATACTCAGCATTCCGTGACTCAGGCATGCAATGCTGGTTCGCGTAGAGTCTACTTCCATGGTCATGATTGATGGTATCTTCATATAATGGAGTCATACGAGGTTCATATGTGTCGATATCGTCTGTTTGGTCCTCTGTATGTGCAGGCTGATTGAAGGAGTGGTATTCGGGTTGGTCAATGGGGACTTGATCATTAGGGTCAATCCACTATGGGTGATCATTAGGTGTGTGCCTCTCCTTGCGGTTTGATCTGACCATCATATGATTCCCTAGATCCAGTCCAATTGTATTTCTGTGAATTTTGGACTTATCCCAACAAGATCGTGGGGAAATGATGAAGGTGGGTGGATTTGGTCTCTCAACCAATTATGACTCTCAAAAGTGATTTGTTCTTGAAATGTTTCATTAGTTTCAGTAAGAAATAGGGAATAAGATGGTTTAATCCAGGATGTCAGTTTCTCAGGTGGTCGAGGTGAAAAATATGAGGCTGTGGTGACTTTGATCGGATAATTCGAGTATAGTGGCTTGGAATTTATCGAGGGGGACATATTCATTCGATAGTGAAAGTCTCCTACATATATTGGAGGATTATGGAAAAAGAGGGTTTAGATGATTTGGACCTAACTGAGACAAATTCAATTTTAGAATATAGCTCAAATGGGTACTCGGACCATTGTCCTATATTTCTTAAAGGAGGTTGATGATGAATCAACATGGTTGATCTCGGTGCAAGTGCACAAGATATTCAAAAGAATTTTTTTTATCAAGGAGATTGATGGCACAAATGTGCGGCTTTTGATATTCAAAATCAGCTCATGCACACCAATGCAAACACAATACAAACCCTAGGTTCACCAACTCACACAATGAAGCCATAAGAGTTCGGCAATTACCTTTTCAATTTTACTTGGTGATAAATCAATCTTGGAAAAATTTAGCGAGCGGTAGGTGCTAAAAATTTTCTTAAAGACTAGCCTGAATCTTACGACTACTTCAACTACTTTCAGCAAGTATAGGTGTAAGTACGAACCGTAAAATGGCTACCCGTGTTACTTAAGGACGGAGCCTTACACAGTGTCCTTTAAACCACCCACTATGCTAAGGAAATCCGAACCGTTTACCAGCTACCCGTATTCCTCACTGAGAAGTAGCTAATCGTTTTTAGACTCAGTAGTCTGAACGAAAATTTCAGAGCTGGGCTCTAACCTTAAGTGTCGTCTCTCGCTCACTCAGACAAATAAATGAATCCAAGGTCGGGGTTGCTCTCCCATAAAATTTTTTGATTTTATGAGTTAATTTAATTTTGTGATCACTGAAAATTTAAGGTGAACAGAAATGCTTGTCTACCATCCAGTCCCAATATCCTTTTAAAATTATGTGACAAAGAGGAGGGAGAAATTTGGGAAATGTCAATGCATGTAAAACAATGATGTATGCTCAGATAGAAGACTTATAGTGATTCATCACAATCTCCATGTGGGATGAAATATAGGAATTGAAAAAATAATCTATATGAATGCAAGCCAATGAAAAACTAAACCAAACAGAAAGTTCTATTAGCCGGGAGGAAATTAGTTAAATTTTTGACTAAATTGAATAATCTAATGTGCAACTCGATTAAAGTGAAGTGTGGTCCTAGGTTCTATGAGCACAAAAAATTAAAATCTCTAATAGCCGTATGTGCAGGTCTATCCTAAGCGCCACTCAAGTCAGGCCCCACCCTCACCGAAGAGTGAAACATGCCACAACACACCACAGAAAAAGTTTGAGGTCTTTTTACACATGCGAGAGTCCAAACGGACACCTTTATAAATGAGCAATTAATTACGAAAAATAAAATTGCATAAAATAAACCCTAGACTCTATTCTCTCTCACGACTCGACTTGATCTTAATTTAATTGTGGCTTTTCGGTCATTGGTGAAGATGCATCGATTTTATGAGAAACCACTCCACGTACGTCAGGTACCTCGCAAGAAAATTAAGATAAAGAATGTAAGAGAGTGACATAAAAATTAATAAAAAATAAAGATAGAAAATAAATGCTAAAAAATAAATGGAAAATGTACAATGACACGTTCGGGGGTCAGACTACCTGAATGTGTGGAAAACAAAGCACGAATTTGCTAAACAAAAATCTAAATCATTTGCCTCCATAACAACGACACCATCTAAAGAGTCCATAGATGCCCTAGTTTATTATGATAAATTATCGAGCATTTAAAAATATCGTTTCATTGTAGGCGGGTAATCAGAATCTGTCAAGAAATAAGCATAAGAAATTTAATCAATTTTAATCGACGTGATTTTATGTTTATTTTACTTAGGCAAGATCCAAGGTCCAACTCAAGGAGGCAAAGGAATAACCTAGAAATTTGTCTATCAAAGTATGTGCACAATATTCGAGAGTTTTTGTAATTTTTAATGCAAATTTAAATGTAGCCAATTTTAAGGACTAAAATACGATTTTCAAACAAACGATGTCTGAAGAGTATGAAACTTGGCCAAGATGTCAATAATGATGAAATTAATGCACTGTATTTTTTTGAAAATTTTGGATGCAGGATAAATATTTTATGAATTTTTGAATGCAATCATAATGAATTTCAATGATTAATTATTATAAATATTAACCTAATTATTTTCATGAGATAAAAGTATCTAAGATCTATCACTAGGTGATTGATCTCAGGAAATTCTTAATCCTAAAAATATTAGATTAATACCTTTTAAAAATTAAAGATTCAAATGCATAAAATGATTTTTATAGGGCAAAATATGCAGGAAAATGTAATTCTTATTGAGCACAATGTTAAACACAACTAATTCTAAAGTACATGATGTGTTTTGCAATTTTTTGAGCAACAATTAATTACTTATGAATTTCAAAGCATAAAGTGGGAAAAATATGCAACTTTCACAAGAACAAATACTTTTAATCAACCACAAACCACAAAAATGTCAAGCATATGCCATAGTGTAGAGAGTTAGTTGAATAACAAAGTACTATTTTTATAAAAAATGATGCGATGTAGAAGTCTGAAATAAATAATGAACACATGGGTATCACTGTAATATTACAGTAAACAAAAATGCGTGGACTAAACTGAGATTACCTAGAACCAGGGAGTTGTCGGTGCAAAATTACCAGAGGGGCACGTGTGTCGCACATGTCCTCTGGTCGGCGGGGGCTCTTCTACGAATCAGTGGAAAACCAGGGGCTTGAGCGCAATTCACCCACAACAAACATGCCGATCATGTGGACGGGGTGTTGTTCTGGAATAAGAGATTCCCAGGGGGCTTCCACAAATGTTCCCCCAGCGCATGTGTCTTGCACGTGCGCGGGGGTCTCATGTCTCAAGCGTCAGGTGCTGGCGTTTTGGCTGAAGGGGCGGTGCCTCCCGGCTGAGCTGCGACTAGGGAGAGGTGGCACTGGAGTGCCAGAGTAGAAGAGCATAGATCTGGTCGTTGAAGGTGGAGCAGCGCAGGTGTCCTGAACTGGTGGAGTCGGCAGCAAGGCTCCCTTGGTGAAGTGGTGGAGCAGCGGCGTTGATGGCGAGGCTGAGTAGAGAAATTGGAGGAGTGTCTGGGAGGACGAAGTAGCGGTGAAGCGAAGGTGTAGCCGCAGATGGTGGCTCAAGTTTAAGTGGTCGTTGGTGAAAGGTAGGCTCGTTAGTGTTAAGACCGGAGCAAAGAGTAGATCCACTGATGGAAGGCTGTTACGAAGCACTGTGGCTTCGGATCTTGTCGAGTACGATGGAGACCAGGCTATCTCCACTGGGGTAGTCTTCCTGTGCAATCAGCGAATAAAGGGAGATGAGGGCAACAACAATGGTTTAATAGAAGATGGGGTGGTGCTGGAGATGGAAGAAGAGCTTGACTGGAAGGTGGTATTGGGCGATATCGAGGAAAGATCTGATTTGACGAGGTCGGCCGATTTGGAAGGACATCGGAGGGCTGCCAAAGATGGAAGGCGGTGCGACATACACTGGCGGAAGATGGGTGGTGTCCCGATAAGGCAAGCGAGCAACGCCGCCCGGAAGGGGAAAGTGGCAGAGGCGGTGCACACAAGGAAGAAGAAATGCAGTGGTCGTCCGATGGGCTGAGATCGGATGGCCAGAGTAATGCCACGTGATGGCTTATTAATTAATTTTATTTTTTATTATTTTATTTATTTTTATAAAAACAAGTATAAATAAATCCTAAAAATGGGTGACACGTAGCGGTTCCAAGAGCTTCCACGTGTCAGCCCCAGAAAATTCAAAAAAATAAATACAAAGAAAAATCCCAAATGTATAGTAAACGACCTCAAATCGAAAAATTTTCTTCACAAAAGTTGCTCATCTCGATGAGATCTACAATGTTGATTTGATTAGTTGTGCAAAGTGATATTTTTGGGGTATCCCATGTTCATAGAATACCTTGATTTTTGGGTTTTCTAATTTTTTTGTCATTTTTAAAATAGATAAAAATCCGGAAAAAATATGATAAATCAAAGATAAATATTTACATATTAATCTATTTTTTGGGATTTTTATTAAGTAAGAAAAGAAGAAATAATATAAAACACGAAAAAGACAATTTTTTTACAGATAGTCAGTGAAAACTCAGACTCTGTTAGTCTATTTTATTTCAAGCTCATTTTGGATTTGGATTTTTACATATTTTAATAAAGCTTTTATCAAAAAATATAAATGAAAAGAAATAAAAAAATGAGTAAATTATGTACATAAAATATTAGGTCAAAAACCACTAAAATAGAAAATGTACAAAAGAGGTGCAAAACCCAACTTTCACATATGAGCTCTGATTTACTTGAACTTGGTCTTGTTTTTAGGGTATTTGAATGTACATTTGTTCAGGTGAGTAGGACCAAAACGGACGTTGGATGAGGAAGATATTGAGGTTTTCGTCTGAACATCCTAGAACCAGGATTTGGGTTTTTGGTCCACTTATTTAGGATAGTGATTTTTTGTATTTTTTATTATTCTTGTTAGTAATATGCACGCAGTGGAAATGGTTTCAGGTCAATTGGAGTTAGCATGGAGTAGTTAAAAATCTGGGAAGTTAGGCTATTTTACAGGTCATTTTGGCTGTGATGTTTGGCTTCTTATTTTGTGCAAATATGAGGATAAAATGCCATTCTTATCAAAACATGCACGGATGTTAATTATACAGAATAAATGAAGAAATACAATGGATTTTAGGGATTTGAGCTTAATTCGTCATTTTTAGAGTGATGAATATGATATTCATCAAGTATCTAAAGGTGAGATGCAAATCTAGTAGGACTAGTGATGAATACCCATTCATTCACCTTTATTCCTTTATTTTGTCTTTAAATACCTAGTTAAATGCATGTAAATAGGTCTAACTTGTGCAAATTAACACACTAACTATCATATGTAAATAGTACATATATACATGTATTTAAACAGAACATAATGTAATAAAGAAAATAAAACATAAAGTAAGTATTGTAAATACTGACTAACCCTAAACCCCTAGACAAAGTCGATACTGACTTGATCGACAAGGATAAAAGTAGGGGAGATAAGTGCCAATAAATATAGACAAAATAAGATAGACACCTAGAAACCATAGGTACCTTATACACTACATTTATAGCCAAAATTACACTAACTTATACACCACCTTCCACAACTCAAATAAATATTTCTTCAACAGAAAACATGTACACAGAAATGTAAAGAAAAATACAAAAATAAATGCACATGAAAATAAGGTACAATGTGGCTGGGACTTACAGATGAAAACCCCGTAAATAAATCTTTATAGATTAATATCTTATTAATACGAACTCAAAATTTACCAAACTCACCCCTATTGTATTCAAAATTAAATTACCTATCTAATGAAAGTAGTTTCATAATATCTGGAATTAAGATACAGAAGTTGGCTTTTGTGCCCCATTATATCATATACATATGCATTTTAATCATTTTATTCATTATTTATATTTTATTCTTTTTGTATTTTTAAATACTGCAAATATTATATAAAACATATTAAAAATATAAACATAGAATAAAACCATTAAAAAGATACTAAAGTAAATAAGGGATATTTACACACATAACCCTGAGAACTTCCATAATTACCCCAGGTACCCAAGATAGGCACGAATTACATGAGAAACCTCGAATATTACTCTGTCTCACACCCATAACCTTCTGTTAGTTTCAACCGTTAATCCAAACCAAACCATCGAGTTAATCTAACCTAGCGTCAATCGAACGATTAAAAATAAATCAAAACTAAAAGGAAAAAGAACCCCTCTCTTCCAACAGCTCCCCCCAACTGCCGACTAGATCCCCTTCCGCATCCAGCAACCCTAACCCCCTGCCGGCCGGCTCTCCCTCCCCTTCTTCCTCGGCAAGCGATACACAAATCGAATCCGATTTTCTTGCAGGCCCTGTCCAAGGCAGCATGGGTGTCGATGGGAGAAGCTTGCGGCTTGCACAGGGGGGTGATCAGGGGGACTTGCTGATGGTAGAGGCTCTGCCGAGCACGAGCGGAAGCTGTCGAGGCTTTGCCCAGCACGACTAGCAGCTGCTGTAGGGTTTGGCGGCGGAGGAAGAGCACTGGATATGTGCAAGATCTATGTTAAATAATGGATCAAGGAAACCGAATATGGAATGTTCAAGATGTGAGGATGGTCAGGCAAGTGGTCAATGGTCGGAAATAAGGTGAACAAGGGCTAGATCCTAGAGCTCCGGTGAACTATGGTTTGTGATTTAAGCTAATATAAACCAAATGAAATGAAATAAAAAAGGCAAATCTACATTATTGATGCTTCTAAGAATCGAAAAAACAAAAAAAAGAGGCTCACATGGCTGGGTAGGCTAGGAGCAAAACCACCGTGAGTTAGCTCTAGTGATGGGTGAATCACCTCCTGCACCCTCCCTCCACGTAACCAATCAGGATTCTCCACTTCATGTCATGAAGGGCAAGCTCCAGGAATGATTTTTTGGGATAAAAGTAGTATGGAAAGGTTTACATTTTCAAAATGGGTGGAGGAGATATTTTATACAAGCTGCTCAAGTGATGATCTTCGTCTAGGGTTTTTGGTGGAATCGAGGCATGACTGATGCCAACTCTTGATCTGCGTAAGAAATCGGAGGTAGGTGAAGAAATCACAATAACAAATTGAGGGGCGATTTGAAGTGAGACATAAAATTTGCGAAAATGGGGAAAAATCATGAACGAACCAGTCCATAGAAAGAGCGATCCAGTTGACCAAGGGCAACCAATGCCACCTCCTCATTGGTCCATGCCAGACGCTACAAGACAAAATAGAAATAAAAATGGAAAGAAAATGAAAATAAAATAGAAAATGATTTTAGTAAAAAAAACTTAAAGCATGAAAGTTGTTTATTATTTTATGTACAATTTTTAGGTGATTTTTATTTATTTATATCAAACACATTATTACAGGTTAATTGTTACAAGGGTATTTATATGTATAAATACCTATGTATTATGTATTTTATTTTGCATTTTGAAGTTTATTATTGTATTTACATATTTTATATATTTATAATATAATTGAGTACATATTTATATATTTTTATTGGATCTTTTGATTTTATTTGTATAATGAAATAAATATAGGTAATTATATTATAGGTATAGTTTATATTATATTATTTATTGGGATATTTATACCCATAACCTTGAGTAATTCAATAATTTCCCCAAAAATCCTATATAAACATAAATTACACTGGGACCTTGAATAGTGCTTAACTCTTACGTTCATAACCCCGTGTTAACTTCTACCGAATTTTCCATTAACATTGACGGTATCCTTTAAGCATTTTACATTTTATACCCAAATTTCTTCTTTATTTAGGAATGACCCCTCCCCTTCCTCCCCCAACCTCCGATTATAGACTGCACTAGCTTCCCTCGTGCTCGACCAGAGCCCCCTCCTGCTGACTACTGCTTGGGAAGGCCCCCCATCATGTAGCTTCCAGTCGCGCTCGGCAACCACCCCAACCGACCAACCACCACCTGGGAGGCCCCCCATGCTGCACCATTCGCGCTTAGGCCAAAGCCCTCCCCACCCCAACCGATCGAACGCCGCCAGTTAAGCTCCCCCCCAACCGACCACCGCCAAGGAAGGTCCCCCCATGCTGCACCGTTCGCGCTTCGACCAACCCCCCCCCCCCCCCCCCCACAACACCAGCTTCCGCACTTGGCCAAAGACCCCCCAACCCCAGCTTCTGTGCTCGGCCAAAGCCCCCCCCCCCACCCGCACGCTTCTGCGCTCGGCCGCCTGGAACTTGTAGCTTTTGCGCTCGGCCAAAGACCCCTCCCCCCCAGGCTGCACCCCCTCCTGCCAACCAACCGCCTGGAAGGGCCTGCATCTTTCCTGGAGCACCTCCACCGTCACATTCCGGACCATTATTTTCTCACTTGTGGGATGAGGAACTCCGTCCTCGATCCCTGAAGCTTCTAGTGCAGGCCTAGGTTAGAAAGGATCCCATCTGGAGGCCAATCTACTCAGCTTGTAGATCCGGGTGCCCGAGACTTCTCCAACTTCCCAGACCTCCACTAATGAGGTGAGGTGTGGACCTTTTTAAAGCATACACCAATTTGTGGAACACTTCAAGGATCATGTAGAGCATCTCAGCAACGAAGGAACTCATTTGGAGCGAGTAGGAGGTTCGGTCAAAGTTCATCTCCCAACTATTCTTCCCTGTTCTTCCAGGGGGCTCAAATCAGTTGGATCGGGCTCTTGCTCTAGATTAGACAGCATCCGTTGGATTCGATGAGGAAGAGTCGTCAGATAAAGTGTCGAGATCTAATGTTAGCTTCTCATCAGTGAACTTTCATCCTCCTATTGCCAGCGTGCAACATGTTTAAGCAGATCGACCCAAGACGTACTATAGTGAGCTATGAGGGGTATTTTGCAAACTTTCCCCTCCACAATTTTGTATTTAACATTTATTTTATAAACTCTCATATGCAATTTCAATAGTTTTGTAATATTTACAGTGAGGACTTCAATCTTTCTTGTATTCAAAATTTAGTACATTCCACGTTACCTCACGTGCCTGTATGCGTGAGGGGGAAGGAATTTTGCGTGGACCAACTTCAAGTATTGTTTATTTCTATTTGGTCCTCAAACATTCAATATTAGTTGAAACACTTTTGGTAAATTTGCATGCTTGGTCTTGTTGTTCTGACTATTTGCATTTATTCCCTACTAGAACGTATATTATATTTAAATGTGGAAATATATCATGTATGCTATTTCTTTAAAATGTCATTAAATGCTCTGAACTTTCTTAGAAATTGCAACTAGGTCCTTGTTCTACAGATTTAATTTAGTATTTTAATTATTAAAATTATCATTTTGCATCTAAAGATTATAGGAAAATATTTTAAGTGCCTATAACCATATTATATTACATATATTTTCCTTAATGAAAATAAAACTATTTTCCTATTCATAAAAAACATTGCATTTTATCTTGCTTGGCATTTAAAAAATCCATAAAAATTACAAATTATTTTGAAAAATTCCAAAAAAATCCATGTATGTTTATTTAATTGTATTTTAACTTATGATCAAATATTTTTGCAAAATATCACTGAAAACTCTTAAATTGAAAAATAAAGAAAACCCTATAAAAATTATATAAAATATTAGAAAAATAAAAAATTATTTTATGTTCTGAGTTTTCTTTGCATTATCTAGTATATATGAAAATTATATTTGGGCTCAATTTAATTTGATAGATATTTGATAACTCCATTTCAAATTCTATATTTTCAGTTTCCTTTATTTTGTGTAATTCCTTATTAAAAAACCCTTAAAATCCCCAAAAATTATCGGAAAATATCTAAAAATAGGGAAAATTTTATAAAATCTAAAAACATTTTGATTTTGAATTTTTGACTTTATATATTATTTTTAAAAATTTAACATTTTCTTTTATATTTATTCTCTTTGTAGTGTTTTAATTCTTTATATTAATTTATATTTTATTTTTAAAATTAAATTTAACAATTTACAAAATTAAAATACAAAAATATATAAATATAAATAGAAGAACCACAGAAACATTCAAAAATAAAAAATACATAAAAATCCCAAGTTGTCTATTCATTTTACTGCTCTACCTCGTGTGCTTCTTTGTAGTTTGTCCCCTGCTACTTGTTACTATACACACTCATGTAAGGTATAATAAATTTTAGCTCACCTACTTTTATTGTTAATTATTTTTATGGGTTAATGGTTGAGATTGCACTTTGGATTGGGTACCTCGAGCTGAGAGAGGCATCGATAAAGCAATTGTTGGATTTGACTTGTCGGACATCACAAGGCCTCCAAGACCTGACGTTAGGAACTCCTTCCTCTGTGCATTTCAAATGGCATCATGATCGGGGAGCATCGGTTTGTAGATCAACGAGTAGACACTTTGCTTGTTTTGCCCATATTTATTCCATTGCATATTTTCTCTCTTTATTCTATTTTTATCTGAGAATAATCTGACCAGCTTCTTATTTGAATTTGCGGCGAGGACCCAGTTATAGATGGAGGATTTTCTTGGATATGCGACACACCTAAGATCCACTGAGACCAGTGATTCTTTACTCACCAGTAGGAGAGAGTAGTAGAGGATACAAGAATCTGAGTAAGATTTTCTTAGCATAGATTTAGTTTAATTTTTTATGTATTTGAGAGAGAGATTCAATCATTAATTTGTAATAATACAAAACCCAAACTTGAACACTTGACTTTCACATATCCATTTCATCAGGTGATTGTTCACTTGGGGGACTTGATTTTTTTTGTATTTTCACCGCCTTCTACCTTTATTCCTCCCTATTTCCCCTTTGTTTCACCTTATTTTTTGTTTATGTCTTGTGGAATGAGCCCTTAGACTCTAGGAGTGGATGTTTGATTAAATGAAGTCGAAAGCCCGAATATCATTTCTGTGCCTATAATTGCATGCTTGGATCTAGTCGAATTGAACAAGTTCTTCACGATAATATAAGCTCATATCTTAAGGCGATTTCCTCGTAGCAATGCATATATATTAGATTTAAAATTTATGTCTTGCATTCTAGATGGAGAGAGATGGGAAACATTATAAGTCTTCTTACTGTGAATTACATCATTATTTTTTTGATTGGCATTGCTTTTCCGTCTTCTCACTCTCTTTTGTCCACATAGGCCAAGCAAATAATTGATAAAACCGTCAGACTCTTTGCACGAAAAATACTGAAAATAAGTAAGAACCATAAAAAATTAAAAAGGGAATAATAAGAAAACATTGAACTAATTAAAAGTGATTAATTGGGTTCACAACACCCTCATTATGCTCATGTACCTTCCAGACAAAGTGAGGCACAATCCTTAAGGAATTGAGCCCAAATCCCAGCCTAGGTACTGCCTTGTCTATGGCCAGGATGCACGAAGTATTGGTACTTCTATCGTAGTGGGTGAGTAGGGCTTCATCTGCTTGCAGACTTAGTCTAAAGTATTGAGCTTATGCCATCCCTTGTCGGGTGTGTCTATCTCATCTCTTTGTGTCCGAATAGGGTCGTATCTGCTTGCGAACTTGGTTCTGAAGTATTGGTTTCGTCTATCATCTTGTCCCTCTATTTTTTTTGATGAGTTGTGATCCAAATTCGATAACAAGGACCTTTAAAAAGTGCATTCTAGTGGTTACAAAGGAAGTGGGAAGTAGACAGTGATTATCAGGTAGTACTCACTCGCCTATAGGATTTGCTGCTAAAGACTAAATTTGCTAAGATTGCGTGATATTACTATCCATAATGATCATAAATATCGTAAATATGATTTATAATACATTAGAGAGAGAGAGAGCTAATTGTAAATAAGATTTATGAATTAAATAGTAATGTGAATTGGATTCACACTGTATAATTAATTCTAAATTTAATTTACATTTTATTAGGTGGTTGATTTTGATTCATAATTGTCAATGATTTTGTTCACAATTACCCCAAATTATTATCAATAATTATTTGATGATATTTTATTGACAAAAGATTTCATTAAATAAGACTTAATGTAATAAGATTGCATTAGGATTGTAGAGAGATTCTCTCTCTCCAATCAAGGTGGTCGTCCACCATGTTTAAGGGGAAGGAGGCTATCTCCTTTCCCCTCACATGGAAGGTGGCTCTCTCTAGTCTTATTTCATTTGGGAGATTCTTTATTTAATTGAAATTAAATATATTAAAATTATTTACAATATATTTATTTTCCTTTAAATAAAATAGATTGTTGTTACAAATTTTTGCAACAAAACCTCAACCATTGATTTGAATTATGAGTGCATCTCTACTATCCAATTTAGTATAAAATAAAGGGTAGACCTAGTCTTTTCTTTTACACAGGACACTGACATTAAGAAGAGCAACAAAACTCTCTCTCTCTCTACACACCAACTCTCTCACTCTCTTAACATGTGACCTTTGATATGTTTACCTAGAGATGCCCGCAGTTGGAGAGACATCATTGCACTACCAAATCGGCTGTTCGTGGATCTCCTCTATCTTCGATGATTCTTGCTCGTGAAGAGGGCATCGGATTTCATGATACGAAATCAGGAGACTCCTCGCTCAGATTATCAACTTGGATTGTGGGAAGTACACATCTCATCCACGTGCCCGCTAGTGCGACCTTCGTCGGATTGGACCTGAGATAGGAGAATCTCTTACTTTAGAGATTAACGATCACAATCACGCTTCAAGAGGTATTCCTTTGAACCCGTCTTTGATCTTGATGAAACGATCAGAGAAGTGTTCTTGATTCATGTGGTTTCATCCATTTATTTTTTTAAAGTTCCACTACTCCTCGCAACTACTATGACTAATTGCCCTAGATTGTATTCGATGAAATCTACATACTTCCATGATGCTCTAAGGCCTAAACCCTAGCCTCCAAATGACTGCACAATCAACCAATCACGTGCAAGCTGACACGACTTACATCCTATTCTGGATGATTTTACTATGCTCAATCATCTATTTGTAATATAAGAATAATATTTTGCATGAAAATGAGGCTTTTGGTGGTATTAGCAATTCATTTCCTGATGCTTTGAAGTCTACAACCGTAAAAATTGAAAATAACCTTGTTTGATCCCAACATCATGGAACTATTGAAAAACATAATGCTGAAAATGTTGTTGCTCAAAGCCATGGAGTGCATGCCTATAATGAAGTAAGGATGAAAGGATGCATGTACAACTAAGCGTCGCAGAAGAGGACGTGAGAAACCTGGGAAGCACATACTGACCATGTCAACTGTTAATGCTATAGCAACCTCTAGAGCAAAAAGGACCCGAGAGCACCTCTTATCAGATGCAAGATGTTCTACCAGGAATTTAAAATAACATTCCTTGATATATGATCATCCATTAATCTAATGCCTATGTCGCTACTCAAAGAATTTGGGTTAGGATCTCTTAAATCTACATGAATGATTCTATAATTCACAGACACATCAGTAAAGCATCCAAGGGAAATTTTGTAGGATGCCATTGTTACCATTCAAGGAAGATAATTCACTATGGACTTTATTATACTAGATATGGACACCTCATCACACCTTCTTCATATCCCGATCATATTGGGACGACCATTCCTTCGAACAACCAAAGCAGTGGTTGAGTATGGCACCGAAAAGATTACCTTTTTCTCAAGCAACGATAAGGTCCTGATTGAGACAATCCAAGTACCAAAGCTTGCAGAGTATGTATCAGATGAGAGTGAGCAGATTCAGAAAGAGACAGAAGATGGTGACTTTTTAGAAGAAATTGGTGATACATCATTGTTGTTTAATGGTAAGGAAACCCATGAATTCCTCTCCGAGGAGGAACCCTTGTAAAGCACGATCGAACTTCCCCCTGTCCTTGAAAATGAGTTCCTTGCGGATGAGCTACCTGAGCTGACAAAGATAAATCCATCCCCATCTAAACAAGACGAATTCTTTGCAGATCTTTTAGATGTCTTGTGGTTAGAGCCCAAAATAATCACTGTGGATAGCAAACAGTCGATAGAGCTTACATTTACCATAATTGTTGAAGTAACGACTGAGCTAACTCCGACCCCTTTATATATGAAATCATTACCTTCATCGATGAAGTACACCTTCCTTGTAGGTTAATTTAGTAATCTCTTGGGAGAAGAGTCACTTCATGGTGACCGAGGGGATTGTGTTGGGTCATGTTGTCTCCAAGTGAGGCATGGAGGTCGACGTGATCAAGATGGAAGTAATATTGAAACTAGAGCTACCAACAACATTGAAACAAGTCTGGTTGTTTTTAGGACATGTCAATTTTGTTGAAGGTTTATTAAAGTTTCGGCAATATTGCTCAGGCATTGACAGAACTTCTAGGCAAAGAAATTGATTTTATTGTAGATGATAGAGTTCTTCATACCTTTCATCAGTTGAATGAAATAATCACCCAGGCTCCTGTCCTACAACCATCGGATTGGTCTCTTCCATCTGAGATCATGACAAATGCTTCTGATTATGCCATTAGGGATGTGTTGGAGCAGTTACAAGATGGATGGCCTTTTATGATTCACTCTGCTAATAGAATCCATGATGAAGCCAAGATGAATTACATTGTTACAGAAAAAGAGCTGTTAGATGTAGTGTTTGTACAGGAAAAATTCAGGTCTCATTTGTTCATACCAAAAGTGGTTGTTTCTACTGTTCATTCTTCCACACGATACTTATAGAGCAAGAATAATGCAAAGTCACACTTACTTTGCTGGATCATTCTACTCCATAAGTTTGACTTAGAGATACGAGATAAACCTGGAGTTAAAAATGTTGCGGTAGATCATCTTTCTAGAATTACTGAATTAGAGACTCCTGAACAGGACATCATTCTGATCCCTGATACCTTCTCAGATGAAGCTTGACACAACCGTTAACTAAGGTTAAGTGATTAATTAAGTTGTTGTTGTGACCCAAATCAACTGATGCAATCAACGAGAAAATTTATTCAATAACTAAGCAATCAACCAATTCACCCAAGTGGCTTTGCTACACTTATTAACCTGGTACAGAGACTAAGGTCGAACTCAAGGAACACAATTAAAAGCATAGTAGATGATTTAGAAAAGTGAAAGTTTTTTTATTATCTTTTTGGTGATTTTTATTTTTGCAATTTTTTTTAAAAATTTTCAAAATAGGGCAAATAAAAACAAAGGGGAAAAATATGCACAAACACTTGTTTTATTTGCTAAATAGGTACAAAATGCTCCGAGAAATTAAGTAAAAATATTTATGCTTTCCAAATTTTATGCTTTTTATAAAGGTTTTTATTTAAAATTTCAAATGTTTTTGTAATTTTCTAAAAATAAAAAATAAGACAATACGTAAATAGTGCACAAATAGATATATTTTTCAATTTTAAAATAGATAAAATGCTCAAAAAGCTTGGAAGTGATTTTTATGAAATACTATGAAGAAATATTTAGAAACAAGAACCTAGAATACGCTTTTTGGAATTTTTTATTTTATATGATTTTTATAAGTTTTTGAGTCTTTTGCAAAATTTTTGGCTTTTATAAAAGATTTTCAACAAAAAATTATACAGGAGCTACAATAGGATAAAAGACAACTACTCTAATTTTTTGGAATTTTAAAAGGGTTTCCAAATTTTTATAGATTTAAGTAAAATACAGACTTCTTATAATGTTTTTGATTTTTTAATAATAGAAAAACAAAGGAAAATTGCACATAAAAATCACCACTCATTTAAAAAGGTATTTTTGTATACTTTTTAGGGCCAAAATCCAATTTATTAAGGATAATAGAAGATAATAATTAAAAACAGTACGTGAGCGGCCTTTATGCAATTATTTTAAGTCTCAAGGCATACTGGATAACATACTTAGAAAGTGTAAGGGCCGCAATGTAAATTATCCAGGCAAGACACGTGCTACACGTGGTACAATGCTTACAAGGGTATAATGTAATTTACAAAAACATCAATTAATTCAGTAGCTAAAGAAATGTTCTGGATAGAAATTGCAAATAACCCATAAAAACGCGTGAGGACGCATGTAAACTCAACTCAATTGGACTAAAGTACAAATAAATAAAGTGTGAGGTCCTCACTACAAAAAGATTTTAACGAATTATTACAATTAATGAACTAAATAAGAGGCGAAGGCATGAGTGAAATATACCTTCGCAAGGGGGGGTCAATGTCAACACATGGCGCTGCTTTGGATTTGAACGGATCTGGCTCAATGCGAATAGATGGCTGAGAGTGATCCGCTTATGATGGACATCTCAGATCTGTTGATACCACTTCAACGATGAGGGGTTGGGGATCAATCCTTAGGTGATCAGATGATCAGAGAGCCTCCAAAATGGACACACAAGATTAGAATAGGGAGGGCCACTGATCCAATGGTCGGGGAGACGTCTGTAAGAACTGAAGAAGAACTCACCTCTGGAGAGTTTTGGATGGTATTGCATTGTCTCCGAACATTCTCCGGATCTGCTCATATGGGGAGAACATTGCTGATGGTTGTCTGCAGCTGTTGGTGCGCTCAATAGGGTTTAAAGCATCGAAATGAGTCCTGGAGAGGCAGGGTGTACTGGAGCCCCCTCAAACTGATTGCATATGAGAAATGACCTCAAGATGAAGTTGTCTTCGATTTTATTCTTGTACAAGAGGTCATTCTCGGATATGGAACTCATGCAATGGGTTAGAGGCATCAAATAATCGGGGGAACTCGTATGGGTCAGGTCCTGCGTAGGGTTAGGGATCATGCTTGAGATTCACCCCAATATGATGATTGGGTCGATGATTAGGGTGTAGAGCAAGATAGAGAAGTAAAGGATGTAGTGTGCGGGACGTGCTTTGACTAGAGATGGAGAAACGATCGGGTGTAAGGGTCAAGTGTAGGTGCTCTGCACATGATGAAGAAATCAAGCTAAAACAGGCGTCTTCAATCTATAAGGGCTACATGTGGGTGAGTGTAGTCACCTGAGGTGGAGACGAAGAGCCTCCGGGGGTCAGAGCCTCGATTTGGCAGTATATCCATAGGTTGAGCTCCTTGCGATGGAGCACGACAGAGATGCCACTGGACCTAGGGTACACTCGCGTCTAATCCTCCCTGCTAGCACTCTCTCACTGTTGTCACTCTGTGAAAGGTGATGGGTGCAATGGAGGTAGTAGAGCAGCCAAAAATGGTAGGAATGGTGAAGGTGCATGTTCTTTTATAAGTGCCTCATGTTTGAGAAGGATAGAGCGAAATTGCACGAACTGAGGCTCGAATCCTGGAGATGATCCTAGGGAATGGATTAGGGATCTATGATGTACAATCAGGGTGGAGGAGCGAGGGTAGAGTATATGGGTTAGGTCGGAAGATTTGGGTGAAGTTGGTGCTAAAATAGACAAGGGGAAAAAGGTTGGGGGGACCTATTGACTGGGGTAAATAGTCCCAAGTAGACCAATAGGAAGCATAAGAGATATTAGACGGATTAGGCTACATGACAAAATAGTGAAATAAATGAATTAAATTAGAAATAAAATAGTAAATTACTTTAAAATAAAAATAAATAAAATAAAAATTGTTTATTATTTTTTGAACTATTTTTTGTGATTTTTAATTATTTTTATTAATTCATATATATAGTATACCTACTATAGTGTATTATATACTGATATCGTATACCTACATATTTTATTCATTTATTTTTATTTTATTTTTTTAGGCCAATACTTGTTATTTTATATTTTATTTGCATAATAATTAAAGTAATTTAAAATAATTTTTATTTGATTTTTAAAAGTTAAATAAGGGTATTGAATAAATGGATATTTTGTACAATATATACATGTATGGCTATTGTACAATGGGGTTTTGATTTTATTTTTAATTATTTTGTATTTTGTGATTTTTATTTAAAGTTTGTCAAATTATTAGGACTATACACAAGTATTTAGGAATACAATACACACTATTTATGGATGAATAGAATAGAGGAATGATATATACATGGGATGCATAGTGATGAATATACAAGGATCTTATCTCCCCCTACTTTATTCCTTGTCGATTAGGTAATTGATTGGCCTTCTCTCGAGGTTTGGGTCATTCTGTACTTATTACATAATTACATCATTCTTCTCTTTTTCTTTTCTTCTTTATTCTTTTGTTTTGAACAAAAAGGTGCTAATTACACAATATTACCAAAAGTATGTATATTATTTGATTTACACATATTTACATATGTTTTGATAAAATATTTGACTAAAATAAAAGAATAAAGAATGAGAATCATAGATTCGTTAGTACGTCGATATCGTGAACTACATTGTCTCCAAGGAAGTCCCGTGAGATTGGTCAAAGCTGAAGGTAGACAAGTTCATGTCCGACATACATTTTTAACAACAAGAGGATCCATATTTGTTTTGTGAAGGTGACGTGTCCGCTAAATACATGATATAATTTGTACTCGTAATACAGATACATAGCGAATCAATCAAAATCGAGAAAAGATCTCCGTGAAGAGTATCTTGTCTTTAATTTATATTCCAGGCAAGTTCGGTGTCGAACACAGGGAGGAAAAGGAATGACTTTGGGTTGATTCAGAAAAATTAAGTCTAGGTTTCCAATACGTATTTTTTGTATTTTTTAATGCTAAAAATGAATGTGAATGCAAGATGCCAGTGAATCAAGTTAATAAGAAAACATCCACCTTAGCCAATTTAATTTAATGTGAAATTAGTCCAATTTAGCTGAATTATTTTTTTTCTAAAAACTTAATCCATTGATTAACATATTTTTTTAAAAAAATTAGGTATTAAAATGCAATAAAGAAAAATGTACATTTTTATAGATTTTTACACAATTTTTCACTCAAACAGAATGCAAAAATTACGAAAATTTTACTACATTAAAACATGATGAAATGAAGCTAAATACTTTTATGGAATTTTTTGACAATATATGATTTTTTTAAGAATTTTTAATGAAAACATAGTGAAAGTGAGTATTTAATTCCTAATAAATACATTATCATCTAATCTAGAGAGCAAATTATCTCAAATAGATATTTTATTATGCAATCCACGAAAGTTAGAATTTCGCATAAATACTATGATTGGATTTTATTAAAAATCATTTACCAAAATCACTCTATAATTTATTAGAGGCACATGATAACTCCATTTTAATTAAAATGTGGAAAGTAATTAAACAATGTTTTAAGGCATCATTTTTTATTTTTGAGGAATTTTTGGAGCAACCATGAGTTAAATATGATACGATCTAAAATTGGGTAAAATATGGACTTTTTCAATTAAACAAATTTAATTAATTATCAAAAATCAGAAAAATCCAAATAAATATCCAGATGATAGAAAATTTGTTGCTCAACATCATGATATTTTAATTCGAAGAAATGATGAGAAATTAATGTCCTAAGTAATACATGAACATAGGAGTATCTATGAAAATTCAGAAAAAAGTGAATGTAAACATTGCACAGGGACATTTTTTGCAAATAATGAAAACATGAAAAAAACTAATGCAAATTTTACAACAAAATAAAATAAATATAAAGAACACCTTCTTTATGTCGGGTTAGGGCTCATGATGGACGGCGATGGATCGGGGGTGGAGCGACCGTTATTGGTGAGAAGGGCTGTAGAGGTCACGGTTGCGATGGTTGGGGCAACGGAGGGGCAGTTGCGCACGACGAGAAGGGCGACTACGACTGTATGGGTGGAGGGAGGTGTGGCCGCCTGTGTTATAGCGGCTGAAAGGTGGGTGCTGTGGCATGCGTGGGCACGGGTGGTTGCATCTTCCTAAGGATGATAGATGGCTGGTGGTTGAGAAGGCCGTATGCGGAGGAGGAGTAGGCGGTGGCCAATGGCGCATGACCGACATGAGGTAGGGGGATGGGTCTGCCAACCAACTGCTGCTTTCTTTTTTTTAATGTTTTTTTTATTTTTTTTATTTTTGTTTCTACTGTGTTTTGATTTTTAATTTTTTTGTTTTCAAATAGGGAATGAAGATGAGAAGATGACGACGGTGATGGTACGATGGATGGGATGTTGGTGGTAATGGTGATGGTATGATGGAGGGATGATGTAGTGGTGATATGATTTAAATGTTGTATTAATAAAATAGATATGACCAAGACAAGAAAAATGAAGTTAAATAATATAAAATAACAAGGGAAATGAGGATGGAAAACTTACTTGAGGTTCCTTGAATTTGTGGAGCATCTACGCTGGACTCCTATTGTGGCCTCGAGCATGTGGCAGAGCATGCAATGCTATATAACGGTTTGGAGGAAACTGTGACACAGAGTGAAGCTCCGCGGATCTCGCCTGAAAGGAGGTCGTCGCTTTGTATCAGGGTGGAACGCTGTCACTGATCGACCTCAATGAGCTCTCTCATTTTTCTATAAGAATGGCAGATGGCGTAAAATGTGGATGAACAGAGGAATAAAAAGAGAAGAAAATGGGAGTTACAAAAATGATGGAATGGTGGAGTTGAATGGAGGTTATTAAAAAAATGGTGGAGGAGATGGAGTGGAATGGGAGGTTATTGTAGAGAATGAAAAATTAAAAAATATAATAAAATAAAGTAGGCTACTAAAATACAATAAAATAAAGAGAAGAAAAAGATTGGGGAATTTACAAAAGTAAGTCCACAAATAAAACAAACAATACTATGTACAAGTTTTTTGTACTTTTACTTTTTTGTTTTTTAATAAAAGATATTTACAACATAAAAATAAAATAAACACAACAATAATTTTTTTGGGATTTTTAGTAATTAAGAAAAAGAAAATAAAAAAAACGAGAAAAGAAGAATATGTACATTATACACAATGTACACCTAGGTCCAAAAACTCAAATTTTGCAAATGAGCTCCGATTTTAATGAAATCACTTTCACGGGATAGATAATTTTCTAACATAAACTTTAAAAGTGAGTTTGGTGAATTTGGAGTTCATACAGAGCGAGAATTTGGTCGGGAAGGTAGACTTTACAGCTTTTTCTCTTTGAGATCTAGGAGTATTTATTTGAGGTGAAATTTATTTTGTATTTTTATATTTTTATATACATTTTTATAAACAATTTGGAGAAAGAATTAGTCAAAAAGGAGTTGAAATGAATTTATTAAAAATAGATGAAGTTTTGGTCTATTCACAGGTGAAAAACTCCTCTATTTTGTGGCTTTTTATTATTAATTTATTTTGTACAATATAATAGATAATAATTAGTGTATTTTATTTACAAGAGTAATTTTATTAATTTATTGGTTTTATATAATTTGAGATTTTACTCAGGGATTTTGCTAAGATCAATAGATTGAGATGATGAATCGCAGATTCATCACCCCCTATACTTAAACTTTGCTAGTCCGCGAGCAAATAAAGAATGAATAAGTTGGATTAAGCCATGGTTGTGCATGTGAATACAAGACTTGATCTGTTAAAGAACTCCCAGTTTTAAAGATCCTAAAATTCTAAGCTGAACCAAGCTCTAGTCAAAATGTCTCCAATTTCCCTAATCATCAGACTCTCTTTGTATACATATATAATAGAGATATGACATTTAGTATGGAATGCAGTTACAAGAGTAGAGTCGTAACTTCACCCAAGGTTCCAGTCTAGGAGACTCTCCTAAGAACTTGATCCTCAACATTAGGGAATAAATCATTTCTTGCATCCAATCCACCGTCTCTTTAGTTGTCAGACTTAAAAGTGTAGATGGAAGGCCATTTGATGGAGAGCATAGGACTGTGTCATTTCTTCTCTCCATCTCATTGGAATAAGGATCCTCTCGAGTGCCTTATTAATTCAACACATGTACTTTTTTGGTTGTTGATCAGTGTGTCTGTCAAGAGAATTCGAAGTCGTTTGCACTTGTTTTCCTGGGAGTACACCGGGTTGTGTCACTTTTGAGTATCTAAGATACCTTTGACACCCATACTTGTATCACTATACGATGTAGATCCCTTTTTTGGGTGCTAGCCCGACTCCTGGTTCGAATAGCGGTGGTCCAAGTGGATACTTTGAAATGGTTGGGAGAGCTCGCATTTGGTGGAAGCTCTTTGATATTTAACTTTGTAAGGTGAGAGCTTTTCTTTCAACATTTATTTCTTTCTTTTCTTTGTTTTGAATTTTGTCTAGCTCCATTGCTTTTACCAAAAGTTGGCGCACACTGATCAACAAATTTTTTTATATTTCATCACACCCTGGCACATAGGTGGGTGTTAAGATATAGTACAAGAACCATGTTCTCATCCAAGCATCATAAAATCAGGTTCAAACTCAAATCCCTTATCTTAATTGCTCAAGTGAAATTTCAACTCATCTCATCATAATTGCAGTCGTGTATGTGAGGTGCTGATCATATTCTTAAGGTAGAGACTAAGCATGCGATATAGCACACAAATCTTTCAAACTAGGGAAATATGAATAATTAAGTCAAAGATCCTAATGACTAAGGTTGATTAACTCAAAATCTAAAGACCTCATAAATCAAGTGTTCTTGAACTTCACTCGTCTTGTGTGAATGTGAGAGTGTTAGGGACTAAACCAACTCATTAGTTAGTTTTTTATTTTTATTTTTGTTTTTTAAAAGATTTTTTCTTTTTTTTTCAATTTTTTTAAAAAAAAGGTAAATAAGAAATGATATGTTTTTTAAAAAGGTTTTTTGGTTTTGAAAAGAAAGAGGAAATTTTGTTTTGAAAATTGATTTTTTTAAAATATTTTTGATTTTTTTTCAAATAGTGTATTTTTTTGAAAAGTAGAGTTTCTAGTTTTTCTGTTTTTTTGAAAAAGTTTTTTGTTATACCTCTTATTTACATAATTTACCCATAACCCCTTTTTTTAATTACAAACAAGTGAATGTACGATCTATAGATAAAGTACATATGTAATATATATACAATCCCCCCTATACTTAGCATGTGTTATGTCCTCATAGCACTAGGTGATAAAAAGCCATAGCTCGTACTAAGCTTAAGTGGGTGAAAAGAATTGAAGAGAAGACGAATATAAGGGCATGGGAGAATACAAAATGGACATCGACCCCTCTATACTTAGACTCTGGTCAACCTAAGTGTTGGAGAGAATACAAGATTGGGGGTCCGATTTAGGTGTGAAAGAATATACAAGAAGAGATGGAGTAACTCAGGTCACTCACCCCCTATACTTAGGATGTAGTCATCCTAAGTATAGCCACATATGAAAATGATACGGAATTGGGGCGAGTGTTGTGAATCACGTGGGAGGGAGGAAAATAAAGGAAGAAAATATATACAAGGAGGAGTGAGAATATATACGGATCAAGAAGGTTTGTGACGGACCTTCTTGCGGGAGCGATGGGGTAGGTAGTATACACATGTGTCGATGTCAGAATCGTCCTCGGAGAATATTAGTGAGGGGTAGGGAACATCCAATGGGGGTCGACACATGGCTGCTTGTTCAAGTATCGCTTAAGAACAATCGAAATGAGCTCACTCATATAGATCTCCTCATCCGGACCTGATGAGGACTCCTCAGAAAATACCTTCCCTAGTACGTCAAAGGCAACTTTCTTAGCTGATTTTCCAGAACCTGAAGCATTAAGAGGAAGAGGAGAGTGATATGTCTTGAGGAGTTCGGGGGAACACCTCGAGGAATCAATACTCTTCTTCTTCTTACCAGATGACCGACTAGAGTATGGATTAACCGATTTATTAAGATGGGTCAATTTGGTCCTGATTGTCTCTTTTGGTGTAGGTACTGAATGTAGTGAAGTGATGACGAGAGGTTCATCATCACATGAGTCACCATATGCTTTGTAATACTCCTGTAAGGTCTACACATGTCTCTGGTTTGGCATAGTGTCCTCAGTTGGCTTGGCATTTATCGGCTCATCCGTCGGATTATCTAAAAAGTCAAGGAAATCAGAAATGATCGTGTCCGACTCAGGGGCAACTTATGGTTGTGAGTCCTCTCTAGAATCTATCATGGAGGTGGTAATGCAAGCAGTAGGTGGTGTGGAGGTGTAGGGAGTCTCTGAACCAATGGTCGTCTAGACGGTCAGTATCTCAAGTGTAGTAGAGAGACATGACTCAATTGTCTCTCAAAGGTCATGGTTGTCTGCGACTTTATGGGTTACCTTAGAATATCATGTGTCCTCAAAGATTAGGTGAGGTCATAGTGCTCCAAATGCAGTGAAGTCAATCTTTTGAGTCTCACAATATATAGTTGCCTTAGCCAAGGCTAAGAACGACTTTCTAAGAATGATCAGAGACTGGGTGAACTCTCCTAGGTGCTCAATGTCAATGATCGTGAAGTCTACTTGGAGTAGATCACCTTGGAAAGTGATAACTGAAATGGTTCCTCTCGACCGTTTTATAGACCGATCAACCAACTAAACGATCTCTCTTGACTTCTTGACAAATCCGAGTTTAAGCTTGGCAGTCGGGAGGATATTTATCAATGAGTCATCATTGATTCTTGCATGGGTAAAGGTAGTGTCTTTGATTTCACAATCAAACCTTGGCAACCGTTTCACTCTGCGGCTCTTGATTTTTCTCCCTATCACCAAAGAGGTGGACATAGACACTATATGCCTCTCAGTCCTTGTTCTCTTATTGCCCGACCTTTTAGACATCAATTTACTTCTCACAAATCTATTAAGGTCGGGAAAGTCAATGGACATTATTAGGGAAATCTCAAAAATAAACTTTCTATCAAGTGCTTCCCTAAGTGCAAGATCCAAAATTTTCAATTATTTTCCATTTTCAATTTTTATTGTGTTTTTAGGTTTTTCATTTTTTTGGGTCTTTTTGATAGGTGAATGAGGAATAGGAGGGAAAGTGGTTAGTAGAAGAGGGACGTAGAAGGGACTCCAGCTGTACATGAGATGTGGTCAATTTGATGTCTTTCAGGTTTTCAAATTTCAATCCACGAAATCCATGATCCACTTTCATACCTAGACTCTTGCTTGTTCTAGAAATTTAATCCTCCAAGAAATTCTCATGACACATCATGAGATAAGTCTGCTCAGTTGGAGGATATTGCTGAGAACTCGGGATCTTATACTTAACACACCTTGACCCAGGCGTGTAATGCTGGGTTGAGTATAGTCCATTTGTATGTCAGGTGTTGGTCGGAGCCTCATAAGGTGGAGTCAGGGGATCTGTAGATTGGTCGCATGTATCCAATCCCTTGTATATGTCGGCTCTCTGAATAGGTGATGTGAACGCTGGTCAATGTGGGCTTTATCACTCAGGTCAATCAAGTCATGAAGATCGTATGTTGCAGGCCTCTTCATTCGATTAGTTTGGTCGAACATGTTGTATCCTAAGGATAAGTCGGGATGTGTACATGTCAATCGTTTCCCAGTCCCAACTCGAGGTGAGAATGAGGTCTGTGGGGTCAACTGTTTCTGCCAATCACTCATCTCAATAGTGGCTTACTCTTTAATTTGTTCCTTAATTCTAGTAAGCGGACGGAAATATGGTGATTCAATCCAGGGTGGATGTAGGTCATGGGTGTAAGAATGTGGGGTAGGTGAGAAGGATGAAGAAATGGGAAAGTAAGTTGGAGTTTTGACTTCACGGTCGAAGTGTGGGTATGAAGAAGAATACGAGGGTGGAGATGGTCGAAATATGGTCGAAGAAGAGTGACATGGATATGATGACCAATGTTACGACATCTTTGAAAAGAGATTGAAGAATGAAGAGGATCGAGGAAGAAAGTGTGCAAGTGCACCGAATAACACACAAATAGACAAAACACAAGAGCAAACCCTGAATTCACCTACTCAACACAATGATGGTCACATGAGTCTGACCATTTTTCTTTTCAATTTTAATTAGGTGATAAATCAATATATACATCCAATTACGTAAGACTTAAAAGTAGGTTTTGGGCACTATCCTAAGGATGAGTCCTTACCTCTCAACGATCACAATAACGCAAGCATAATGAGGGTTTTGCTCTCCCAAAAACAAGTGTTAATTTTAGTCAATTTTTTGGTCAACTCTGATTAGCGGTCCTAATTTTAAGCTTAATTATCATTTTATTAATCCACTAAACATGGCACGCCTAACAATCAGTCCTGATTTCCTTTTAACCTAAGTTTCAAAACCAAGGAGAAGGGAGTCAAGAAAAATCAATGCAAATAGTGAAATCAATTATGCATACCTAGTTCATAGGACTTACAGTGATCCTCGCAGTCTACATGCGGGATGCAAGGTAGAATTGAGATGTTATATTATATGAATGTAAACGAGAAAACCGTTCCTATACATGTAGTTATATTAGAGAGTGATGAACATTTTAATTTGTACTAATAGCTCTGAGATCTAAGTGTGTTTCGTTAAATGTGATGTGTGGTCCTAAAGATTACGAGCACAAGCAATAAATATATTCGACTAAAAATGCTCTAAGAGCCGTGAGTACAAGTCCTATTCTACATTAAGCAACCACACGACTACAAAGGAGTCAATTGTCCAGTCCTTATACAAGCACGAGCTCTCAAACAAGAGCCGCTATAAATGAGAAATACCTAAATTATTACAACATAATAATTACAAAATTTTCAAAAATGCTATGCTCTCAAAAATGAATTATTTTTTCTTGATCTTTAGCAGTCAGTACGCGTCACATCCGTCAACCTCTAATGCACTCCAAGTCCATCAGGTCCTCATAAGTAAAATAAAATTTATGTTAAAGAGATAGACAACAAAATATATACAAAAATGAGGAGAAAAATAACTGAGAGAAAAAACGGAATAATTACAAGGTGGCTCGAGGGTCAGACTACCCAAGTGAGAGAAAATATGAATATAATCTTCAAAATTAAATCCTAAGCTGTTTACCTCCCCGATAACGGTGTCATCTGACGTATCCGCTAAAGACGTGATATAATTTGTACTCGTTGTAATACGGGTACTGCGAATCAATCAAAACTAAAAAAAGATCTTTGTGAAGAGTGTCTCGGCTTTAGTTTATATCCTGGGCATGTCTGGTTTCAAACACAGGGAGGAAATAACTTTGGGTTCACTCTAAAAAATTAAGTCTAGGTTTCCAATGCATATTTTTGTAATTTTTTAATTAAAAAATAAATGCGAATGCAAGATGCTGGTAAATCAAGTTAATAAGAAAACATCCAACTTAGCCAAATTAATTTTAATGTGAAATTAGTCCAATATAACCAAATTGTATTTTTTCAATAAACTAAATCCAGTGATAAATGCAAAAAAAATTTTCTTGAATTTTAGGGATTAAAATGCAAGAAAGAAAACTGCACACTTTTTATGGGTTTTTACATAATTTTTCACTCAAACAGAATGCAAAAATTATGAAAATTTTTTATTGAAATCAAACATGATGAAATGACGCTACAATATTGTTTTTGGAATTTTCTGATAATATATGATTTTGAAGAATTTTTAATGAAAATAGAGTGAAAATGAGTATTTAATGCTAATAAATACACATTATCAATTAATCCTAATAAACACAGGGCGCGGTGGGGAGAACACCACCGACAGTGAACGAGCGGAGGCCGCGGCTGTAGTGTGGTCCTCGTCGAGAAGAGAAGAGGTTAGAGGCGCGGTGGGGGCAGCGTGGCTTGCAGCTGGGCAAATGAGTAGGAGTGGCAGATCTGCGAGAGTGGTGCGGGCGACATATGCGGTTTTGGCTGCAGCGCGCGTGGGCGTAGGTAGCTGCAGCCGCTTAGGGCCGCATGACGACTTGTGGCTGGGAAGGCCGTGCGTGGAGCGGGAGTAGGCGGTGGCCGGCGGCGTATGACCGACTGGTGACAGGGGGAAGGTTCGGCCAGTTGCTGCTTTCTTTCTTTCTTTTAAATGTTTTTTATATTTTTTTGATTTTGTTTCTGTTGTGTTTTGATTTTTAATTTTTTTGTTTTCAAATAGGAAATGAAGATGAGAAGATGATGGTGGTGATGGTGATGGTATCATGGAGTCTAAGATGTGATTGTGATATGATTTAAATGTTGTATTAAAAAATAAATATGATGAAGACAAGAAAAATGACATTAAATATCATAGAATTACAAGGGAAATGAGGACGGAAACTTACAGAGGTTCGTCAGATTTGTGGAGCAGCTACACCAAACTACCGTCAAGGCCTCAAGCTTGTGGAAGAGCATACGAGGCTACACAATGACCTAGAGGAAACTGCGACGGGGAGTAAAGCTCTGCGGATCTCGCTAGAAAGGAGGTCATCACTTTGTATCGGGGAGGAACACTGTCACCGATCGACCTTGATGAGCTCTCTCCTTTTTCTATAAGAATGACATATGGCAAAAAATGTGGATGAAGAGAAAAATAAAAATAAAAGAAAATTTGGAGTTAGAAAAATGATGGAAGGGTGGAGTTGAATGGGAGGTTGAAAAAATAGTGGAGTTGAATGGAGGTTATTAAAAAATGGTGGAGGAGATGGAGTCGAATGAGAGGTTATTGTAGAGAATGAAAAATAAAAAAAGATAATAAAATAAAGTTGGTTACTAAAATACAATAAAATAAAGAGAAGAAAAAGTATGGAGAATTTACAAAAGTAAGTCCACAAATAAAACAAACAAAATGTACATGTTTTTTTACTTTTCTGATTTAATTTTTTTTTGTGTTTTAAATAAAAGATATTTACAACATAAAAATAAAATAAAACCAAAATATTGGGGGGGGGGGAGATTTTTAGTAACTAAGAAAAAGAAAATAAAAAAATGAGAAAAGAAGGATATGTACATTATATACAATGTACACCTAGGTCCAAAAACTCAAATTTTGCAAACGAGCTCCAATTTTTATGAAATCACTTTCATTGGATAGATAAGTTTCTAACTTAAACTTTAAAAGCGAGTTTGTTGAATTTGGAGTTCATACATAACGTGAATTTGGTCAGGAAGTTGGACTTTGAGGCTTTTTCCCTTTGGTAGTGAAATTTATTTTCTATATTTATTTTTTCTATACATTTTCATAAACAAGGTGGAGAAAGAATTAACCTAAAAGGAGTTGAAATAAATTTATTAAAAATAGATGAAGTTTTGGGCTATTACAGTTGAAAAACTCCTCTATTTTGCAGCTTTTTATTATTAATTTATTTGTACAATATAATAGAAAATATTTAGTGTATTTTATTAATTTATTGATTTTATGTACATTTATTTGAGATTTTACTCAGGAATTTTGCTAAGATTGGTAGATTGAGATGATGAATTGTGGATTCATCAGAAGGTGCAGATTATATCAGACAAGATGCATTCTTGAGGAGGAATTTACAAGTGTCGCAAACCATTTCCACAAGTCATAATCTATTGGAATCCATTCTAAAAAGCGAACAACAACTAAAGTGCTTCAATGCAACCTCTGGTGGTCAACTCTTTTCAAAGATGCTATAAATATGTCAAAGATGTATTGTCTGCCAGAAGATGGGCGGTGTCATTATTTTTGAGATACCATGCCTCTCAAGTATATTCATATCTCAGATGTCTTTGATGCATGGGGTATCGATTTCATGGGCCCATTTCCGAACAGTTGTGCTTTTGAGTACATCTTGCTCGCTATCGATTAAGTCAGTTGATGGGTTGAGGCTATCCCCGCTCGAGCCATCGGGAGTCACATTATTTGCCAATTTCTTAAAGACAACATCATTGAGTGATTCAAGATTCTGAAGATACTGATATCAGATGAGGGCGGCCATTTTACTAAGAGAGAGGTCAAGAAAATGACCAAGGAGTATGACATAGAACATCGTGTCACATCTCCTTACCATCCACAGATTAATAGCTTGACAGAGTGTTCAAACTAGTCTCAACTGCTCGACTTTGTTCTCTAGGATTAGCGAACAACGTACAACTCCCTTTTAGGCATGTTTCCCTAGTGCCTAGTGTATGGCAAGCCATGCCATTTGCCCGTAGAACTTATTCATAAATCTTTATGGACAGTCAGTGTATGCAATCTGGACAGAGAGAAGGCCAACATAAACATAAAAATTGACTAGAGTCACTTATTAGAATTCTAAAATTCTATGTACAACAACAACCTTATGTATAAAGAAAAGGTCAAATGATGTCATGTCAAACAAACCAGAAGAAAGACCTTTGAGCTGAATTAGAAGGTTGTGGTTGTTTGATGTAAAGTTCAATTATTTCCAATCAAGCAGAAAATAAAATGATCTAGGCTTTTCATCTTGAAAAATGTGCGTGACAACGTTAGCATTGACATATCAGGATTGTCATCTGACACACAACCTTTTGTAGTTAGTAGATAGTGGTTGAAACCCTACCTCGAGCATAACACTTTCCTATTCGTCGTCGATTCGATTATAGTGATATATCAAGAAGAGCTCCCTGGTGATAATGGATTACACAACTAGAAAACACAAAAATATCATTTCTTCATCTTCTTTTCTTCTTTTCATTTCTTTTCTATACTTTCTTCTTTCGTTTACTCATTCATCCCTTTAGTAATGTTATACTTAGGATATGCTTAATCCTAAATATAGGGGAATGATCGACTCATGTGTTCATTCTTTGATCTCCAATATGTCTCCCAACTTATTGATGATTATTTTCTATACTTAGGGCATCTTTACCACAATATAGGGGGAGGCATGTTGAGCCTGATGACTTTATACATTCTAACCCTCGATCGTCCCCGCCTTGTATTCAGTCCCCTTTACGTAGGATTAGTTAATCCCAAGTATATGGGGGGACGATTGACTTCTTATACTTTGATTGAGTCGTTGTACTTTAGACATTTTTATACTTAGCACAATTATGTCTTCTTTTTTCTCTTTGATCACTATGAGTACGCAGTTCACGCTAAGTATAAGGGGGTTCTATATATGTGATTTATACTTTAGCCATAACTCATACTTTGGTATTTTCAATAAATATGGCTAATACATTGGGTAAGGGTGTATGACAAATCAACTGACTAATACACTAACTCTTTTGCTTTTTCAAAAATCCCATAAAAATATGAAAATACCTAAAAATTTGCAAAAACTTTTTAGAACCTAAAAAAAATACAAAAACGTTTTAAAAAATCTCCTTAAAATGTGCAAACCTTTTTGAAAAACTCCATAAAAAGTATGAAACCTGAAAATGTCTTCACAAAACTATTTCCTTACACTGCATAAGTATCTTTCTAAATGGTTTGGACAATTGAACACGTCCAGATAAAATCTAAATATTGGATCTTGGTATAGAGCTTAATCCACTTAATTTCAGAGGAACCTGTTAAGGACTGGAATTAGTGGCACTTCATGTCACTTAGACTTAATTCGTTATGTTTTGTGAGACTAATGTTCATGATCTAATTCATTGTAACTAACTAGAACCTTTCATGTCATATGTACTACTCTTAAGACAATGGCTGGACTTGACACCTTGCACTTAACACTTAGCTCAACCTAGATGGATTATTTAAAAGTCTTGATGTTTAAGTGGGGATGATACTAGGCCACTATGTTAAAGGTGGCTCGAGAAGCATTCTTGGGGATTGTCGAAATCCCTACTTCAACCTATTGTTTCTCTGGTAGTATGGACATCTAACGACTGGAGATTGCATTGAAATAAAGCTTCGAATGAGGAATGGTCTACTAGCATAATTTTTCTAAGATCCCAAAACATGGGCAGAACAAAATATTCTATATCCATCGTGGCAAAACAAGAATGTATGAATTACCAAAACAAAGAAATATACAAAAGAATCTTATACCAAAAATTCAAAAAAAAACTTCAGAAAAGGCCTGCCTCTTGGTGAAGATTTGGTCACACTGGTTGAGCTTCACAAGGAAATGTGACTACACTGGTCAATTTCACTTCTTTTCTCCTTCTTCTAGCTTCTTCCTAGTTAGTTGTGCACTATCATGTACCTAAACTTAGAAGGAAATATTCATCTCCCTGAGTACGAGTAACCATAGGAGGAGACAACTAGATAGTTCAACTATTTGGCTGAGAAGAGCTAACATAATGCACATACTTGGTATTTGTCATTTCAAGGTTACAAGAGTGTACATCTAAAAGGACTATTCTAACCAGGTTCTCGAATTGAATGTGACAGAGGAACATAGAACCTAAGAGCTGTTGTGCCATAACTTGTAACCTGAATGTTGTTTCCAACATACTTAAAATCAAAAGGTCTTAAACGAGCTCTAAAATTTGATTTCGTCAAGATAAGTTTAAAAGCCATAATCATTCTACCTTCGTTAGTTTATTTTTCTTTATTTTTTTATTTTGCATCACTTATTCTTCTAATAAGTGTCTGTTAGGGACTAGCAAAGTATATGGGGCCATGTATACCCATTCATTCACTTTTATTTCTTTAATTTGTCTTTAAATCCATAGATAAATGCATGTAAGCACATCTAACTTGTGCAAATGAACACACTAACGATCATATGTAAATAGTATAAAAATACAAGTATTTAAACATAGAAGAAATGAATAAAGGAAAATAAAGGAAGTATTATAAATACTGACTGACCCTAAACCTCGAGACCAAGTCAATATTGACTTGGTTGATAAGGAATAAAGTGAGGGAGATAAGGGCCAATAAATACAAATAAAATAAGATATAAACCTAGAAACCTTAGGCACCTATATACTGCATTTATAACCAAAACTACACTAATTTATATGCAACCTTACACACCTCAAATAATAATTTCTTCCACATAAAACATTTACAAAAAATATATATAGAAATTTATAAAAATAAATGCAGATGAAAATAAGGTACAGTGTGACTGGTACACACATGAAAAACTTGTACACAAAACTTCATAGATCAATATCTTATCCATATGAACTCAAAATTAACCCAACTCACCTTTATTGTACTCTAAATTAAATTACCTATCTAATGAAGATGGTTTCATTAGAATTGAAGTTAAGATACAAAAGTTAGCTTTGTGTGCCCTATTATATATTATATACATATACATTTTAAATAATTTATTTATTCGTTATATTTTTATATTTTTATATTTTTAAATACTTGTAAATATTATATAAAACATATTAAAAACATAAACATACACTAAAATAAATAATAGCATAAAATACATAGGTATATTATACCAATAATATACTTACCTATATTTACTTAAGTATACAAAAAAATCAAAAAAAAAATAGAATAAAAATAAAGTAATATGTTTTAGTTATATTATAATTATATAAACTTTCTAAATACAATAAAAAATTCAAAATTCAAAATAAAATAAAATACTTAATACATAGGTATTTAAATACCTATAAAGACACTTGTAAAAATTATCTTTTAATAAATAAGTTAATATAAATAAATAAAAATCACTAAAAATGGTATAAAAACAAGAAACATCTTTCATGTTTTAATTTTTATTTAACAAAATATTTTTTCTATTTTATTTTCATTTACTTTTATTTTTATTTCTATTTTGTCTTATAGTGTCTTACATGAACCAATGAGGAGGCTGCTTTGGTTGACCTAGGTCAACTGGTCCACCCCCTATATGGACCTATTCGTTCGTGATTTTTCCCCATTTTCGCCAAATTTTTTGGTTCACTACAGATCTCTCCTACCTTCGATTTGTTATTGTGATTTCTTCACCTACCTTCGATCTCTTACGTAAATCAAGAGTTGGTATCAATCAACCCTCAATTCAACTGAAAACCCTAGGTAAATACCATCACTTGAGCAGCTTGTGTAAAATGTCTCCTCTGCTCATTTTGAAAATTTAATCCTTCCAATCTCAATTTTCTCCTGAAAAATCATCTTGGAGCTCTCCCTTCGTGACATGAAGTAGAGAATCCTTTTTGGAGGCATAGAGGAAGGGCGGAGGAGGTTGATTTAGCCATCGTCGGATCTAGCTCTGGGTAGTTCTACTTTCATCCTCCCTAAGCAGGTGAGCCTCTTATTTTCTTACTTTTTCAATTCTTATGAGTAGCAGTAATGTAGATTTGCCTTTTATTTCATTTGATTTGGTTTATTTTATCTTAAAATCACAAATCGGAGTTTGCCATAGCTCTAGACTTCGGCCTTTGTTCACCTTATTTCTGACCATAGACCTCCTGTCTTACCATCCCCATATCTTGACTCTTCCATCTTCTATTATCCCGATCCATTATTCAACCTAGATCTTTACAGATATGGTAATCAATGCTCATTCTTCATCAGTCATCGAAGCACCTCCACCATCCCTTTCTAGACCATCGTTTTGCTCACCTACAGGTTGAGGAGCTCCACCCTGAAGCTTCTAGTGCAGGATGATGAATATGCATTTCAACATCTTTATCAAATTATGTTAGCTTAAAATCTCTTATAAAACACCTGTAAATATCAATAAATCCATTCTTGTACTAACTTTAATTCTTGTGTAAATATTGTATATTTATCACTTTTTTAACCAAAAATAATTAAAGAAGAAATAAAGGAAAAATAAATAAAATAAAAGACGGCATATATGTAATAGATACGGGCTGACTCAGACCCAGAGAGAAGGTCAAGACTTGAAATGATCGACAAGGAATAAATTAAGTGAGATAAGACCTATATACAAAATTTCAAAAAATAAATTATTTATTCTATCTATTCATCACATGTACATTAATGTTTATAATACATATTATTTTCCTTAATTTATTTATCACCAAATTCTTTGTAAATAAAAATTATTCTTCTTAAAATCTGTACATAAAAATCTTTTGTAAATAACAAAATAATTGAAATAAAAATATGTGTACATTGTGCAAATTACAACACTCTCAAAAAGCTACAAAGCTCAACTCAAAAGATCAAGATCTTCTCTACCAAAACTCCAAATTAATCAAATTCACTTTCATTGTACTCCAAATTAAATAATCTTTAAAATGAAGATGATTTCATAAAAATCAGAGTTATGATGTGAAACGTGTCTAGTTGGGGTACTATTGTATATAATACCTATGTATACTATGTATATTATTTAATTATTTATTTTCTTATGCATATTTGTAAATATTTTATTTAAAATTAATTGTATATATTGTATTTGACTTATATAAAATACAAATAAAAATCACACAATCAACAAAAATAAAATCATGTATATATTGTATAGGTATCACTATGTATATATTGTACATACTTATTTATTTAACCTGATAAATTAATTCCTAAAAATCTAACAAAAACACCATTAAAACCTTGTAAATATTGTAAATAAAGAAGATAATAATTCTTGTATATATGTTGATAGTTAATTAATTAAAAATCAAAACCTTGCATATATTGATATACATACCTATAAATAACACCTTTTAATTATTTTAACCCCTAAAAATCATCTAAATTAACTTTATTTTTTTAACACTTATCATTTACATTATTTAATTTTTTAAATTCTCTTTTTAAATCATTTATTGATTTTTTTCTTCCTTATTTTGTCCTATTGTGGGCATGCTCCCATTGGCTGACCCGAGTCTATTGACCTAAGTCAACTCTCCAGTCCACCCGCCAACTCCACCCTGCTCGTGTTCCACCCATCTTTCTCCCAATTTCTTCATGCACCTCTCTCATTAACTTCCTCACGTTCTTCTCCAAAGTTGAAGCCCACTCATTCCTCTTCAACACCAACACCAAAGATCCATAGATCATGCCTTGAATCACGTGCATTTTGAGTTCGAAAACCCATCGAAGTCTGCTCTCTATATAGGAACCCTTCAACTTCGATGACAGGTTGATCATATTTTCCCTAATATCTTCCCCGGGCTTGAGTTTTGGAGTGTCAATCAGTGACAGGGGACGATCTCCTTCGAGCGGGAGCGCGAGGATTTGAGTGGAAGATTGTGATCCAACCTCACGTTGGAACCCTCCACCCTGTGTCCAATTCTCTTCCAACTGCAACGGATTGAGGCTGATCTTTCTTCACCTTCCATCGTATGGTAAAGTAGAGTCATTTAGATTTAATTTTAGCTTCATTTCATTAATTTTCATGTTAATCTCAATAAGTTAGATCCACCTCCTTCAACCTCCGATCTAGAAGATCGAAGGAGTTACGATCACCTTCAACCTATTCCGACAAGGCACACACCTTCGACCTGACCTTCTTCATCTCCTGTCACATCTGATCACCCTCAAATTGCTTGGGATCAGAGGATCAGCTCCTCTTTCAACCACCGTCGTCGGAGCTTCTGTCCATTCCCCATTTTTCCCATTTTAAAGCTAATAAAATTGGTTAAAGACATCCACTCGAGCACCGAATTCATTGCAGGGCCTTTGACCACACCTTGGAGAATAGTGGGATATGGAGGTTCATCTATAGACGAACATCCTCTAGACCTCTAGATCTTACATCTTTCATCGCAGACCGTCGTCGAGCCACTAGATCAAAAGAGGAGGAGCGTAGGGAGCAGTAGCACTATCTAGCAACTAATTTGGGTGAGCAACGAGTGAGATTTCCATGCTAGAAGTTCGCTGGAATCTCCCTTCTTCCGTGTTCATCCACATAGCATCAGCACCACTCGATAAAAAAACAAGAGGCCCAGTTTCAATCGCATCCGTCACTTTTGCCCCGATTCTTCACTGTGGATTGAAGTTCTAGATTAGATCATCGTTGCTCAAGCTTGATTCTTCTACAGCCATCCGATTTGAGAGTCAACACATCACTGCCATCTGAGAACCACATCATAAAAGTTATATTTGCACCCACGACCCTGTGTTTATTTATTTTACAAATAAGTCCCTTTGGACACATGCATGTTTTCTTTTAATACACAATTGCATTTTCTTCCCTAGCATTTACTTTATTAGCATAAAGGTCCTATTTGAAATGCATAGTATGCCATGCACGTGGTATCTTGTAAAAATTACAATGAAGACCTGTATGTTCAATATTATTATTTAGGCTCTAGAATTAAAATATTTACAATTTGGTCCAATCCAACGTGGCGCACGTGCTTGGACAAGAGTTTTCTTATAATTTTTGCAACTTTGTCCCTCATATTTATTTAATTGTTATCATTTAATCTGCAAACATTAAATAATTGCATCTATACACCTTATGTATCTGCATTTATTTTTCACGTTAAAAATCAAATAAAAAATAGCACAACATCTTTCAAAATTCCACAAAAATATTGATAGAGTCCTGCAAATTAGATCATGCATCCATAATTTTTATTTTATATTTTGATTATTTTATTATGTATAAAAATTCAAAAATAATTTAAAAAGTCCTTATTTGCATTTAAAACAAAATAAAAAATATAAAATATTTAGAAAAAAAATAAAAAGTTCATGGATATTCATTTTCATTTTAATAAATTTTTATACCATTTTCACATTTTTATTTATCATAAAAACCAAAAAATCATAAAACACTTAAAATTATTAAAAATTCATAAAAATTCATAGAAAATTCAAAAACTATAAATACTTTTCTAGAAAATATAAAAAATCTCTTTCATCCTATTTCATCAATTTTTGATTTTTTTTAATATTTAAAAAATAAAAATCATTCATTTTATGTTTTCTTTATTTTATTTTATTTTTTATTTATTTAAAATCTTTAAAAAGTTGGAAAATTCTGAGAAAATCATAAAAATATTAAAAATATGCCAGAAACTCAAAAATAATTTTATTTAAATTTTATGCTAATTTTTATGACTTTAAAAATCCTTAAAATTGACCTTTTCTTTATTATTTTATTGATTTCTTTTATTCATTTTTATTTCAATTTTTTTAAAACTCTTTTGTAAAATAAAAAATAATATAAGATTAGAAAACCAAATAAACAACATAAAACTAAAATTCCATAAAAATACAAAAATAAAAAACATGATAACCAAGAATAGTGTTCATAGATTTTTGTTTCTTGTTTCATTGATTTTCATTGAATCGAATAACCCTCAGGATATTTGTAGCACTGAATCAAATAACTCTCAGGATTTTTGTAGCCTCCCTAAGTTTGTCCATGTATGCTTTAAAGGTAAATTAAATAGCAAATTTCTTGTGCTACATTTTCTTCATTTATTTTAGCTTGAGAATCAAATAAATTTTTGTTGAGGGGTTTCTAGGGTTGCAACGATATTGCATTTTAATTCCAATTTAAAAATTAGATTTCCCTTCTCAACAAATGTTGTAGTTGCCAAGAGGTATGATGAGGGTAGTTAGGTTTTTCTATTAACCTGCTATTATTGGTTGTATATATTTATTTTTCTTTCTCTTATTTTCTCTGAATTTTTTGATATTTACTTCATTGTGCATATTTACGTCACATATTCATTATATATATATATATTTTGGCATTTATTTCATTCATTTATTTTGACTACATTTTTTGTGTATAAGTATTGCGGATCAACATTTTCTCGAGTAAACACTTAAATTGAATACCACATGCCGTGAGGGAGCTTATACATCGCTTGCAGGGTTGGATTTATCAGACATTGAAAGGTCCCCAAGATGGGACTTAGGAATTTATTTGAGATCCATTTTCACAAGCTCTTCTCATTTTTCCTCATATCCACCTCTTGTTTACTTGTATATAGTTTTTGCATTTATTTCCATACTATTTTCCCTCATATTTTCATAATTGTGTCTCTTACATTATCTTGTGTTTCCTCTTTCTTGTGAAGGCCCGATGAGCGAGGGTGGATTTCTTAGGAGCACCGGTGCGCCCAAGTGAAGCTGAGGTGACTTGTTTCTTCATCAAGTTATAGGAGAGCGAGGAGAAAAAGATTTGGAGGAGAACAGTCTCTTGGAGCATTTTTGCACATATATTTTTGTTGTTTTATTTAGCAATTTATTCACTCATTATTTTTGCAAAAAATTGTAATGAATAATTGGTGCTTACCTCTTTTTTTGTTTTCTAAAAGGCTACTATATACCTTGTCTGTGCGGGCTATATTTTACCAAGTGTTGGTGTGATTGGGGGACCTCACTGGTTTTGTTTTCATCACCTTCTTTTCTTTATTTTCTTGGGGTTTTGTGTTCTTGAGCCATTAGAAGTAGACTTTATTACCTTGGTTAAGCAATGTAAACGATTAGGTCCAAAGCCCCTAAACAAGAATTTTTGTACCTATAAAATAAAGAATAGCTTGGACTTAGTCAAATTAATTGGTTCTTGTCCGTTAATAGAAGTTGCTTATAGGATGGTCTCGTGCATCATTTAGGTTAGTTTCTTTTCTCTCTTTTATTTTATGTGAAGATCACCATGCATGTAGAGTGCTAGTGGCAAGGTACGAATCCTCTATCTCCTACATGCATCATTAATTTTCTTGTGCATCTGCATTTCCAGTTTCCTCATTTTCACTCACATAATATCAAAAGGAAATTGGAAAATTCGTTACTTCACTGTATTCAAAAATCCAAAAAGGTGATAACCGTATAAAATCAGGACTACTAAAGAAAACTTGATCCTAAAACTAAATATAAGGACAAAATCATTATTTTGGGGAGAGTAACCCCCTCATTGATTGCAGGTACTTACCTCTAGACCGAGTGGGTGAGGATGCAATCGTAAGTATAGAGCTCAAATCCCTATACTTGTGCCTTAACTACATGTACAACACTTGTCGGTGTATGGCACTTGCCTCCGAACATAGAAAATCATTTTAGTATGCTAAGCCTCCTATCTTTCTTTGGGCCTGATATTGAACCTGACATCCCGGGAAGATGGTACCACTGTTTGTAGAGGTTTGAGGATGTACATTGGGTGATAGCGATGACTCACCATGTGTGTTTGGTAGTAAGCAACTTCATGTAGACTTATTAAACTTAAAATTAAAAAGATAAAAGAGTGAACTCTTACGGTCTCCACTTGTGCCCAGTTGCAGAATCGGTTGTGTTTTTTTGCTAGTGTTAGAGATCCTTCCGCACCATTCGTTCCTTTTCTCATTCTCTTCTTGTGTTGATCTTTTCATTCTCGCATCTTTCCTTTTGATATCGATGATGTTGGATTGGAGCATTTCTTGTTTGAACTTTGTTAACTCATTTCACACACCAAAACGATCGTCTTCTATTTGGGGAGACTTACTTCCCAAGTATCCTCTATTCCACTTCACCATTCACATCATCAATAAATCCATTGTTACGATTGACTCTAATCTTGAACTATCATTTGAGACTCCATCATTCTTGAGAACTAATCTAGTTCTATGTACTCTTGTAGAAACAAGACAGTACACTTGATGCCACCTAAGGGAAAGGTTCCACGGTTGAGCAGAGTGAGTTCAATAGCACGATGTTAGCCTCCATATAGGCCATTCAAGCACAGTTGAGTGAACATGCTGACTTCCAAGCTGAATTGAGAGATATGATCATCGAGCTGAGGAATGATAGACAAGATAGGAGAAAGAAGGATAGAAACCCTGGAGGAGGTGGGAATGATGGATATGATCCATTACTTGAGCTGGTGGCTATGCTCACATTGAACGATGTCTATAATCAAAGGGCAGGACAAACCAACTCATGGATTCGAATCCATGCGATTCATGGGCATTTTGAGCTTAAGCCTACTATTTTGCCACTTCTCCAAATTTCCACGGACACATAAATGAAGAACCATATGTACACCTCCAATAGTTTGATCTCATTTGTGGCACAATGCACTATCCAAATGTTTGTTTAGAGGTAGTGAAGATGATTTCCTTCTCGTTCAGTATCACAGACAAGACGCTATATTGGATCAACCACTTGGGAAGGGTGTCACTACTCGGGAGGAGTTGAGGTCCACTTTCTAGAATAAGTATTACCCACTCGGACATATCAAGCAAATGCGATCTTTGATTGCCAACTTCTCCCAGATGTCCCATGAGCCTATTCACAAGGCATGGGAAAGATTGAAAGACTTGACAGTGAAGTTCCCTTATCACGACATTCCACAGACGAGCCTTATGCAGAATTTTTTGGGGGTTTGAGCATTGAGAACCAGAAGTTGGTAGATTGATGAGTATGTTATTCATAACTCTAAAAAAGATTAATTAAGCTCAATTTCTCAAAATTCATCAACATTTTATCAATTATCTTACATAATTAGCATTCATGCATGTGTAAATAAAGTTGCATTTTATCATGCATAATTGCATAAAATAGGAAGCCAAAATCCTAGCCCAATTGACCTGTAAAATAAGATAGCCTCTCTGATTTTTAATTAATTCATGATAACTCCAAATCACCTTAAACCACCTCTATTATTTATTATCGTAATAAGAATCAAGGAAAAATAGAAAAAAATTTACAAACATAAATAATTGGATCAGAAACCCAAACCTTAATTTCATGATAATCAGACTAAAATGCCGATATATTTCTCATAAAGTGTCCGATTTAATCCTACTCACTTTTGAACTAATGTACATTCAATTACCTTCAAAACAAGATCATGTTAAAGTAAATCAGAGCTCATATGTGGAAGTTGGGTTTTGGGCCTCTTTTGTACATTGTGTATTTTACCTGATTTTGACATATTATTTTATGTAGGTATTTAACTCTTTTTATTTTTCAGTTAATTTCTCTAACTTTACTAAAATGTGCAAAAATCTAAATTCAAAATAAAACAAAAATCAAAGAAATTACCGAGTCTAAGTCTTCACTGACAGTCTGTACAAAAGCTGTCTTTATCATACTTTATTTTATTTCTCCATTTTCTTAATTAATAAAAATCCAAAAAAATAGAGTAATGTGTAAATATTTGTATTTAATTTTATCGTATTATTTCTTTATTTTTATTCAAAAATAGAAAAATGCCAATCCTAAAAATCAAGGTATTTTATATACACAGAGTACCCCAAAAATATCACTTTGTGTAAATGACTATTTTGGTTTTGGTTCCTTCACTAAAGTTGTAAATTTCATCGAGATGAGAAATTTCGTGAAGAAAGTCTTTTGACCCAAGGTCGTTTGCCATTTCCTTTCAATATTTCTTTTCTTTTATTTTTGAATTTTCTAGGCTTGACACGTAGCAGCTCTTCGAGTCGCTATTTGTGACTCACTTTTTGTATTTATATTTCGATTATTTCAAAAAAATAATTAAAAAGTAAAATAAAACAAAACAAAATAAGAGACACATGCCAGCATCATGGTTGTCTGATCTCAACCGATCGGACGACCGATGCTGCATCTCCTTCCTCCCTCTCAATCGATCCCACTTTCCCAAATCAGATTAGGAATTCCGATCTTCGGCCACCTTCCATATCATCGTCTCAACCTTCCTTATTCGACCGTCCTCTCTCTTCGGCCACCTTCCAATTTGAGCCACAACCTTATCAATTTCCTCGTGAATCTCTAATTAAATCGTCGTCAAACCCATTTGCACCCTTAATCTCCCTTATCACCTTCCTATTCAGGAGATCGCCCAATGTCCAATCAAATCCCAACATTGAATTTCACCATCTCATCATCGATCCGTCCTTCCAACTCTAGCCATGGCCATCACCTTCTCCTTATAAAAGTCATTGTCGTACTCTTCCTCGAGATTCATTCGATGTATGCACAATAAACAAATGGGGGGGTTTCCAATGGTGACAACCAAATTCCTCCACATCTAATCGCCAAGCTCCAAGCTTGTTGGGCTTGTCAAAACATCGTGCCTTCGTCGCGTGCCTTCTCTTGTTTCAGCTTTCCTCATCGTCGAGACAACACGATTCACCTCACACCAGCGTACTCTTCCAACCATTGACTCATCGCCAGCTTCATCGTATTCAAGAAGCTTTCGACCGCCAATGCTCCAATGCTACTACTCTGCTCGTTGCCACTTGCCAAGGCTCACCATCACCCACCGTCTTCTACCTTGCTGGGGCCTCTTCACTCGCTGGTCACCCTCCAACTCGCCTCTTGTGCCTTCGTCTCACCATAGCATTCCAGGAAATTTTTCAGTTCATGAGCTTCATCGACGAGTTCTTGGAAGCACAACCTTCATCAACCACATTGATTGTGCTACTGCCTCGAAATCCCTTGGTCGTGTGTCGATCGTCGGAGTTACTTCAACTCAACCTCATCACCAACTGCATCTCCATCGTTCATATATGGTAGTCGCTTGCTTCACCCTCCTCAACCCACCGTAGATCTTGAGGGGGAAGCACATGAAGGACATGCACCCCTAGGGAGTTTTGTTCATAGCCCCTCCACAATACTCCATGTTGCATTAGCATCCATCTGCCCTTGGGGGCACCAGGAACTTTTGCAGAACAACCCTCCCAGGTCTTGGTAACCACATTTGTACCCTTGTGCACCATTTCACTGGCTTAATTAAGTTTTGTATTGCATTTATAACCATGACTTTAGTCTATAATTTAAACATCTATTTTGCATTATTTTTTATTAAAAAAATAATATTCTTTCTACAATAAATCCTCTACATTGTGGCATGCTATTTATCTGTTTATGCTCTGTGGTTAATTGATAATAAATACTTTTGTGGAATATTGCAAATTTTGCCCAGTCTGTGCTTCGAAATTCATAATTAATTAACATAGCTCCAAAAATTACCAAAAATTCATATATAGCAGAATTAACGTTTATTTACATTGTTCCAGAAAAGAATTACATTTGCATGCATCGTTTGCTCTGTAACAATCATTTGGTGTATTTCAATGGTTAATTTTTAATAGGTATTTGATCTTACTTTTTTTAGAGTTTAGGATCTTTTTGAGATACATCACCTAGTGATCTATCTTGGATAATTTTATTTCCTGAAAATAAGGAGGTTTATTATTTATTATAATTAATTATTGTAATTCCCCTTATTTGCACCATTTAATTCATTAAGTCTTTATCTTGCATCCAAAAATTTCAAAAAAAATACATTGCATTATTTACATCATGTTTAACATCTTATCCAAGTTTTGTGATTTTTGGACATCGTATGTTGACATTAATTTTCTAGTCCTTAAAATTGACCCGTATTTGCATTCAAAATTACTTTAAAAAACACAAAAAGATCTGCATTCAAAACCATGCATAAAACTTGATAGACATCAACCTAGGCTGTTCCTTTGCCTCCTCGAGTTTGACCCTGAGACTTGTCCTGGCTAAATAAATATCAAACAGCTTCGATTAAAAGCGATTAATTAATTAAGTGGTTGTTTCTTGATTGATTCTGATTACCTGCCTACAACGAACGACACTTTTTATTTTCAAACACTTATTATCATTAATTAGCATAGGGTATTCTAGACTCATCAGATGGTGTTGTTGTTGGGGAGGCAAAGATTGTTGGTTTTTGGTCTAGAAAATTTAGGGTTAGGTTTTCCACATATTTGAGTAGTAGGACCCCTAAGCCTCATCACTGTACATTTTCCTATTTTAGTTTCCTATATTTATTTTATTTTCTCTTCTCTTCAGTATTTATTTCCTGTCTTTTATTTTTAATTATTTTTTGTGTCACTCTATTACACTATCTCTTATATTTTGTGGGATGTACCTGACGTACATGAAGAAGTTTTTTTCGAAAATCGACACATCTTCACCGACTATCGAAAAGCTATATAAAATTAAGATCTAGTTGATTCAAGAGAAAGCGTAGAGTCTAGGATTTATTTTTATCATTATTTAAATATTTTTAATTAATTTCTCATTTATAATGATTTTTGTTTGGACTCTCGCACATGTAACAAGACTTGAACTCTTTCTCTATGATGTATCAGACATGTTTCACTCTCCGGTGAGGGTGGGGGCCCACTTGAGTGGTTCATAGGATTAGACCTCAATGTGACTATTAGAGCTTCTAGGATTTATTTGTTTGTGCTCGTAGAACCTAGGATTACATTGCACTTAATTGAGATGCACATTAGCTCATTCAACTTAGTCAAAAATTTAACTCATTTCTTCCTGACTAACAGAACTATCTGCTAGGTGTGGTATTATCGACTTGTATATCATATAGAATAATATTTAAATTCTTGCATTGCATCCTACATGGAGATCGCGAGGAATCAATATAAGTCTTCTAACTGAGCATTCGTCATTGTTTTTCACATGCATCGCATTTTTCCATTTTTCTCCCTATTGTTTTGTCATGTGAATTTTAAAGGAAATTGGGACAGGACAGTAGACGTGTATTTTTGCTCAATTAATTCTTCAGTAATCATCCAATAAAATTGGGACTTCTAAACAAGGATGACTTTAATTAAATCATAAAATCAAGTATTGTTGTGGGAGAAAACCCCGTAATTGTATTCATTGATCTTTTTACGAGAGCAAGAGCCACACACTAGGATAGAGCCAAGCTCCAGAATATTCATTCAGACTTCTGATTCTAAAAACAACTAGCTACTTCTCAGTGAGTGAATTATGATCTACCTCAGCAGAGTAGGTGGTTAAAGGACAACGCGATCGACACCATCCTTAAGTGACACAGGTAGCCATTTTACGGTCCGTACTTACACCCGTACTGGTTGAAAGTGGATGCAACTAGTCACATGAATTCGGGCCAATCTTTAGGAAAATTTCTAGCACCTAACAGATCGCTTTAATGTATGCAAGATTTGAATTATCACCAACTAAAATTAACAAGATAATTGGCCAGACTCTTACGGCCTTCAGTGTGTGAGTTAGTGAACATAGGGTTTAATTGCATTTGCTTTCGTGTGTGTGAACCGAGTTCGAATATCAAAAACCATACACTTGTGCCATATCTCTCCCTTCTTGATTCAAAAAAATTAGGGTTTCTTCCTATGAGTATCATGTGCACTTGCAAACTTTTAACAAAGATCCATCATGTCATCTCACCCATCTCCTTTGAAAATGATGGGACATTGGTCTATGTACCCACCAGATTATTCCTTTTTGATAAAAACCTAATCATCTAAATCCTCTACTTCCAGGCATCCTCCAACATCATGGGAGACTCTAACCTACAGATGAATCTAGTCCACTCTACGAATTTGATTTACTCTATGAATGCCATCCTTTATATTCTGATCATAAGGTCATTCATCCGACCGAAGTCTCCAATTCTTCATTTGATAATCCTTTATACAATCATTTGACCGAGTCTCCACTCCTTCATATTTCCAACCTTCCGAGACATCCGTTCCAATTAACTTCACCTACAGATACAATCCTTTATATTCTGATCATGAAGATCAAACCACTTTTAAGACTGATGACCAACCAAGACACCAATTCCATCCGACTTCATTCTCTCCTCACAATATTGTTGGAAAAGGTCAACACTTCACAAATCCATATTCTGACTTGACTTTTGGGAATAATATGGAAACTTGAATAAATCAAGTGTATTGGCGCTCACCTAATCATCTTCAATATTGGATTAACCGTTACAATCCCCCCTTCAGATAGGACACTCATACAAGGGAGTGGACTGATGATGTATACCCACATGAACCTTGTATGTTGACTTCACCAAGTGAGGATCTGACCATCATGACCATGGAAATGAACTCTACTCAACCTAGCGTTGCATGCCTGAGTCACAGTAGGTTGAGTATGAGACCTATAGATTCCCACGGATTGAGTCGACTCCTTCCATGATTCCTCAGGAAATTTTTTTGAGGATAATAAGTCAAAACATATACTGGACATTCTGAGAGAATCTTCTCCAAGCTGATACATGAACATGGAAGATGAAATGATTGGATCTCAAGTTGAAAAACCAGAGAACACTCAGAAACCTGCATACTCTGTACACCCTAGGGATCACTCTAATAGCGACACCACTTCATATTACTTCCTTAGGGATGACCCTGACTGAACACATCAAAGCCCCTCTTCAAGCATCACATCTACACATTACATCAAAAAGACCAAAAAAAATCAAAAAAATTGAAACATCCGAAAATCGAAAAAACCAGAAAAAAACATAAAATTTGAAACTGGAGAGGATTTGAAGAATTTGGATCCTTCTTTGAGGGAAGCACTGGATAAAAGATTGATTTTAGAACTTCTTCTAATACATATTGTTGAAGACTTCCCCCACCTTAGAAGTTTTGTATAATGAGTAAATTGATGCTGAAAAAGTCAAACAGGAAGAGAATAAGGACTGAAAGACACATATTGCCAATGGCCACCTCATGAAAAGTAAGACCAAGCGACGCAGAGTGAAGCGGTTGCCTCGATTTGATTGTGAAATCAAAGACACCACATTCACCCATGCCCAAATTGATGATGATTCACCAATCAATATCCTCCCGACTTCTGTGTTTGACAAGCTTAAAATCAGACCAATCAAAAAATCAAGAGAGATTATTCAGCTGGTAGATCGATCTATAAATGATCGGGAGGAACAATTTCAATCATCATTACGTTCCAAGGTGCTCCGCTCAAAGTGTATTTCACGATCATCGATATTGAGCAACAAGGAGAACTCACCCAGTATCAAATCATTCTCAAAAAGTTGTTTTTAGCTGTATCTAAGGCAATTATAGAGTGTGAGACTCATGAAATAAATTTTACCACACCAGGAGCACTTCAATCTCATCATGTATTTGAGGAAACACGATATTCCAAGGTAACCCACAAAGCCATTAACAACCGTAACTGTCAAGCGGTAGAAGAGCCCTACCCCGCTGCTACACCTGATATAACGATTGTTGAGCCGACCATTGGATCAGAGACTCATCCCATCCTCTCATTCCCCGCTGCTAGCACCTTAACCACTACCATGACAAATACTACATAAGAACTTATGATGAAGTAATTTTACCATTTATGGTGCTCTGGATGAGGAAACATAAGCATGGGCCAACCTTGAGTCTGACAAGATCTTGTTTGAACACCTTGACCCATTCAATAATATGACGCAAGAACTCACCAATGCCAAGCCAACTAAGAATAAATACACAGGACGTTCGCTGACCATGGAGGAATATTTCAATGGTTATTCATTTAATGAAGATCCGATTTTCAACACCTTACCCAAGGACCTAGAACATCACAAACGACAAGGACTAAATTGACCATTCCTAATGAACTGGTTGTTACTTCATCTAGTCGGTTATCTGGTGAGAAGAAAAAGAGTACTATATCTCGAGGAGTTCCCCTGAACACATCAAGCAGTATCAATCTCTTCTTCCTCTTGATGCTTCAGGTTCTATAAAAATGACTATGAAAGTCGCATTCGACATACCGAAAATGGAATCTTCTGATGATTCCTCGTCAGTGAAGAAACTCGATTTCATCATCTTAATTCTCCATTTTTAATTCCTTGCTTAAATATTTGTCAATAAAAACCATATAAAGTCATGTAATTATCAAAGTCTTGAATAAATTAAAAATCACAAAAAATGGCAAAATCAAAATTCGTGGTATTTTTAGCTTTAAAAATACCCTCAAAAATATTTTGTATATTCAAATGACCTCATCTCCAATTTTGGTCAGCATGAAACTTGTATATCTCATTGAGATCTACAACTTTCATGTTTGCAGTTTTCTCAAATTCGGCCATTTAGCCCCTCAAAAATTAAAATATCTTATGCAATAATCTGATAGGGCCACGTGGCTATTTCTGGTTGAGCCACGTGGCCCAGCCTCATTGCGCTTGCCGCCCTTGCTCCCAGCCGTTGGATCTCCTTCTGATCCAATGGCTCCACTCTCTCCATGCATCCTCTTTTTCCCTGTCGTTCGATCTCCACTCACGCCTTGATCACCACCGTCCGCTACGGCCTCGCCCAGAACCCGCCACTTGGTGCTTTGTGCACCATTCGATCTTGCCTTCATCTCTTTGATCACCACCGTCCATTGTCTCTTTGATAACCACCATCCGATCGTCCCCCATCTTTCATCTCATCCGTCGAACCCCGCCTTGCGCTCACTTCACCACGTGGTGCGCCTACGCACCCTTCGATCGCGTCACCCCATATATTTCATCTGAGCCGCTCCTCAGCGCTGTTTCCTCAACCGTTGGATCACAAGATCCAACGGTCTCCACATCATCACCTACGTCCAGCCTCCCTCTCTCCCATGTTCTCAATCTTGCGAACACTCTTCGCCCTTCTCATTTTCTTGCCTACCATCGCCATCTTCTCCATGCACCAACCGCTCCCGGGTCTTCCCCCATCATACACGACCCTCGCGGACGCTGCTACAACTGATGTTCCCCCTCCGATCGCTCCATCTTTCCCACACAAACCACGCCGTGCACACCTGAACTGCCACCTTCGCCACTTCAAATACCCCCTCCCCTCCGCCGAAGACCATTGTCCACCTTCATGAGGGGAAGGGCCCAACCCTCCTCCTACTCCCTGTGACAGAGGCATGAGTTAGGATCAAGCGAAGATGACCCCACAACCCCTGGTGAGACCCGCGGCTGCTCAGCTGCGTCCTGGTGGCTCCACCACATCTGAGCTCACTAGACCGGTCGACCAGCCTGTGTGATGACCCCGGGCATCTACACGATGCCCAACCTAGGCCTTTGCTCCGCCCAATCTCAGGTAAGCATCTCCGACCTCTTTTCAAATTTCTTCTATTTTTTGCTGAATTAATTAGGTCTCTTCATTTGGATTCAACTTCCATTGATCACCTCTAGAGATTCACATCATATCCCACATCCACGCACACGCCTCCGATCACTGTTCTCTCCTCTACAACCTCAAATCACATCATCCCCTTCTTCTCTATGTTTGCCGGAGAAGAAGATCGGTCGCTGCCTTCTTTAGCCCTTCACGGCCGTCCATTCCACCCACACATCACTTCCGCTTCACATTGCACGCTTCGGCTATTTAATTAACCATGCCGGTCTTCAAATTAGTCAATGGCCTGAGTATCATCGGAGCGGATTTCGCCAACTTCGTCACCGTTATCCGAGCTCCGATGATCGGATCCAGGAGGTTTGGCGCCTTCCCCGAGCTCCCTGCTACCTCGACGTACTTCAGTGGAGATCCGGGGAGGTCCACCTTGTCCGAGAATGAGCAACGGAGGAGTGATAAACTGCTAATTCGGCCCTCTAATATCGTGGAATTAACACTGAATATGTCATCGCAGTCGGGACGAATTAGGTTCATCAAAAACCATCTAATTAATTTGTCCATAAAATAAGATGGTCATATTTTTATTTTACTTGGCAAGAAACAAAGGTTGAACTCAGGGACACGAGCCTCTCTTGTGATTATCCAGATTACTATCTATTTAACTAAGTGTTGAGTTAAAAATCAATAGGTCAAAGTATGCATGAAGTCAAGAAAATGCATTAAAGAAAAGAATAAACGTGTATTTTTTTATTTTACTTTAATCATGCGAATAATTGCGTTGCAATGCAACACGAGTAATATGCCCTAGAATAAATATGATGAGCAAATTGAACATGAGACAATTTCAGGTTTACTTAAGGTGTCAGACTTGATTGACAAGTTAAACAAGGCACAAGTTGAGTAATAAGAGATACATGGCTAACAAAATAAGACGTCAAAACTCATGTGTCCAAAATAAGAAATTAAATATGACAATAAAAAGTACATCAAGCAAGCTTTGAAATGAGACTGAAATCAACTGAAACTGAAATACGATGCTCAAGATATGCAATAATGAAGACAAGGGCATAAATGCAAGAAAGTATGAAAAGATAACTACAAACAGGTCCCTGGGAGGGACTAAAATGCAATAAAAATAAAGTGCGAGGCCTTCCCTGAAAAAATTCCACACGCGTGGTGGTATATTTGCAATTATTAAAACCCGCAAGGGCCAAGGTGCAAATAACCCCAGGCGTGCATGGTGCTGCACGTGATGTAAGGACCTGTCTGCAAATTAGGAGACGTCAGAGGGCTTTTCTGCAAATAACCCAAGTTTGCACGTGCAAAACACGTGCGCGCTCAGGCTCAGATGCCCTATGTGGCTCGACTGATGCTTCGGGCTCGATGTAGCTTCTGATGTAGCTTCGGCTAGGGTCGGATCAAGTTTGGAGTCTATCGAGGCTCCAGAAGGTTCGGCAAAGGCTCAGGAGCTCCGAGCCTAATGGTTCGGACGTTGAGGCTCGGAGTAGACACGTGGATGGGTGTGAGCCGTTAGATCAATAGGATCCGACGGTATATGACAACTCCGTTGGAGGTGACGTGGCCAATCGCGCACCGTTGGATGAGCTCTGAGGAGGACCATCCAACGATTCCTGTAGCATCTTCGTCGGTTGTATCTGGCGACGAACTCCGGACTTCGGCGAAGTCCTCCGAGCTCCGCCGCCTTCTAGCTTGCTTGATGAAGGTCCCCAGAGCTCCATGGATGATGGGCGATGTACCTGGAGCTCCTAGGGATTTCCCAAGATTCTTGGACAGGAATGATTATGTTTGAAAGGCAGAGGCGGAGTTGCGCGAAAGATCTCCGGTGAGAATCTCGACCATTGAAGTATAGAGGACCTGCATCGTTAATTGATAGCCGAAGCATGTGGTTTTGTGAAGGGGAGTCAGGTGAAGAGCTCAGTTGGTGAAGAACACAATAGCTCTGAGCTCCACCGCTATTCACGGCGGAGGAGGTGGATTGGAGGTGATATAGGGTCTGGAGGAAGACGAAGATGATCGAGAAGCGACGCATGAACAGTGGATGTCCGGTGCTGCTCGAGAGGTGATCCATGGACGGCGAAAGTGGAAGCTTGCGACCTAATTAATTTCAAGAAGAAGGACAGAAAAACAAAGAGACGATAAGAAGTGCTTACCTGGCTATGGCGGTGTGAAGGGCTTGGGCTTGAGCTTCGCAGAGAGGCTCATGGTCATCGCTGGACTCCCCCAGCCGTTGGGAGTAGCTTGGCGGGCTCGGAGCACCGCGACGTCGCCACGGAGGGCGGCGGGTCGACACCGGAGGCGCTGGTCATCGTCGCTCGATCTCACCACCTCCCCCAGTCACCGAGAGGTGTAGGAGGGCTGGGACATGCCCCGTATAAAGGTGGACCAGGTGCTCAGGCGGAGGATGGGGGTATTTGAAAGGAGAGGGTAGTGGTTCCGGTCACGATGGTCGAGGTTTGACCGAGGGATAAGGAGCAGCTGAGGATCCTCCGTGGGTTGAGAGTGACTCGCGAAGGTGCAGGATGATGGGGGTTCGTGGTGAGGTGGTTAGCGAGAGGAGGGGTAGTCGAAGGAGGTGAGATAATGGGAAGGGCGGAAGTGGATCGCAAGTTGTGATCGTGGGAGAGAGAAGGAGTCGGGAGGTTGACGACGACATGCTGGCCGTTGGATCTTGAGAGGTAGGCGCTAAAGAGTGGTCGGGATGTAATCTCAGCTGAAGCGATCGAAGGGTTTGTGAGATGCCATGTGTCGCCTTAGAGGTGAAGCGCCAGCGGACAGTTGAGATTAGATTAGGACTATGATCGGGCGGTTGGTATTATAGAGGTAGTAGATGGTGGCAATGAAGGGATGCATGTACGATCGAGTGGCGATCAACGCGCCACGTGGCGGGCGTATATCAAAGTGCCGACGGGCGGTGGAGATTGCTTCTGGAGAACGATCGGAGGGTCGACAATAGTTGCGGGAGTTAGTGGTAGAGATTTGAGCTCTAGACGATGATCAGACGGCGCACAAAGTGACAAGTGGCATGTGCTAGGTGAGGCGCTAACAGACGGTGATGATCAAGGTGTGAGTGGAGATCGGACGACAGAGAATATTAAATGAATGGAGCGGTTAAGATGGAAGGGTGAAGGTGCGATCGAAAGGTCCAAAAGATGCCACGTGGCGCGCTTTGGTGCAAGCGCTGGCATGTGGCTGTGATGAGAAGCCAGAGTTGATCGAACGACGGAGAAAAAGAGAATGTGTGGAGAGAGTGGAGTCGTTGGATCAGGAGGTGATCCAACGGCTAGGAAGACGGGCGGCAAGGGCAACGAGGTCGGGCCACGTGGCTCAACCAGAGAGGGACACGTGGCCCAATCAGATTATTGCACAAGAATTTTTTAATTTTGAGGGGTTAAATGGCCGAATTTGAGAAAACTCAAAATATGAAGTTGTAGATCTCGATGAGATCTACAAGTTTCATTTGACCAAAAATGGAGATGAGGTCATCTGTAAATATAAAATACTTTTGAGGGTGTTTTTAAGGCTAAAAATACCACGAATTTTGCTTTTGCCATGTTTTTGTGATTTTTAATTTATTCAAGACTCTGATAATTACAGGACATTATCTGGTTTTTATTGACACAAATTTAAGCAATGTGGTCAATAATGGAGAATTGTGATGATGAAATCGAGCTTCATCAAGGAGGAGTTCCTTCGTCGGAGCTTGAACTTCACCTCCATCCACGAAGGAGGAAGGAGGAGCAGGAGACGTCAGATGTGTTCTCTCGGAGCTCATCCCACGGCTCAACAGACAGCACATCGCCATCTCACGCTGCCTACAGGTACCGTCGGATCCTCAAGATCTGACGGTTTCTGATGGTCCACATGTCAGTGCCCGCTCTTCTCCGAGCCTCAGATGCAGACCGGTAGGTTCGGGTGCTCTGAACCTATCCCGAGCCAAAGCCTGGAGGCTCGTCTGTTCTGAGCCGAGCCGAAGCTTCACTGACCCTTCTCCGAGCCACAGCATCTACCGAGCCTAGAAAGCATGTGCTCAGCACGTGCAATTCTGGGCAAATTGCGGAGAAGCCCACAGGATTCTTCAATTTTGCAGACATGTCCTAGTCTCACGTGTAGACCACGCGTACCTGGGGTTATTTGCATTTTTACCCTCGTGGGTTTTAATAATTGCAAATATGCTCCCGCGTGTGTGGGTTATTTACAGGGAAGACCTCACGCTTAATTTTTATTACATTTTAGTCCTTCCCAGAGACCTGATTGTAGTTATCTTTCACGTTTTCTTTCAGTTATGCCCTTGTCTTCTTTTATACATATCTCGAGCATCGTAACTCTGTTTCAGTCGATTTCAGTTTCATTTCGAAGCTTGTTTGATGAACTTTCTAATGACATGCTTATTTCTTATTTTGGACACATTAATTTTGATGTATTATTTTAATATCCAGGCGTCTCTTGTTACTTAAGCTTATGCCTTGTTCAATTCATCCATCAAGCTTGTCACTGAACTTAAATTCCAAATTGACTCTTTGTTTATTTTGCTCATCATTCTACTCTGATCTAGGGCGTACTATTTTTGCATAGCATCGCATATGTTTTCATGATTAAAAATTAAAAAAAATGCATGTTTTATATTTGCCTAATGCATCTTGTTTTGTCTTTATGCATGATTTGACCTATTATTCTCCAACTCAACACTTAATTAATAAATCAGAGTATGAATAATCACGAGAGAGGTTCGTGTCCCTAAGTTATACCTTGGTTACTTACCAAGTAAATTAAAAATATGACCGTTTGATTTCATTTACATATACAAATGAGATGGTCTTTGATGGACCGAATCCAGCCTGGTTGCAACGTCCTTAAGTGCTAATTGCACAATATTAAAGGGCTGAATTTGCAGTTTATCAGTCAGGTTCGGATAAGGTGATCTTTATGAGTGAGCTCAGTTTGGTGGCTCTAACACCCTATCTAACCAAGCAGCCGAATATCGACCCTCGTTGGACGACTCCTACCCCTCACTATTATTCTTCTAGAGCTGATTCTCCAGGTCTCATTAGATATACCGGAGTAATCTCTTATGACCAAATTGAGACCGGTGCTTCAGAGTATTCATCATCTGAGGACGAAACGCTTGACCACAAGACTTAAGAAATTCTAAGAAAATAACTTAAGAATAAGATTACTTGGAGTGCATATACCTTCCAATAATATTATTCTGAGGATAACTACGACGATGGGTGGGAATCATCTGCCTCATTTGCTTCATCTGCTTCTTCCCATAAAAACACCCTCCTATACTATTCATCTGAGGATAACTCCAACAATTGAAGGGTCTCATCTGCTTCATATTCATTCAACATTATGACCTCCCCCACGCTCACAAAAGATCTGCCAAAAACCTCCTTAATCCCTAGCAACATCCCCTTTCAACCTCATCAATTCCCTTTTATATCTTCTTCCTCTACTTAGGCCAAGGCCTAAGCAGAAGGGTGGCCGATAACATCTATATATAGCACTCTCCCCATCCACTTCTGCCCTCAGCCGCCCCATTTCCTCCCTTCTTCCATACTTAGGCTGACTAGAGCCTACGTATAGGGGAACCCGATGCCCAATGTATATACTCCTCATTCAAATCTCACGTCCTCATCCGCCTCATTTTTCATCCTACTTTTATACTTAGACTATCCAAAGTCTAAGAATAGGGGGCAATATGACTTTTGTTTTCCTTTTTCCTTTTCACTCTCTTACTCTTAGCCCGAGCTACGGCTTCTCTACGCTTCTTGTGCTCATAGGACATAACACTCGCTTAGTATGGGGGTGTATATACTCTCTATATATATTTTCATAGATCATACTTTCATGTAAGTATATATTTTATTTACGGGGTGGGTAAATAACTTGTCAAGAATTCAAAAAAATAAAAACATTTATGACTAACAATATCTGTATCCAATGGTGTGCATGTAACCAAAGTTTTGAAAAATCAGCTTCTTATTCATTTTTTAAAAAACTGGACTTGCATTTAAAAAAAATCTCAAAAAAAGAACATAAAAAAATAAAAAAATTGTTTGCATTCTGTACATTTGCACTTCTAGCATTATATGCATCTACATTGGTGTTTGGTTCTGAATCAAGTTTTAAGCGAAAACTGAGAGTGGTCTTGACTTGACTTTAACCCACCTAATTTTTAGAGGAACTTCATTGAGGAAGAGTATTTTAGAAGCTTCGGGGTCTTTGACTTAATTCTTCGAGTTCAACATGACAATGTGCAGAATTTGACTCTTAGTGTCTAACCTGGTCACCTCATTTTGGGTATGACTCATGAATAGGGAATTAATTTGTACTCTATGCACCTAGATCAACTCAAACGGGGTGTTGGAAGACTATGTGAGTTTCTTTTCTGGTATCATGGACATCTAAAGATCGGAGTATGGGTTGAAATAAAGCTTCAGATAAGGGATGGACGACTGGGCATAATTTTTTTCTAATACCCCAAAACATGTGCGAAAAAAAGATTCCATATTCGTAGGGTCACAACAAGATCCACACATAGTACAAAAAATCCAAACAAAAAGAATCCAACTACCAAATAAATATTTGACCAAAAAGGTCCAAGCTTCAAAACAACATGCGGATCTTGGTGGAGACTTGGCTAAAGTGTCCGCCTTCACGAGGAGAGGTGGCTACACTGGTCACTCTTCAATTCCTTTCCCCTTCTTCTAAGAATTTCTCCCTCTTTCAATTGTGAACACATCATGATGGATCTTAGAAGGAAATATCTGACTCCCCGTGGAAGAGGTATTGGAGGAGCGATTTGCATGATAGTCTAACATTCTTGTTGGGAAGAGGTAAAACCTTTCACACATGAGATAATTATTCAATGTTGTTAAGGTATGCTTTGGTAAGGGGATTGATCTAAGATGACTTCTGAGCTGAAACTGTGATAATGATGTGTAGAACTTGGAGACTGTTGATTTTAAAATCCTAATTCTTACAGAAGTTCTGCAAAACTAATAATCCAAAGGTTGGATCTAGCTCCATTTCACCTTTTTCTCATGGTCTTGGTATGGAACCCAATATCATTTCACCTCATTTCATTTCTTAAACTGTTTGGGGACGAGCATGGTTTAAGTATAAGGGGTTGATGAATCTGTTATTCATCACTCTAAAAGATATTAATTAAGCTCAGTACATGAAAATACATTTGATTTTATCAATTGTCGTACATAATTAGCATTGATCATGCATAATTGCATAAAATAAGAAATAAAAAAAATCCTAGCCCTATTGACCTATAAAATAGGCTAACTTCACTTATTTTTAATTAATTCATGCTAACTCCAAATCATTTAAAATCACCTCCATTGTGTACATATCACTACCAAGAATCATGAAAAATAAAAAAATCACTAACATTAATAATTGGACCAGAAACCTAAACCCTAATTTTAAGATAATCAGACGAAAATGCTGATCTCTTCCTCATACAATGTCTGATTTAAACCTACCTTCTTTTGAACTAATGTACATTCAATTATCTTCAAAACAAGACCAAGTTCAAGTGAATCAGAGTTCATATGTGAAAGTTGGATTTTAGGCCTCTTTTGTACATTGTGTATTTTACCCGAATATGACCTATTATTTTATGTACATATTTATCTCTTTTTATTTTATTTATTTTTAGCTTATTTTCTTTGATAAAAGTTTTATTAAAATTCATTAAAATCCAAATCCAAAATAAAATCAAATCAAAGAAAATAACTGAGTCTGAGTCTTCATCGACACTATCTACAAAAGTCGTATTTATCATATTTGTCGTATTTTATTTTTCTATTTTCTTAATTAATAAAAATTTAAAAAAACTAAATTAATATGTAAATATTGGTCTTTGATTTTATCATATTTTCCCCTATTTTTATTCAAAAATGATAAAAATGCAAATACTAAAAATTAAGGTATTTTATACACATAGAGTACCCCAAAAATATCATTATATGCAAATGACCTACTTTGGTTTTGGGTCCTTCATAGAAGTTGTAGATCTCACCGAGAAAAGCAACTTTTGTGAAGAAATTTTTTCTATTCGAGATCGTTTGCTATTTCGTTTCAATTTTTCTTTTCTTTTATTTTTTAAATTCTCTAAGAGTGACATGTGGCAACTCCTGGAGCCACCATGTGTCACTCATATTTCACGTTTATATTTCATTGTTTCAAAAAAATCAATTAAAAATAAAAAAAATAAAAAATAGACATGTGTCAACAACGTGGCGGTTCGATCTCGACCAATTGGATGACCACTACTCGATCTCCTTCCTCCCGCTCAATCGATCCCACTTTCCCAGATCAGATCAGGCGTCGCCTCCCGATCTCCGACCAACTTCCATATCACCATTGCCACCTTCCTTATTCGGTCATCCTTGATCTTCGGCCACCTTCCAATTCGAGCCACAACCTTGTAAATTTCCTCGTGAATACCCAATCACATCCTCATAAAACCCGTTTGCACCCTCAATCTACTTGATCACCTTACTATTCAAGAGATCTCCCGATCTCCAATCGAATCCCATCCTCCAGTTTCATCATCTCGTTATCGATCACCCTGTACAACTCCAGCAATGGTCGTCACCTCCTCCCTATAAAACTTGTTATCACCCTCCTCCTTAATATTCATCTGTCATCTGCACGACAAACAAAAGGGGGTGGTTCCAGTGGTGACAACCTGGACTTCCTCTACATATTCCCTAGAAAGATCCAAGCCCTTGGGCTTGTCACAAAACCGCATGTCTGCTCTTTCTCCGGCTATCCTCATCGTCGAGCCAACACGATTCACCTCGCTGCAGCGTCGTCTGCCAACCATCAACTCATCACCAGCTTTATCGTCTTCAAGCAGCCTTCGACCGCTAACCCTCTAATACTGCTACTCCGCACGTCGCCTCCTGCCAAGGCCATGCCACCAACCACTGTCTTTTGCCTTGTTGGGGCCTCTCCACTCATGGGTCATTCTCCAACTCGCCTTATGTGCCTTTGCTTCACCATAAAAATCTAGGAAAGCATTCATCACTTGAGCTTCATCTATGAATTCCAAGAAGCACAACCTTCATCGACCGCCTTCGCCATGCTATTTCCTCGAAGTCACCTGGCCGTGTATTGATCATCGGAGTTACTTAGACTCATCCTTGTAACCAATTGCATCTCCACCATGCATGTCTATCGGCCGCCTCAGTTGGTGATGCTTCACCCTCCTCAACCTAGCGTAGATCTCGAGGGGGAAGCATGTGAAGGACCAGCTCCTCCTAGGGAGTGTTGCTTGTAGCCCCTCTGTAAGACTCCATGTTGCAGAAGCATCCAACTGCCCTTGTAGGCATGTGCTTCACACGTGCCTTCCAAGAAATTTTACAGAACAACCCTCCCATGTTTCAATAATCACATCCATACCCATGTGCACCATTTTACTAGTTTAATCAAGTTATGATAAACATTTATAACCCTGACTTTATTTTATAATTTGAACATTTATTTTAAACATTTTATTATTCAAAAAATAGCATTTTGTTCTACAACTAATCCTCTACATTGTGGCATACTCTTTATATGTTTATTCTTTGTGGTTAATTATTAATAATTGCTTCTATGAAAAATTGCATATTTTCCAAATCTATGCTTAGAAATTCATAATTAATTAACCCAAAGCTCCAAAAATTACAAAAAGTTCATGGAAAATAGAATTAATTTTTATTTAGATTTTGCTAAAAAGTAATTGTATTCGCTTGCATCATTTTCAGCAAAAATCATTTTGTGGATTTCAATAACTAATTTTTAATAGGTATTAAATCTCATATTTTTTAGATTTAGGATTTTTCTAAAATACATCACCTATTGATTATCTTGGATAATTTTGTTACCTAAAAATAAGGAGGTTTAATATTAATTATAATTAATCAGTGTGATTCCCCGTTTTTGCACCATTTAATTCATTAAATATTCATCTTGCATCCAGAAATTCCAAAAAATTACAAAGCATTATTTACATCATTTTAACATCTTGACTAAGTTTTGTGATTTTTGATATCGCGACATTGACATTCAATTTTTAGTCCTTAAATTGGTCCGCATTTGCATTCGAAAATTGCATTAAAAATATAAAAAAAAGATCTACCTCAAAAACTGTGCATAAAATTTGATAGAATTTAACCTAGGTTGTTTCTTTTGCCTCCTCGAGTTTGACCCTAGGACTTGTTCAAGATAAATAAACATCAAATTTTTTCAATTAAATCGATTAATAATTAAGTGGTTATTTCTTGATTTATTCTGATTACCCACCTACACTGAACGACACATTTTATTTTTAAATGCTTAATTGTCACAAATTGATAGAGGGTTTTCGGACTCATCACAGATGCTACTTATGGGGGAGTTACTTCAACAAGAACAAGGATGTCCTTTATCAGATTTTTGAGGAGATGGTAGAGAGCTCGACAACTCTTTCTTTTCCATGTGCTTTTCAGAAGCATCCCCTTACATGTCCTTTCGTACCCCACAAGGCTATTAACATGACTGTATCAAATGATGTGGATAGGGTGGACAGTGCATATTTGACCATTATAGGCAATCACCTATCAAAAGTGGACATAATTTAGAAATAATCCAAGGAACTTGAGAAGCTTTAAGCGATCGAATGGAGGACAAAGAACCTGGATAAGCTGGATGAGATAACCAAGCATCTAGATATTCTTTGAGTATGATCAATGCGTGTCAGAGTGTGAGTGCAGCAACAGATACCTCTACTCGTGAGTAGACTTCTTCCACTTCCATACAGTAGAGTACTAGAGGACTGTCCATAGTTCAACTTGTTTACTATGTAAAGACTCCTAACCAGGTCCAGCAACAGTCACACCATATAGTACCGTACTAGCAGGAGATTCCATATTTTATAGTACCGTACTAGCAGGAGATTCCATATTTTCTTGAGCCGCATTCACACCAGATAGTAAATTTACTACGTACACCTCCACCTCTCATTCAGGAGGTGAATGGTATTTGGTTTGATAGAGAGTGCAACTAGCCCCTTCCGTCAGGGCAAGATCAGTTGGGTTCCCTATAGAGTAAGAGACCCACCCATCACTTTCAAGGAGGGAGACCCCAACCCCAGCACCAGCAGTTCCAGCCTCACTTTCACTCTCCACCTCACTTCCAGAACTAGAGACATGGCCAACAACAGATGCAGTCTACGCATTTTCCATAGCCTTGCCACTAGAAGCAGTCTACATTGTATGGACAATATTCATAATCTCCTCCTCCTCATTACCAACCATAATATGGATGCCAGCGTCCACCTCACTACCAGTCTCAATGACATCCTTTATTGATCATCTAGATTCATCTTCGGTGAATCTCGCACTGCTTATGAAAAATATGAATGATCTAACTCAGAGGAACGACAAAATGACTACCACGAAGATATTAATTCCTGCACAGATCGAAGCCAATCGCAACAATTTCAGATGCCAAGGAACATGTAGCCCATGATCCATCTAAACTTGAGATAGGTGTGACCCTTGATTTTACATGTTTATCTGACGCCATTCATCTCAGGAGCGGTAGGAAATTGCAGCCACCTTCATAGTCATTAGGATTGGGAGGTCGAGCCACTGAGAGACCTTCACCTTCCATAACATCATCATCTTCACCAGCAGAGCAACGATCCAATGTAACAGCAGTAGATCTTGAAGTTTCACTATCTTCGTCTTCATCACCACCATCACGTTCCTCATTCAAAGAGAGAGAAGTCCACAATAAACAGAGAAGGATCACACACCTGTCATAAAATCTCCTTCTATACCAGCAGCAGTTCGTCCTATTTTTGACTATTTTTTATACCCTTGTTTTGGATAACATTGTATAGACTAATTCTGGTTGTCCAATTATATATGAGGATTCTTTTTTGAATAAACGAAATAGCAGTTGAATGTTTTTTCGGATTCAATGCCATTTCCTTAGGACTTGAATAAAACAAAAAAAATCAAAAACTAAAAACATCCCTATATGATCCTAGAGTGGTAAAGATATTACAGAACATCTTTTTAGAGATGCCACTCCTTAAGGCCATGGAGTACATGCTTGTAGTGAAAAAGGGAATGAAAGAAGCATGTACTCAAAAATATCAATCAAAGTGAAATTGATGAAAGAAGACAGAGAAACACATCTTTATCATGGCCATAGTTCATGCCATTAGCAACCTCCCCCCAAAAAGAAAGATAAGGGAGCAACTCACATTTCCACATCTTTGATCAAGAATTTGATCGTACTCTTCTCGATAGTGGATTCTCCATCAATCTCATGCCATCCTCATTCTCACTGAGTTTGGGTTCAGATCCCTTAGATCCACCAAGATGATCCTTTAATTTGTTGATAAATTGATCAAGAGGCTGAGAGGCATATTAGAGGATGTTGTTGTAACAGTGAAAGGAATGAGATTCCTTTTGTTGTCATGGATATGGACACCTCTTCACCATTACTCCATACGCTGATTGTACTAGGTCGGTTGTGCCTTCGAAGAACCGAAAGTAGTTGATTATGGTACTAGAGAGATCATCTTTCACTCTCGTAGTGACAAGATGAAATTTGAGATGATCCCTGATCCTAGGCCATCACCTCCACCAGTAGCAGCATATGAGATTGAATAAGGTATATCAGATCCTGAGGACTGTGATTTTCTTGCTAAGTTTAGATAGATAGATCTTTTCAATGATTTCATGGACACTTGCTAGTTCCTTTCTCAGAAGGACCTCATGGAAAGCATAGTTGACATGAGTTCCCTTGTTGATCATGTTGGGTCATTTACTGATGGGCAGTTTGAACCGATTTTTGAGGATCATTATGAGATTTCAGAGTACATTTTGATATTCCTTTAACACATCATTATGAGATTATTGATGAGATACCTCCTATTGATATTTATGAGATTTTTGTTGAGGGTATTGAACAACCTGATGATACATTCCTTTCTGAGTAGAGATCATCTGTTGCAGATCTTAATGAGGTTTTACTTGATGAACCCATAGTAGCCACGATGGACAGGACACACAGTACATATCATATACCTTCTATTAGTGCAGTTACAGAGGTTGTCACAAAGCCGATTCAAACCCCACCTAAGCTCAAGTCTTTGCCATCAACGTTGAAGTATGACTTCCTTACGGGTTCCCACAAATGTTTCCAGTGATCCTCAGCTCATAGTTGACTGGTGAACAAGAATCTCGCGTACTAGAGGTTCTTAAGAGAAGCTGCAAGACCATTGGATGGAACATTTTGGATCTACATGGTATTAGTCCAGCTTTGTCCTCACATCGTATCAACTTAGGAATGACAACAAGCCCCCCATCGAGTGTCAAATATGTCTCAATCCAAAACTTAGAATGTTGTCATGAAGGAGATGAGGAATTGGTATGATGTTGGCTTCATTTATCTCCTCTCGGATTCCAAGTGGGTTAGTCATTTACATGTGGTACCGAAGAAATCAGGATTACTATTCTAAAGGATGACCATGGTGAGGATATTCTGACTCATATACCTACTTCATGGCATGTATGTGTAGATTACTGATAAACACGAAATTCAGAGTGGTCGTATTGATTCACAAGGTGAATCAACAGTCGGTGTATTGACCACTACGAAATCCCGTATTTGATCAACAATTAACCCACACTCAAACAATCAAGCAATGACAAGAAGATGCGAAGTTAAAATTTATTTTTAACTCTACATAAATGATGTATAGAAAGCAAGTACATAGAGAGTTCGAACACAAGGAGCAAGGCAGGATAGATCTACAAAATGTGTATGTGAGCGAGTGTCAATGTGTTGTCTACAATATGGAATGCAAATATTTTTGTGGGTTTTTATTTTTTTAATTTTTTTATTGTTAATTTTGTATTTTGATTTTTAATTTACTGATTTTTTTATTTTTTTATTTTATATTTTGTTTCATTTTCAATATTGGAATTTATAAACAATGGAATAAAAGAGGTGATAAAATATTTATACAAACATGCAAAAATGCTCAAAAATTCAGAAATAGAATCTTTTTGGTATTTTTATGAGTTTTTACTTTTTTTTTATTCTTGGGTATTTTTTTCAAAATGTTTTTGGTATTTTTAAATATCAAAATAAGGGAAAACAGTGGACTAGGTTGCTGGTCGAAATTAAAATGAGGATGAAAAATATTAAACAGTACCCAAAATTCCTCAAATTAATTTTAAAATATAGACAATAAAATAAGGAAGATACAACAACTGAGTTTATATTTTTCTGAATTTTCTATGATTTTTTAGATTTTTATGAAGATTTTTAGAGTTTTTTATTTTTTAAGATTTTTGTTTTGAAATTTTTAGTGATTTTTGGATTGACACTAAAGTAGGATAAAAGACATAGTAGATGATTTTTTTTGTAATTTTTCAAAACGTTTTTATAATTTTTTATGGATTTTCTAATGCAAACAGTATGAACAATGCGTGTTTTGTATTTATAATAAATATGAAAATGCAGTAAAATTGCAAAGCAAAAATATGGCGTGAATCTATAAGTTAACAGGAGCCTATTTGATTTTTTTGGTAATTTTTAGAGTTGAAATGATGATGAAATAAATAGAGCAAGCAAGCAAAAATATTAAGGCATGATAGGGGTATAAGTGCAAATATCAAAACATTCAGGAGAACGCATGCAATTTTTCAACAAAATAATACACTGAATAGAAAAATTAATGGACCAAATTTAAATTTCAGAGCCTGCAAGGGTATGCATACAATTTTTCCAACCCTGCACGTGCTATACACGCACCTGGCAATGACCTAAGTGCAATATTCAAAAACCCCAGGGGATAGCATGCAAAATACTCGAAAGTTTTACACTTAATCACAAAATTCCTGGACTAAAGTTTAATAACCAAACCCCAGGGGAGTCCTTGCAAAATACCCCATCCCCTCACGCGCACAGGCACGTGAGGTGACGTGGCACAAGACCTAAGTGCAAATAGAAGACGTTCACGGTTCTAAATGCAAATATTACAGAAATTTTACACTACAGGCGAAAGTTTAAGGACTAATTATTAAAAACAAAAAGTCGCAGGGGTGGGGGTGCAAAATACCCCTTACGCGTGCGATCCAATGGTGTGGCATGGGCCACTTATCCACGTGGCGCTCCGCAGTCGTGCGATGACGCTTCGGCGGTGGACGGCCTAGATCAGATCCTCCTCAACAGATCGAACGGTTGAGGCGATGGAAGATCGGACGGCGGCTGTGCAACCTGGAGATCCGCCGCGATCCAACGGTAGAGACGCTTGGAGCAAGAACAAAGAAGAACGCCGGCGAGGCGAACTTCTCTACTTGAGATCGTCGGCCTCCGGTGATGTTTGGGCTTCAAAATGGATCCGGGGACTCCTGGAGGTCTCCTCTTCCTCCTGGGGGCTTCAAAAGACCTCGACAATGGCTGAGGTGCTCGCGAGAGGGTGGCGGAGCTGTAGAGCCCCGTGAGCTCCGATAAGGCTCCAAAATTGCCTCCAGGCTCGAGTCAAAGCTCTTTGACCTGCAAAAATGGTTAGAAGGTCCAGGGCAAACTGTCTGGACCTCGAGTGGACGGATGTGCAGCGTGAATCGACGTGGGGAAAGTTGGCCGGAGGTGCGCTCCGGCGAGGAAGATCGATTGGGCGAATCACGCAATGGAACTCAAAATTTCTAGAGGGCTTTCGTTCCTTAGGCTAAAAGAAAGTAAATGCACGAAAAATAAATGGGTGAAGTGGCAACCTCAATGGTGTAAACCGGAGGGACGAAGTACCTCGACCGCCGGGGAAGGGGGAGGTGCTGGAGCCGCCTCAGGCGTCGCTCGACCAATCTGAAGAGCTCAAGAGCAAGCTGTCACCTTCCTCGGGCTTCAGGGCACATGAATGGGAGCTATCCTATGGATTGAGGGGTTCAAAATCAAACGTGAAGTCAGGGGCGCCATATAAAATGTTTGACCGGATGACCAAGGCGCTCCAAAGACCGAGTAAAATCTGACGAATCGCTGGCTCTATCCCCCAAAAATGCAAGGGCGTGATAGACCAATAATCGAGAGACAAAAGTCATGAAGGACTCGATCTCAGAAAATGCAAGATTGAGGCTAGAAAAATCGTCAAAAAAGGGGGTCAAACCAAGGTCTGACAGAAGCTACAGGGGCTAGGACACCTAGTTGACCGAGGTCAACTAGGGTTTGCACCTGGTTGGTCCACGTGGACCAACCAGTAAAAAACCCTGGAAAATACTTTTATGAATTCATTTTAAAATAATAAATGTCTGATTTAAATTATGATTATTAATTAAAAAAAATATAAGGTATTTTATGTAGTATTTTATTCTGAATTTTAATTATTTTTATGAAGTATATTTTTATAAGTTTACTTTTATAGCCTATATAGGTATAATATATATATATATATATATTTTTTATTCTTTTATTTTTATTTTGGAATTTTACTTTATTTAATTTTGTTTCTTATTTTATAAAATTATAAAATACTTTTATACATGTAATTATATTTTCATTCTATTTATTGATGTGTTTTGTATATTTAATCAAATATAAGTATAATTTATATAGGTATAAGTACAGGTAGTATACCTATGTATCAAATATACACGTATTTTTATTTTGTATTTTATTTAGTTTTTTATTCTGATTTTAATGTACATGATTATTATAAGTAATATTGGCATAATTATAAAAATATAAAAATATACAATTAATGAATAAATAATAAATTGAATATTTTATTCAGTACAATTGTACAAAGAGGGTCCAAAACTCAACTTTCAAACCGTAGCTCCTCCAAATGCGAAACCACTGCCATTAAATAGATTATTTTATGCTACATACAATTAAAGGTGAGTTTGGTACATTTCGAGTTTTTATTTGCAAGATATAGGTCTGGGAAGTTAGAGTTCTGAAATCTTATTCAGACCACAACTTTTTATCTGTGTATTATTTTTCAGTGAAATCAATTTTGTATTTTTCTTATTTAATTATCTACAACTTTTATATGTAAAGTTTCTTTATTTGATTTATAAAAAGTGGAACCAAAAATAGGTCCCAAAAATGAATAAAGAATGAAGGAAAGTGTATTGTATTTAACCCTTATCTCCCCCTACTTTATTCCTTGTCGACCTATTCATCAAGATGCCTAGGTCTCGGGGTTTTGGGTCATAAAATATTTACAATATTTTATTCTTTTTTCTTTTTTTTATTTATTCTATAATTTTGGATTTAATTACAGTATTTTATACACTATATACATGCACATGCATGAATGCTAAGATGCTCTAATTAAGGGTATTTACACGCATTTGCTAGGGTTTTTGATGCCGAAATGATAGAATGAAGATGATGAAATGTGGCTTCATCATCCCCCTATACTTTACCTTTGCTAGTCCCTAGCAAACACTTATGCAATAAGTGCAGAAAGAAAAAGAAAGAAAAGAAAAAGAAGAAATGTGGATTAAATTTATTAATCAAACTTGCCTTCACAAAATCAAAGTTTGGAGCTTAAGTAGGACCTTTAGAATTTTATTGCGGGCGGAACCTTAATGAGAACCAGCTTTGAAATCCAACAGCCTTTGAGTATCTCAAAACTCTGCTCAAGTCTCCTCAATAGCCAGGTCAGAGATACTTCGACTCATACGCAAACCCTTACGACTATGAATCTGACTCGTACAGTGTAAGTGATGGTGGCTCTCCCCAACTGAAATGACAAAGAGACTGACTTCTCCAATATGACAACCCAATGATTCCCCAATCCAACAACTCATCCCTCAAGGAGCAGGGTATTCCCTTCTAAGTTCAAGTGACAACCATCCCAAGAGGAGGAGGCAAAGAGAAGAATGGACGGTAGCCAGTGTAGCTACCTATCCTAGGATGCAAGACCAGTGTAGTCAAGTCATCCAGCTGCAGGCTCACATGATTTGACTTTGAAGCTCAAGCTTGCTTATTTGACTTTACAACATATGTACACTCCGGCAGGCATTTTTATTTTTGTACAGGCCTATCACTTTTTTTGGAGTTTTTTGCTTTTTGCATTTTTTTGAATACTATATAAAGCAACATTTACATAGGGAGTTTTTCCTCTTGAGCTAGTAGACTATCCCTCTTTTGAAGCTTTATTGCAACCCACGATCTCCTATCCTTGAAACTTATCATTACTGGACGGGTTGGGGCACACTTCCCTCCCTAGAGGAGGACAAGTGTTTCCACTTGTGTGCGCCTCATACCGGCAAATCCAACCTCCTCACCACTCCAACTGAGTTGAGCCATGTGAAGGTGCAAGTGTCCAAGTTAGGTCATTATCAATAAGAGTCGTGCGTGTGCTCCGAAATACTCTACTTAGGCAGTCAAGAATCCATTGAACCAAGTCCCGTGATCCTCAAAGAATTAAGTCAACTAGACCTGAAGTACCTCAAACCCAATTCCTATAAGGTTCCTGTTGTTAGGTAGATTTTAAGGTCCAACCAAGCTCCAATCTCCGGATTTTACTTAGACTTGTTCAACTATCAAACTCAATCCGAAAAATGTGAATGCCATGCAAATGCTGAAAATATTTTTGTGATGCAATTTTCAAAGGTTTTGAACTTTTTATGGGTTTTTGAAAAGATGATGATGATGATGCATATGCATTTTTTAGATTTTTGAAAAAGTTTTTCAAATATTTTTGGATTTTAATTTTGCAAATGTTTTTGGGATTTTTCAAAACAAAAGGATTTGGCTGAAAGCTAGGTACAAATATTTACATGAGAGTGCCTTTTTATATTTACAAGAAGTGGATTTAAGAATTTACAAGGGTAAGTGGTCAGTTTTATAAGTCTATATACATAATGGATTTTGGTGTGATGTATATATTCCTCAAACTTATTTGACACAAGTTTTCCAAATAAGTTTGAAAACTATAGTCCAAAATAATTTTTACAATCAATTTTACAAACATGCACACACATTTGAAAATCATTTTGCAAAGGTTTTCCAAACAATATGTATAGATTTTTCAAAATATTTTTGCAACCATTATTCAAACCATTTGCAAATCATTTTTCAAACATTTTACTTCACACAAAGAAAATAAATTTTTGCAAAACACACATTTTACACAGGTTGAAAACATGTAACAAAATATTTTCAAAATAGTTTTCAATAGATTTTCACATAGATTTTCAAACTATTCTTCACATATTTTGCAAAAAACATTTTCACCTGACTTATTAATCAATATATACAAAAAGAGTTTGAGTAATGGTAACATCTTTTTATTAAGGTTTTCTCATGAATTTTAAATAATCATTAGCCATATTATTAAGAAAATACGGAAGTACGAGTTATGGCTAAAGTATATACACAGTATATACGACCCCCCATACTTAGCTTGAGCTATGTCCTCATAGATCGGAGAGAAAAGAGAAGACATAACTCGTACTAAGTATAGACAAGTCTTAAAGAATAAATAAATAAATGAATGAAACAGCGAATGAGAAGTTGACCGTCCCCCCTATACTTAGGATCAAGGAATCCTAAGTATAGCAGACTGTACACAACGCAGGGAGGGTCAAGGGTGGGAATGAACACATCGTACTCAGATTGTCCCCCCTATACTTAGGGTAAGATATCCCTAAGTATAGACAAGAAGAGGAGACAATGGAGAGGATCTAAAAGAATAGAATCACTCGGAGTGCACACCCCCCTATACTTAGGACAAAGTACGTCCTAAGTACAGAAAACTGACAACAAGGGGCGGCACCTTTTTGATAGATAAAGAAAATAGAAAAGGAAAAGAAGAAAAGAAAAAAAGAGATTGGTAGATGAAAGCATGATATATACAGATGATCTGTACAGCGGAAGATGGAAGTGATCACCATGTATGGGATGCAGATGATATGAGTCAAAGATATATCTCATACCAGAAGAATGGGGGCAACGTCAATGGTCGGCGGATCATGATCCAGATATAGTTTCAGGCGTTGACCATTGACTCGGAAGGTAGAGGAAGATGACGATTCGGATATGTCAATACTGCCATTGTCATGTACCTTCCTGACCACATATGGACCTTTCCACTTGCTTTGTAATTTCCCTGGAAATAATTTCAGCCTAGAATCAAACAACCATACGTGCTGATCGGGCTCAAACTATTTATGGCTGATGTGAGAATCATGCCATGTCTTTACTTTCTCCTTATATTGTACGCTGCTAGAAAAGGTTGTATCTCTCAGTTCCTCCAGGGCTGCCAACTCTTCTCTCCTTTGTTCTCCTACACTCTCGGGATCTAACAGCAACTCAGTGACTGCCCAAAATGATTTGTGCTTGATTTCCACTGGCATATGGCACGGCTTGCCATAGACGAGACGAAAGGGAGATGTCCCTAATGGATTTTTGAAGGAGGTTCGATAGGCCCACAAGACCGAGTCCAAAAGCTGTGTCCAATCCTTTCGATTTGCGCGGACAACCTTCTGCAGGATCGTCTTGATCTCCCTATTCGATACTTCGGCAAGACCATTAGTCTGAGGGTGGTACGGCGTGGCAACACGATGGTCAATGTCGAACTCGTCTGCAAGGGCCCTGACTTTATCACTGATGAAATGAGACCCCCCGTCTGAAATCAGAACTCTAGGTACCCTGAACCGTGAAATGATATTTTTCCTCAAACATTTACACACGGTTTTATCATCTGCGGCTCGGGCGGGGATGGCCTCAACCCAACGACTGACATAATCTACAGCAAGCAATATGTGTTCAAATCGCTGAATCTTAGGAAATGGGCCCATGAAATCAATCCCCCATGCATCAAAAACCTCACAAAAGTGAATGGGTTGCATGTGCTTCATGTCTCTCTGTCCGCATGTTCCCATCTTCTGACAGTCAGTACACCCCTTCACGAATTCATCTGAATACTTGAAGAGAGTATGCCACCAAAGGCCGGATTGAAGCACCTTTTGTGCTGTCCTTTTTTCCAGAATGATGTCCTCCTGCCTCAAGCTTGTGGCAATATGTGAGGACGTTATGCTGCTCTTCCTGAGGAATGCACCTCCTCCAGATGCTATCCCCTCCTTCATGATAAAGGACGGGATCCTTCCAATGGTAAAACTTGGCCTTAGCTAGGAAGGTCTCAAGTTTCTATCTGGGCCAACCCTGAGGGACCGTCTTGGCAACAAGATAGTTTACAAAGTCGGCATACCATGGGAGTGAGGCGACCGCCAAGATCGCCTCTCTGGAAATGTCTATGTGATAGGTGTGCTGGGCTCAGATTCCTCAAGATTCTCAAACGGGAGAGATGATTCGCCACCACATTTTTAACTCCAGGCTTATCCTTAATCTCAATATCAAATTCCTGGAGCAGAAGGATCCATCTGGTAAGACGAGCTTTGGCATCCTTCTAAGCCATTAAGCGGATGGCGGTGTGATCTGTGTAAATTGTCACTCTAGATCCGAGAATATAAGATCGGTACTTATCCAAAGCAAAGACTACGGCCAGCATCTCTTTCTCTGTCACAGTATAATTCTGCTGAGCGGCATCCAAAGTCTGGCTGGTGTAGGGAATGGCAAACGGCAATCCATCCCTCCTCTGTCCAAGCACAGCCCCTATGGAAAAATCAGAAGCATCTGTCATGATCTCGAATGGGAGAGACCAATCAGGTGGCTGAAGGACAGGAGCCGAAACAACCATACTCTTGAGAGTCTCAAAAGACGCAAGACATTTATCATCTACAATGAACTCGGTGTCTTTCGTCAGCAGATCAGTAAGCGATCGGGCAATTCGACTGAAGTCATGAATGAACCGTCGGTAGAAACCGACATGCCCCAGAAAAGACCGCAATTGATGCAAATTGGACGGCAGAGTGAGTTTTCTAATGATATCCACCTTGGCCGGATTGACCTCCATGCCCCTGTCGGAGATGATATGACCAAGGACCGTCCCCTAAGTCACCATGAATTGACTCTTCTCCCAAGACAAGACAAGATTGACCTCAATGCAGTGCTGAAGCACACGATCTAGGCAGTCAAAACAAGCATCAAACCCATCGCCATAGATTGAGAAGTCATCCATGAAGACCTCTAAGCAATCACCCACCATGTCCGAGAAGATGGACAACATGCACCTTTGGAATGTCGCGAGGGCGTTACATAGACCAAAGGGCATCCGTCTAAAAGCGTAAGTCCCAAACGGACAGGTGAATGTCGTTTTCTCCTGGTCTTCGAGCGCAATGGCCACTTGATTATAACCAGAGTACCCGTCAAGAAAGCAGTAATGACTCTTTCCAGCCAGTCTTTCGATAATCTGATCAATGAATGGCAATGGGAAATGATCCTTCTTGGTGGCCTGATTCAATCATCTGTAGTCCACACAGACCCTCCAAGAAGTTGGTACCCGGCTAGCTATCTCCTCTCCAGACTCATTCACAATTGTAGTGATGCCTTGTCTTCTTGGGTACCACATGTAATGGACTAACCCACTTGGAGTCGGAGATGGGGTAGATAAAATCAGCGCTCCACCACCTCGATATTTCTTTCATGACTACATCTCGAAGGTTCGGGTTTAGCCGTCGCTGGAACTCACGCGACGACCTAGCGTCCTCCTCAAGATAGATGTGGTGGGAGCACAGAGCCGGACTAATCCCCTAAAGATCAGCTATACTCCATCCTATTGCCTTGCGGTTTCTTTCAAGAACCTCCATCAGAAGAGATTCTTGTTCTCCAGTCAAATCTGCTGAGATAATGATTGGGTGCATATCTGGCTCACCCGCAAGGAATCTATACTTCAGCGACTGAGGCAGAGGTTCTGTTCTGGACAACTGGGAGGTGGCAATCTGGCTTCTGATATGTCTGTATGAAGGCGACCAGGTCTGCATGAGAGAACTCTCGCTCTTCATGAATCTCTTACGAAGGGCGGTATGCTGAATCATCAATGAACTGTACTGGCTCGTACTCCGTCCTAGCTGCCGGCTCAGAAGGAATCATACATGGCAAATATTCATCAAAGTCATCCCAATCAATGTCTGAATCCAAGGGATCTGAATTAGAAGAACATGATTGAGAATCATCACCACTCGTCCCAACACTGTCAGCCTCAACTGTATCCTCATCCAGGAGTGTGCTCTCCAGGCTCTCAACTGCCATAAGCTTTAAATACAGGGAATCTTTAGGCAAGGCGAGGGTCTGTGCTACATGATCTGTCCAAATGGATTCATCATCTATCATCACAAAGTCGCACTCCTGGTGGATGTCTAGCTCATCCTCTATCATCCACGTGGCTTCGCTGGACTGCTCTGAGCATGCTAATTCTCTCGCTCTGGTCTCATCGATCATCTCTATTTGTATGGTCTCTCCCTCTACGCGAAAGCATACCTTCCCGCTATCATGATTGGTCACCGCCTTGGCTGTGGCCAAGAATGGGCGTCCAAGTATGATGGGGGTATCGGTTACCGACTCAGGGATCTCCATGTCTAACACAACGAAGTCCACGGGGAATTTCAGGCCCTGAATGGTAACGACCATGGCTTTCAATAACCCCTTCGTCCTCTTAATCGACCTATCAGCAAACTGAAGGACGGTCCTGCTCCGAAGAAGAGGACCAAACTCGAATCGGTCGAGTAAGGCTGCCAGAAGAAGGTTAATAGAAGAGCCACTGTCTAATAGAGTACGGTCGAATTGCTGCTTTTGAATCTCACATCTGACATAGGAAGCTCATGTATCAGGTCTCTTGGCTGGCAATGTATTTTTAATGGTGCAGCAAGTGTGATGGGTGAGCACATGGATCTGATCGTTGTATCTCCTCTTCCTGCGGACTGTAGTTTCCTCTCTCAAATTCTTTTTGAGGAAGGGGATGTGCTCAAGTGCTTCTCGTAGAGTCAGCTGAATATGCAATCTATCAATCATCTGGTTGTTGATCTCTACCTGTTGGGTCTTTTTTGGATTTTCTCTTTTATTCCCCTTCGCTCGGTAGAGTGCTTCAGGGAAGGGGATGGTAGGGGCCTCCTCAGATGGAGGACTAGGAATAGGTTCCTATGTCTGCGAAGGAATGGAATTCATACAATCATCATCATGCAACACATATGGATCTGGAGTATACACAGAAGCCTTTCCTTTATTCATTTTTTTGTTCTTTTTAGGTCCACAACCCTTAGATACAAAATGTGGCAACACAGTAGAAGGAAGCTCAACAAAAGTAGATGTGGTGGCCTCAGTACCACCACCGGCACCTATCTTCGCGGCCTCAGCACCGCGCTCTGGCTCTGCATCCAAAATGGTGGCTTCAGTACCATCGTCTGCATCTGGTGTCACGACGGTTTCAGCACCGTCGTTGTGATCTCCATCCTTGGTGGCCTCAACACCACCGTCATCAATGTCGTCATTAGCGGCATCAGCACCGTTACTCTGCTCCTCTGGCGCTCTCGATTCTGCATGTGGTTGTCGCTTAGAAGAGGCGCCGCCGGCTGGCATCCTACCGCTCCTAATAGTCACAAAATCAGCATCATATATAGAATAAGACATATCGCTCAAATAATCACTAGGAGAGGTGTCCTCTGCAAACTGTACCTTCTCAGACTTTCTTTTCAAGCTGTTTGGATTGGGTTCAATCTGAGCTGGTATGGCAGCTTTGCCCTTAATCAAGTCCCTCACCTCCTGCCGGAACTCATCCATGTCTCGCCGGTAGGACTCCTGATGCTCAGAGAGTAGTCGGGTGAGTCCATCTAATGCTGGGTTCTCATAGGCAGGTGCCTGAGAATCGGATGTATTCCCCTGCTGGAAATGAGGTTGTTGCTGCGAGAAGTAGTGCTCACGAGGCTGGGAGTACTGTTGCGGTTGCTGACGCTCCCTCCACTGTCGTCCCTGATAGGAGGGACGAGGACCATGCTGATTCTGCTGGTGGGCATACTGGGGCTGTTGTTGCTGCTGCGGCTGGCTGTTCTGATATCCCTGAGCGGGAGGCTGCTGCTGGGAAGAGGAGCCACCATTAGCCCATCGGAATCCGAGGTGATCACGACGAATCCTGGGCTTAGGGTACCGGTCGCACCAAATCCCATTGACTTCCATCAATGGGTCCTGCTCAAAGGAAGGAGGGGGTAGAACTGCCAATGGCTGATCCGGCTGATACACCACCATCTGAGTGTTCTGAGATGGTGGCTGCGATGGGTAGTACGGTAGCTGCGGCACCGGCTCTGCCTGGATGTGGTTGACCTGATGGTGTGAGGCAGAGGGCTGGGTAGAGCTGCTACTGCTCAGATTGCCCCATGACCTAGGAGGTTGCGAAGTATACGACTGTGCCTCCTGAATGCAGAGAATTTGAGTCTTCAGTCACTCATGTTTTTGGTGAGAAGGTCCATCTGGGCTAGACCTTGGTTCTGCTTCTTTTCGAGGATCTCCATGCGGTCCAACTTCTCACTAATAATGCCCATGTCGGCTGCGGTGGATTTGGCTTGGGCTACGGCTATCGATGAAGTGTTGGGACCAGCATCGATGCGGGCGATCCTCTGAAATGATCCTCCTCCTTGGGGTGGCTTTTGTTGTGTGTAGACTCTGGCTTGGGTCATTACAGTTGAGTTTTCTGCCATGCCTTCATAGATGGCCCATACGTCGTCTTCACCCTTCGAAAAGTATGATCCACCACAAGAGGCATTTACAAGCCCATGTAGCTCCGGTGTCAGCCCACAGAAGAAACTTTGAACCAAATTGGGATTTGATATGTCATGGTGTGGACACCGGTCAATGAGCTCTCTGAATCGATCCCAGGCTTCATGAAACTGTTCATTAGGGATCATGACGAAGTTACTAATCATAGCTCTTGCTGCATTCGTCCGTCCAAGAGGGTAGTATTTCTTTAAGTAAACGGTCCGGAGTTGTGCCCATGTATCGATGAAGCTCCCCAAGTGTTTCAGCCAATACGCGGCTCTATCAACCAAGGAAAATGGGAAGGCTATCATCTTGATCGTGTCCTCGGTCAACATCCGATCATGAATTGTGATGCAGATCATCTCGAATTCTTGCAAGTGAAGGTGTGGCTCTTCGGTCGGCAACCCATGGAATTTGGGTAGAAGGTGAATAGTGTGGGGCCGAAGCTCGAAGTCTCCATTGATGGGAGGGAGTCGGATCCACCGATGTGTGAGGGAAGCTGCTGGGTTGTGCAGTTCTCGCATGATAGTTTGCGGCGGTCTCTCAGCGTCAGGATCTCCTCCTTCTGCAACGGGAATATCTCCTCCACCACCTGCGGCTCTGTTCTCTCTATCTGCTCTCATCTATGCCAGCTCTCGCATCACATCACCCATAAATGCTCCTTGGTCTCTGATTTGTCTCTGCATGGTCTCCAAGGATGCTAGAAGTGAATTGTTGATGGCAGCTTGATCAAATAGAAATTGAGGTTGTTCCTGCTCATCAGGGTAATCTCCTCTGTATGCCATGGCTAGGTTCTCTGAAAAGGTAAAAGAACCCATCTCAGGTGCCGTCAAATGATCTAAGCTCTGTGATGCACTAAATTCTGAAACTCTTGGACTGATGGAAGGAGAATGAGAAGGGTGGTCGAGGGGGAACAGGGCGGAAGTGAACTCAGGCTTGGAGAGAGGACTCTCCGAGGTTGTCCTAGATGAATAAGGAGGAGTGTTGGATAGCGGTGCCGACAAGGTCGGCCTAAGAGATCTCCATCCCATCATCTTGATTATTTGAGAAGATGAAGGCTAAGAAATGGAGAAGAAGAAGGAAGTGACAATTGCGCATGATTGTGCGGTGTTTTTGATCTTGACCTATATTCAACTAGCAATCAAACACAAGACAAGGGGATTCACCAACTCAACACGTGAAGCCGTAAGGGTTCGGATATTATCGTTGTAGTTTTTAGCTTGAATTTAGGAAGTTTTCTTTTAACGAGTCCTTAGAGCGCTACGCCTATAGGAGAGAGAGTACTGCCGGAAGAGTATCCCGTACTTGTCCTCCTCCTATGTAACCTGTAGCTTGCGCTTTTTGAGGTCCTTGTAACCCTTCCTGGATCCCTACTCAGACAAAGAAATAGAGAAATGAAGCCAATAGGCGAAACCGATACTTCGGAACTCGCTTGCAATGGAATCACCCTCGTGCAAGAACCTACTCGGATGCGAGACGATGAGACAGACACCCCCGTGAAGGCGTGGCCTAGGCTCGATACTTCGGACAAGGTCGATGCTATACATAATAGAGAGTCACCAATGTTGACCAAGCCCTACTCGTCCACGTACGATAGAAGCGCCAATACTTCAGAAATCCAGGCGATACACAAGGCAGCCACAAGCTGGGATTTTGGCTCTAATCCTTACGAAGCACTCTGCTCACTTGGAAGGAGACCTTCCCATGCAACCTGAATACAAGTGAGGGTGTGACTCTCCCCTATCAATGAGTTCAATTACCAATTTTATTTAGGTCAAAGTTTTCTTAGCTGTCCCTTTTTTAATTTTTTTGGAGTTATCGCTTCTTTTGAGTCAATTCAAACAAGCGCCTAACGTTTTTGTTTTTTCTTGATTCCTATTTGATCCAAAAACAGAGGGAGAATAGCATCAGAAAAGCCAATGCAAGTGGCACTAAGATGGAAATCTCACCTTAGTGCCTAAATGATGAATGCAAAGATAGAAGACTTACAGTGACTCCCAGCTCTCTCCATGCGGGATGCAAAACAGGAATTTATAAACCTATACTACATGCCGATATGCAAGTGGAAATCCTCCTAAGCAGGAAATTGCTAGCGTGAAGAACCACAAGTCAATCATCAATCCTCGATCCTAAGGGTCCGATCTAGACTCACCCCTCCTCTTCTCGACAAATCGAGTTCAGGAGTAGCGCTTGATGGGGTGGGCTCGCGGCGCGGCAGATCTAAGATGATGATTTAACTGTTTAATTAAACTAAGTCCAAATACACACTATAGGTACATGCAATGGTTATTAGTGTGTTTGGACCTAATCTAATCGATCAAGCAAAATCCTAGAACTAAGGGCTCAATCCACAAAAGAAAGGGAAAATGAAATCAAAACTGGAAAATGACAGCGGTGAAAAACTCGTCAAAATCCGCGGTGAGCCCCCAAGTGAACAAACACTTGGAAATTGGGCCCGAAGTTCAAGTGTCCAAGTCTTGTATTATTACAAATTGATAATCACTCTCTCACAAAATAAAATGCAAACTAATCTAATCACTCTCTCAATCCTCCTGCTCTCTCCTACCGGCTTAGCTTAAGAAAAGCCGGCTCCGCTTCACGTGGTTGCTCCGGATCCCCTAGGTGATCCGCCTCGCTCCGCGGTCCATCGCAAGAAGACAAAAAGAGATGGTCAGAAAAGCTCAACAATATCTATCAAAAATGCAAGAGAGATAATATGAAGCAATGGTAGACAAACAAACACAATCAACAAAAATATGAACTATACACTACTACTCCCCGGCAACGGCGCCATTTGATATACACGAAATTCAAGGGGTTTAATGTCTCTCACAAAGCGGAGACAACCGTGTTGCAGTGGCGACCCTCAATGAATCCCGTATTTAATCAACAATTAACCCACACTCAAACAATCAAGCAATGACTAGAAGATGTGAAGTTAAAATTTATTTTTAACTCTACATAAATGATGTATAGAAAGCAAGTACGTAGAGAGTTCGAACACAGGGAGCAAGGCAGGATAGATCTACAAAATGTGTATGTGAGTGAGTGTGAATGTGTTGTCTACAATATGCAATGCAAATATTTTTGTGGGTTTTATTTTTTAAATTTTTTTAATGTTAATTTTGTATTTTGATTTTTAATTTACTGATTTTTTTATTTGTATATTTTATATTTTTTTCTTTTTCAATATTGGAATTTATAAACAATGGAATAAAAGAGGTGATAAAATATTTATACAAACATGCAAAAATGCTCAAAAATTCAGAAATGGAATCTTTTTGGTATTTTAATGAGTTTTTACTGTTTTTGTGATTCTTGGGTATTTTTTTTCAAAATGTTTTTGGTATTTTTAAATATCAAAATAAGGGAAAACAGTGGACTAGGTTGCTGGTCAAAATAAAAATGAGGATGAAAAATACTAAATAGTACCTAAAATTCCTCAAATCAATTTTAAAATATAGACAATAAAATAAGGAAGATACAGCAACTGAGTTTATATTTTCTGAATTTTCTATGATTTTTTAGATTTTTATGAAGATTTTTAGGGTTTTCTATTTTTTAAGGTTTTTGTTTTGAAATTTTTAGTGATTTTTGGACTGACACTAATGTAGGATAAAAGACACAGTAGGTGATTTTCTTGGAATTTTTCAAAACGTTTTTATAATTTTTATGGATTTTCTAATGCAAACAGTATGAACAATGCGTGTTTTTTATTTTTGATAAATATGAAAATGCAATAAAAATGCAAAACAAAAATATGGCGTGAATCTATAAGTTAACAGGAGAGTATGTTATTTTTTTGATAATTTTTAGAGTTGAAATGATGCATGAAATAAATAGAGCAAGCAAGCAAAAATATTAAGGCCTGACAGGGGTATAAGTGAAAATATCAAAACATACAGGAGCATGCATGCAATTTTTCCACAAAATAATACACTGAATAAACAAATTAATGGACCAAATTTAAATTCTAGAGCCCGCAAGGGTATGCATACAATTTTTCCAACCCTGCACGTGCTATACACGCACCTAGCAAGGACCTAAGTGCAATATTCAAAATCCCCAGGGGCTATCATGCAAAACACCCGAAAGTTTTACACAATCACAAAATTCACGGACTAAAGTTAAATAACCAAACCCCAGGGGGGTCCTTGCAAAATACCCCTTCCCCTCACGCGTACTGGCACGTAAGGTGACGTGGCACAGGACCTAAGTGCAAATAGAAGACGTTCACGGTTCTAAATGCAAATATTACATAAATTTTACACTACAGGAGAAAGTTTAAGGACTAATTATTAAATCCAAAAAGTCGCAGGGGTGGAGGTGCAAAATATCCCTTACGCACGCGATCTAACGTTGTGGCGTGGGCCACTTATCCACGTGGCGCTCCTCGGTCGCGCGATGACGCTTCGGCTATGGACGGCCTAGATCAGATCCTCCTCAACAGATCGAACGGTTGAGGCGATGGAAGATCAGACGGCGGTTGTGCAACCTGGAGATCCGCCGCAATCCAACGGTAGAGACGCTTGGAGCAATAACAAAGAAGAACGCCGGCGAGGCAAACTTCTCCGCTCGAGATCACCGGCCTCCAGTGACGTTTGGGCTTCAAAATGGATATGGGGACTCCTTGAGGTCTCCTCTTCCTCCTGGGGGCTTCAAAAGACCTCGGCGATGACTGAGGTGCTCGCGAGAGGGTGGCAGAGCTGTAGAGCCCCGTGAGCTCCGGCGAGGCTCCAAAATTGCCTCCAGGCTCGAGTCAAAGCTCTTTGACCTACAAAAATGGTTAGAAGGTCCAGGGCAAACTGCCTGGACCTCGAGAGTACGGATGTGCAGCGTGAATCGATGTGGGGAAAGTTGGCCGGAGGTGCGCTCCGGCAAGGAAGATCGATTGGGCGAATCACGTAATGGAACTCAAAATTTCTAAAGGGCTTTCGTTCCTTAGGCTAAAAGAAAGTAAATGCACGAAAAATAAATGGGTGAAGTGGCAACCTCAACGGTGTAAACCGGAGGGACGAAGTACCTCGACAGCCGGCGAAGGGGGAGGTGCTGGAGCCGCCTCCGGCGTCGCTCGACTAATCTGAAGAGCTCAAGAGCAAGCTGTCACCTTCCTCGGGCTTCAGGGCACAGGAATGGGAGCTATACTATGGATTGAGGGGTTCAAAATCAAACGTGAAGTCAGGGGCCCCATATAAAATGTTTGATCGGATGACCAAGGCGCTCCAAAGACCGAGTAAGATCTGACGAATCGCTGGCTCTATCCCCCAAAAAACGCAAGGGCGTGATAGACCAATAATCGAGAGACAAAAGTCATGAAGGACTCGATATCAAAAAATGCAAGATTGAGGCTGGAAAAATTGACAAAAAAAGGGGGTCAAACCAAGGTCTGACAGAAGCTACAGGGGGTAGGAAACCTAGTTGACCGGGGTCAACTAGGGTTTGCACCTGGTTGGTCCACGTCGACCAACCAGGAAAAAACCCTGGAAAATACTTTTATTAATTCATTTTAAAATATTAAATGGCTGAATGAAATTATGATTATTAAATAAAAAATATTAGGCATTTTATGTAGTATTTTATTCTGAATTTTAATTATTTTTATGAAGTATATTTTTATAAGTTTACTTTTATAGCCAATATAGATATAATATCTATATATTTTATTCTTTTATTTTTATTTTGGAATTTTACTTTATTTAATTTTTTTTCTTATTTTATAAAATTATAAAATACTTTTATACATGTAATTATATTTTCGTTCTATTTTATTGATGTGTTTTGTATATTTAATAAAATATAAGTATAATTTATATAGGTATAAGTATAGGTAGTATACCTATGTATCAAATATACAAGTATTTTTATTTTGTATTTTATTTAGGTTTTTATTCTGATTTTAAAGTACATAATTATTATAAGTAATATTGGCATAATTATAAAAATATACAAATATACAAATAATGTATAAATAATAAATTGAATATTTTATTCAGTACAATTGTACAAAGAGGGTCCAAAACTCAACTTTCAAACCGTAGCTCCGCCAAATGCGAAACCACACCATTAAATATATTATTTTATGCTATATACAATTAAAGGTGAGTTTGGTACATTTCGAGTTTCTATTTGCAAGATACAGGTCTGGGAAGTTAGAGTTCTGGAATCTTATTCAGACCAGAACTTTTTATCTGTGTATTATTTTTTAGTGAAATCAATTTTGTATTTTTCTTTATGTAATTATCTATAACTTTTATGTACAAAGTTTCTTTATTTGATGTATAAAAAGTGGAACCAAAAATAGGTCTCAAAAATGAATAAAGAATGAAGGAATGTGTATTGTATTTAACCCTTATCTCCCCCTACTTTATTCCTTGTCGACCTTTTCATCAAGATGCCTAGGTCTCAGGGTTTTGGGTCATAAAATATTTACAATATTTTATTCTTTTTCTTTTCTTTTATTTATTCTATAATTTTGGCTTTAATTACAGTATTTTATACACTATATACATGCACATGCATGAATGCTAAGATGCTCTAATTAAGGGTATTTACACGCATTTGCTAGGGTTTTTGATGCCAAAATGATAGAATAAAGATGATGAAATGTTGCTTCATCAATTACCGATGCCTGAATTCAACAACCAAGAAAGATCACTTTCCACTTCCCTTTATTGATAACATTATTGAAAGGTTGGCAGGTAAAGAGTTCTTTTGTTTCTTAGACAGGTAATGAGGTATAACCATGTTGCTATTCGTCATGAGGATCAAGAGAAATCTACTTTCACTTGCTCATTTGGCACCTACACCTTTAGACGGATGCCCTTTAGGTTGTGTAATGCCTTCGCTACATTTCAAAGGTGTATGTTGGCTATTTTTGGCGACATGGTGGTTAGTTTTTTAGAGGTCTTCATGGATGATTTCTCGATCTACGAGGATAGTTTTGACACATGTCTTGATCATTTGGACTGAGTACTTCAACATTGTTGTGAGGTAAACCTAGTGCTCTCGTAGGAGAAGAGTCACTTTATGGTAACTAATGGATTGTATTGGGCCACATTATCTCGAAACATGGTATGAAGGTTGACCTTGATAAGATTGATGTGATCTCCAAGCTAGAGCCACCGCAGAATTTGTAGTAGTTGAGGTCGTTTCTAGGACACGTTGGATTTTATAGGTGATTCATTAAGGAATTCAGAAAGATCACTAGACCTTTGACTGAGCTTCTGTGTAAGGAGAGTGAGTTTGTTGTTGATGAGAAAGTCTTCCTTTCATTTAATCAGATGACAGACGTGGTTACTAGTGATCTTGTCCTACAACCACCTGATTGGTCTCTCCCCTTTGAGATGATGATGGACGCATCAGATTTTACAGTTGGAACTGTGTTAGGGTAGAGAAGGGATTGAACTAATTGCTATGCACTATGCTAACAAGACTCCGGATGAGGCACAACGTAATTACACAGTCACATGGAAGGAGATGTTAGCAATGGTATTTGCATTAGAGTTCAAATCCTACCTCCTTGGTTCACATGTAATTGTATACATGGATCACACTGGCATACGATACCTACAGGCAAAGAAGGATGCCAAACCACACCTTATCATATGGATCCTTCTTCTCCGAGAGTTTGACTTAGAGATTCGAGATAAATCTAGAGTAAAGAATGTTTTAGTAGATCACCTTTCCCGCATTATAGATGCAGAGACTTTTGAGCAGCGCATACTTCCTATTTCAAAGACTTTTCCATATGAGACCATTTTGTTTGTGGACTCACTGCCACGTTATGGTGATATTGTGAACTATCTTGTCTCCAAGAAAGTTCCACAAGATTGGTTAAAGCACAAGGTAGAAAGATTCCTGCCCGAGATACAATTTTACTAGTGGGAGGATTTGTACATGTTTCATGGGGGTGAGGATTGTATCTCGAGAAGGTGCACTCCTCAGGAGGAATACACCATCGTACTTAAGCAATGTCACAAATTAGAGTCTGGTGGGAATCGGGAAAGCGCATGAAAGGTTTTACAGAGTGGCCTATGGTGGCCAACTTTATTTAAGAATGTTACAGAATATGTTTGAGGTTGTACTGACTGTCAGAAGATGTAGTAACCATTGGTTCCAAAGATACTATGTTCCTGAGATATATACAGATTTCAGATCTTTTCCATGTTTGGTATATAGAGTTCATGGGCTCATTTTCTGTCAGTTAGGGATTTCACTGTATGTTGCTTGTCTTGGATTATGTTAATCATTGGGTGGAGGCCATCCCCATACGAGCCACTGATAGTCATATGGTGTGTTCCTTTATTAAGTACCATATTATTGCATGGTTTGGGATTTCCAAGATACTCATTTTAGATAGGGGAAGCCATTTCATTAATAGAGAAGTCAAGAAGCTTGTAAAGGAGTACTCCATTGAGCATAGAGTTGTGTCTCCTTACCACCCACAGACTAATGGCTTGGTTGAGATTTCAAATATGGAGATAAAGATGATATTGTAAAAACTTGTACATCCAGATAGGAAGAACTGGTCTTAGATGCTTGATTCAGTTCTATGGGCTTATAGGATGACATACAAGTCTCCATTGGGTATGTCTCCCTACTGGTTGGTGTATGGAAAGCCTTGCCACCTGCTAGTTGAATTAGTCACAACTCTTTATGGGCACTCCATGTATACAGTTCGGATTATGAGAAAGCAGGACGAAGTAGGAAGTTGGATCTGAATAGATTGCTGGAATTATGAGATTTTGCATGCGAGAACTCACTCATGTATAAGGAGAAAGTCAAGCATTGGCACGATAGACACATTAGAAGGAAGACGTTCTCCCCAGATTAGAAAGTTTAGTTTTTTAATGCTAAATTGAAGTTGTTTCTTGGTAAATTGAAAAGTGAATGGTCAGTACCATTTATTGTGAGAGATGTACATGACAATGGTAGTATTGTCATATATGAGTTTTCATCAGACGCATGACCATTTTCTATGAATGCACAATTGTTGAAGTCATATCTAGATCATGATAGATTCATGTCCATGGTTGACTCTATATCTATGGTATCGGACGATGATTTTTGACATCTTCTACGTCTGTACATGAGATGATTTTCTCTTTTATATGTCCTTTCATTTTATTCTTTCTTCTTCCATTTCTATCATTCTCCTCTTTTCCATGTGTATATGATATACTTAGGATGTACTCTAACCTAAGTATGGGGGGTGTGAATGATTTAAGTTTCATATTCGTTATGTTTCATCACTACAGTTGTTGCTTATACTTAGGGGTCCTTTACCCTAAGTATAAGGGGAGTGATGTTGTTCATACAGTCTCTTTCATGGTTTTATTATATTTTATTTCTTCCGATCTCTCACTTGTCCTTCAACTTGTTGATATTCTTTTTATATACTTAGGGATCTTTTACCCTAAGTATCAGGGAGGACGAGCCAAGTCATTGAGCTTGTTCATTCTCTTCTTCGGTTTTCCTCGTTTGTATAGTCTTCTATACTTTGGATTATTTGATCCTAAGTATAAGTGGGATCACTGACTTCTATTCTTTTCATCTATTCTTTGAGTCATTATTGTATAGGATTCTTTTCACTTTTCTATACTTAGTACGAGTTCTGTCTTCCTTTGTAGCTCTTTGTTCCCTATGAGGACATAGTTCGAGCTAAGTATAAGGGGCAACATATATATTGTATATATAATTTAGCCATAACTCGTACTTTTATTAATAATATGTCTACTATTTATTTAAAAAACATTTTAAAAAATGATGTGTAAAATGATTTGCAAAAATATTTCGAATAATGTTTGAAAAAATTGTTTGTAAAATTGTTTGCAAAAACCTTTTGTAAAATTATTTGCAAATTGTTTGTAAAACTTTTTCAAAAGTATTTTTCTATAAATATTTGCAAAATTCTTTGTAAAAATATTTTGGGTGTAAAATGTGTGTAAAATTATTTTCTGTACCAAAACTAAATATACTATACAAAATGTTTGTAAAATTTTTTAATGCAATATTTTTGCAAAATCTTGTTCGTAAAATTGTTTGTAAATTATTTGTAAAAAAATTTGTAAAATATTTTGCAAAAATACTTGTAAAATGTTTTGAAAAACCTTTGCAAAATATTTTAAAAAATGTTTGGAAAATCTTTTGTAAAATGTTTAAAAGGTTTGTAAAATTTTTAAATTGTATTTTATCATGTGCGATATAAATTATGGGATGTATGTATATATATTCATAAAGTCCTTGTGTGTATAAAATCCTTAATCACTTATTCTCTCGTAAATGCAATTCTTTGTTGTATATAAAATTCTTTTATAAAACTTGTATCTAAAACTTGTACATAAAACCTTCTTATGAAATCTTATATAAATTTTGTATAATCCTCAAGTGTAAACTTGTATATATTCATTTACTAACACTTTTTCTTTCTTCAATAATGTTTAAAATCCATAAAAATTTGCAATAATTCTTTGTAAAATGTTTTCAAAAAGAGTGTTCAATTTTCTTTCAAGAAGAAGTTTTTCTTGCATTTGCATGTGCATTTTTTTCAATGGTATTGACACTTAAACTAGTCTTGAATAAATTTGAAGAATGGAGCATTGTCGGACCTTAACCCATTTAATTTCATAGGAACCTTATAGGAAATGGAATTGAGGTTTTTTAGGTCTATAGACATAATTCTTTGGGAACTACAAGACTTATCTCAGTGTTGTCTCGACTTCCTAAGTTGAGTACTTCAGAGCACAAGCATGATTCTTATTATAATGACCTAGCTTGCACACCTTCACTTACACTTTATTCACCTCAGTTGAAGTAGTAGAGGGCTGGATTTGTCGACATGAGACACAAGTCAATGGAAACATTTGTAGTCACAAATTTGTGGCCGTTGTATCCCAACCCGGTCTAGTAGCAACGAGGTCTAATGACAGAATGTTGTGGGTTGAAATAAATCTTCAAAAGAGGGATAGTCTACTAGCTCAAGAAGAAAAACTCCTTATGTGCACGTTGCTCCCTTGTATATATTCAAAAAATGTTCAAAAATTAAGGACTCCAAAAAAGTGGACAGACATTATTCAAAACAAAATTCCTGTCGGAATATGTATATTTGTATAGCCAATAAGAAAACTTGAGCTTCCAAGTCAGATATTTATGAGTGTGCAGCTGGATGACTTGGCTACATTGGTCATGCCTCCAAGGATAGGTAGCTATACTAGCAACTGCCCATTCTTCTCTTCGCCTCCTCTTCTTGAGATGGTTGCACATGAACTTAGAAGGGAATACCCCACTTCTCGAGGAAAGAGTTATTGTATTGGGGAATTAGGGTCACCATGTTAGAGAAGACTGACTTTTACCGCTTCAACCAAGGAGAGCTACATATCACTTACATTGTACAAGAAAGTTTTATAGTCATAAGGGTTTGCATATGAGTTGATTTATTCTGACCTGGTTATTGAAGATACTTAAGCAGGAGTTGTGTGGTTTCTAGAGATTGTTGGGTGTCAAGTTCGTTTCCCACTAAGGTTCTGCCCAAATTAATAATCCAAAGATCTGATCGAGCTCTGTACTTCAATTTTATGAAGATAAGTTTAATACTCAATGGTGTTATAAATTCTTTATTTTTCCTTTATTGTTTTTCTTTTTTAGTCACTTATTCTTCAAAATAGGTGTTTGCTAAGGGATAAGCAAAGGTAAAGTATAGGGGATGATGAATCTGCATTTCATCATCTTTCTTCATTTATTTTAGCTTAAAATCCCTTTATAAAACACATGTAAATATCAATAAATTCATTCTTTTTCTAACCCTAATTCTTGTGTAAATATTGTATATTTATCACTATTTTAACCTAAAATAAATATATAAACGAAACTAAGGAAATAAAAGATTGTATATATGTAATAGATACAAGTTGTTTCATCAAAGTACATTTAATGTCTATATTACACATTCTTTTCCTTATTTTATTTATCATCAAATTATTTGTAAATAAAAAATTATTTTTTCTTGAAATTTGTACATAAAAAAATTTTGTAAGTAACAAAAATTATTTCAATAAAATATTGTGTATAATATGTAAATTACAACACTCTCAAAAAGCCACAAAGCTCAACTTACAAGATCAATATCTTCTCCACCAAATTCCAAATTCATCAAACTCACTTTCATTATACTCCAAATTAAATATTCATTAAATGAAGGTGATTTCATAAAAATCATACTTAAGGTGCGAAGTGTAGCTAATTGGGGTACTATTATATATAATACCTAGTATGCTATGTAAATTATTTAATTTTTTTTCTTGTATATATTTATATATTATGTTTTTTAATTATAAATATTGTATTTGACTTATATAAAACATGAATAAAAATGCCAAAATAAAAAATTTAAAAAATAAAATCATGTATATATTGTATAGGTATCACTATGTATATACTGGACATATACTTATTCATTTAAACTAATAAATAAATTACTAAAAATCTAACAAAAATTCATTAAAAACCCTTGTAAAATTTTGTAAATGAATAAAATAATATATCTTGTATATATTGTATAATTAATTTATTAAAAATCAAAACCTTATATAGGTATACATAACTATAAATAACACTTTTTAATTATTTGAACCCTAGATATACCCATTTAACTAATTAAAAATCACTTAAATTAACTTTAATTTATTCTTAACATTTTTTATTTTCATTATTTAAATTTCAAATTCATTTTCAATTTCAAAATCATTTATTTAACTTTTGTTTTTTTGTCTTCTTCCCTATTTTGTCCTATTCTAGATGCGCTCCCAATGGTTGACTCGGGTCTGGTTGTCTAGATGAACTCTCAGTCCACCCGCTAACTCCACCCCACTCACATTCCATCCGTCTTTCTCCCAATTTTCCCACACGCCTCTATCATTAACTTCCTTCGCATTCTTCTCCGAAGTTTAGGCCAACTCTTCCTCTCCATCACCAACATCTCAGATCCATAGACCATTCCTTGAATCATGTGCATTTTGAATTCAAAAACTGCGGAGTCTGCTCTACATATAGGCGCCCTTCAACTTTGATGGGTTGGTTGATGCAATTTTCCCCAATATATTCCCGAGATTGAGTTTGGAGTGTCAACTAGTGGCAGGATTGATATCCTTCGAGCGGGAGTGCAAGGATTTGAGCGGAAGATCATGATCCAGCCATACGTTGGAACCCTCCACCATGTGTCCGACTCTCCACCAGCCACATCCAGATCGAGGGTCGATATTACTTCACCTTCCACCTTAGGGTAATGTAGAGTCATATAGATTTAATATTAGATTAATTCATTATTTTCGTGTTAATATCAGTAAGTTAGATCCACCTCTCTTCAACCTCCGATCTGCAAGATCAAAGGAGTTCCAGTCACCTTCAACCTATTTCGATGGCGTACACTTCTTCGCCCTGACCTTCTCCATTTCCTATCGCATACTATCACCCTCATATTGCTCGTGATCTAAGGATCAGCTTCTCTTTTGACCACCTTCTCCAGAGCTTCCACCCATTCACCATTTTTCAAGTTTTAAAGCTAATAAAATTGGTCGGAGACATCCACTCCGAGCTCCAAATTCATTGTAGGTCCTTTGAGCGTACCTAGGAGCACATAGGGGATCTAGAATTTTATCTATAGTCGAATGTCCACTAGACCTTCAGATCTTACTTATTTCATTGACGACCACTGTGGAGTCACTGGATCGAAATAGGAGGAGCGCAGGGAGCAGTAGCACCATCTATCAGTTGTTTTGGGTTAGCAACGAGTGAGATTTCCTAATCTCAAAGTTCGTCGAAGTCTCCCTTCTTCTGTATTCATCCAAATAGCGTTAGCACCACTCGACCAAGAACAAGGGACCTAGTTTCAATTGCAGCCATTCGTTTTGCTCTAATTCTTCACTATGGATTGAAGTTCCAGATTAAATCATCGCTACACAAACTTGATTCATCTACAGCCATCTAATTTGAGAGTCAGCATATCATTATCGTTTAGAGCACCACGTCATTATAGGTATATTTGTGGCCAATCCCCTCGTTTGTTTAATTTACAAATAAGTCATTTTAGACACATATCTGTTTGTTTTTAATTGAATAATTGCATTTTCTTCCCTAGTGTTTATTTTATTTGCATAATGGTCCTGTTTGAAATGCAATGTATTGCACATGTGATATCTTGTAAAATTTTCAATGAATACCATCATGTTTTGTATTATTATTTACACCACAGAATTAGAATATCTACAATTTGGTCCAATCTAACGGGGCACACGTGCTTAGGCATGCGTTTTCTTGGAAATTTTGTATATTTACCCCTCATATTTATTTAATTATTATCATTAATTCTATAAACATTAAATAATTTCATTTATATCCCTGTGTACCTCTTTTATTTTGCATGTTAAAAATCTAATAAAAAATAACAAAACATTTTTAAAATTCCATAAAAATCATGATTGAGTCATGTTAATTAGATCTTGCATCCATAATTTTTATATTGCATTTTCATCGTTTTATTATTTATTAAAAAACAAAAATAATATAAAGAGGTCCCCTTTTGTTATTTGAAAAATCAATAAAAAAATATAAAACATTTGCAAAAAATTCTAAAAGACTCCCAACGATTCATTTTTCTTTTAATTTATGTACCATTTTCACATCCTTATAAAAGGCAAAAATCATAAAATACTCAAAAGCATTAAAATTCATAAAAATTCATAGTAAATTCCAAAAAATATAAAATATTTTTTGAAAAATATAAAAGTTTCTCTTTCATCTTGTGAATACTTCATCTATTTTAACTTTATTGATATTTTAAAACTAAAAACATTCATTTTGTGTTCTTTTTTACTTTTTTCTCTTTTTATTTACTTAAAAGCTTTAAAAAATTGGAAAATGCTATAGAAATAAAAACATCGACATTTATCAGAAATCAAAATAAATTTTATTTCATTTGTCTGTGTATTTTTATATTTTGTTATATTCCCAAAACATGACTCTTTCTTTATTCTCTTTATTGATTTCTTAATTTTATTTTAATTACTTTAAAACTCTTTTGCAAAATAAAAAATTAAAAAAGGACCAGCAAATAAATTAAAAAATATATAATTTAAATTCCATAAAATTAAAAAAAACAAAAACCAAGAGTACATTTCATAAATATCCCTTGTTTCTTTTCATTTAATTTTCATTGAATCGAATAACCCTCAGGATTTTTGTATCCTCCCTGAGTTCGACCGTGTATATTATACATTATAAATTAAATGCAAATTTTCTGGCTACATTTTCTTCATTTACTTTGGCTTGAGAATGGAATAATTTTTTGTTTGATGGATTTTTAGGGTTGCGACGACACTACATTTTAATTCCATTAATTAAAACCTAGATTTCTCTGCTCAACGTAGGCCTTGGTGTGAAAGGATCCCATCTGGGGGTCAATTCTACTCATCTTGCATCTCCAGATGCCCTAAGAACTTCTCTAACCTCCCAAATCTCCATTGATGAGCTATGAAGCTTTGAAGCATCTAACAAATGTGGAACACTTCAAGGATCATGTAGAGCATCTCAATAACGAAGGAAACCATTCGAAGCGAGCAGAGGCTCGATCGAAGTTCACCTCCCATTTGTTCTTCCATGTTCTTCCAAGGGGCTCAACACATTGGATCAGTCGTTTTACTCCATGTTACATATCAGTGTTGGATTTGATAAGAAAGAGCTGTCATATAAGGTGTTGAGATCTAATCTCAGTTGCTCATCAGCAAATCGTCATCTGTCGTGCCAACAAACCACGTGTTTAAGTGGATCGACCAGGCCATTTGCTAGCACACTAAGAGGGGTAATTTCGCAAAATTTTCCCTCTACCTTTTTGTATTTAACATTTAGTTTATAAACTCTCATCTGTAGTTGTAACAGTTTTGTAACATTTACTATAAGGACCTCAGCTCTCTGTACTGCAATTTAGTACATTTCACGTCCTCTCATGTACTTGTGCTTCTGAGGGAGCGTGAATTTCGTATGGACCCCCTCCGGGGTATTGTTTTATTTCTATTTGGTCATAGAAATTTGAATATTAGTTGTAATACTCTTGGTAAATTTGCATGTTTTATCATGTTGTTTTTATTATTTAGATTTATACCCCTACTTGAAGTATGATCTCACCACTATGAATAATTAACTTGATTCTCTCAAAGGCTTTGCTGGTTCGTAAAAATTTCGAGGTAGAAGGCCCATTAAGCTAGCATGCTAGAAAGGAGGAAGATCTCTACTAAGATAAGAATTGGATGTATTTCTTCCTAGGAGCTAATCCTCAGCCTTCAAAAGCTAATGTGTCATCTTTTTTTGTTCATATATAACCTGCTTTGCATCACGGAGAGTCCACCCCCCTATGCCCTCCATCAGAAAGATAGGCGGATGAGAAATATTTCATGTATGTACCCAAACTTCTTTAAAGTGTTATTAAATGCACCGAACTTTCTTAGAAATTGTAACTAAGTCCTTATTCTGCTGATAATTTTTTTATTTGTATTTCAATTATTAAAATTACCACTTTGCATATAAAAATTATAGGAAATTTGTTTTAAGTGCATCGAACCATATATATAACATTTATTTTTCTTAAGGAAATTAAAACTATTTTCCTATTTAAAAAATCATTAATATTTCATTTTTCTTATTTAGCATTTAAAAAATCCATAAAAATATTATAAAGTGTTTTGAAAATACAAAAAAATCATTTGTGCATATTCAAGTGTATTTTAACTTAAGTTCCAATTTTTTTCAAAATATCACTGAGAACTTTTAAAAATTAAAAGACAAAGAAAACCTTATAAAAATTATATAAAGTATAGAAAAAATCACAAAGATATTGTTTTAGTTTCTAAATTTTCTTTGTCTCTCTAGTAACTAGGAAAATTAAATTCGATTTTAATAGCCATTTATTAAAACCATTTTAGTTTCCTGTATTTTCTGTTTCCTTTATTTTATGTATTATTTATTTTAAAAATTCATAAAAATACTTATAAAATTATCCAAAAACACTAAAAATATAGAAAATTTTATAAAAACCAGAAAATATTTATTTCTGAATTTTTTTTAGTTTATCCACTATATTTTAAAATCCAAAAACTTATCTTTTATATTTCATCTCTATATAATGTATTAAACCTTAATGTTAATTTATGTTTTATTTTAAAAATTAAAATTAAAAATTTTCAAAACAAAAGAAGAAAATATATAGAATAAAAACAAAAAAACATTTAAAAATTTAAAAAACACAAAACTCATAAGTTCTCTATTCATTTTTGTTGCTCTAGCTCTTGTGCTTCATTGTTGTTCGACCCTTATTGCTTGTACTATACACCCTATTGTAGGGTATAATAATCTTAGCTCACCTACTTTTATTGCTTAATTATTGTTATGGAGTTGAGATTGCACTTTGGATTGAGTACCAAGAGCTGAGAGAGGTACCAATGCAATGATTGTTGGATCCAACTTGTCGTACATTGCATGCCCTCCAAAACCGGACATTAGGAACTACATCCTCTGTGCATTTCAATTAGTAGGGAAAACATGAGAACTGTGAAAACATGTGTTATCCATAGACACTACCTATGCGATTAGAAATAAGATTCCAAGAAAGAAGATAGATATGGGTGCCCACTTCGTCACTAGTCGGATATGTAGTAGTTTCTTTATTTATATTCTACTTAATAATAGATCCTCTATCAATCTTTTGCATTATTACATCTTATATCATCTAGGATTAGGTCCTCTCAAGATATGACGAGCACTTCTATAGTTTGAAGACCAATCTATTAAGAGATCTAAGAGAATGCTGAGGGGTGTTATCCTTGACATGGGAAAATGCAATACAAGGTGGAATTCATTGTCCTAGGTATGAATTATCCCCGAAGATGGAAATATTCTCAAATCATCCTTGATCACCCTTTTCTAAGGACACTTAGAGCTATATTTGACTATACTCTGAGAAGGATATGCTTTCATGCACACGATGAAAGTGTAGAGTTGGATATGTAATAATCAAAATGGTAAAGATGTCATTCAGAGAGCAGCATAGAGAATATAATGTCAGATGACAAGTTCTACAGAGTTGACATAGTTGATCCTTGGTAGCAACAATTAGTGTGGGTCGAGGAGTCACTCTCACTAGGAGAGGACAATGTAGATAAGGCAGTTCGACAGATTCTGCAAGATCAGATCTTACACACATGATACTTTTCTGGTGCATCTCGCTACATCCTTTATGACTCAAAAGATGACTTTGGCTTGTCAGATTTGTTACCTTCAAGTCAATCGAAGGATGAGAATGACGAGTCGGATGCAGCTTTTATCGATTGCTTTGATACATTTGGAGATCCAACTCCTGAGCTAAAGTAGTTGGTGGTTAATATCATAGTAGATCCATCCACATCCACCATAGAGCCAGATTCAAAGGTAGTTAAGCCAGATGTTCCTGATGAACACACTATTTCTTGAGCTCAAACCTCTTCCCACTACACTGAGGTATGCCTTCGTTACGAGATCACCTTAGAAGTTCCCCGTCATTGTCAGTGCCAACCTGACTGGAGAACAAGAACCTCACTTGCTAAAGATTCTTGAAAAGAATCACAAGGCGATAGTATGGAGCGTGTCCGATCTCCATTGGATTAACCCAGCATTGTTCTCACACCATATTTACCTTGAGGAAGGTCTCAAACCCTCCAGTGAGTTCCACCGTAGGTTAAATCCAAACTTACATGATGTGGTTAAGAAAGAAATAGAGAAATGGTGTGATGTGGGATTTATATTTCCCATATCTGATTCTAAGTAGGTGGCACCACTTCACAAAGTCCCTAAGAAGGTGGGACTCTAGACAGTTACCAACTCGGAAGGAGAAAAAAATACAATACGATATCCCACATCATGGCATATTTGTGTGGATTACAGATTCCTGAATGTCACGATGAAAAAGGACCATTTTCCCCTTCCATTCATTGATCATATCTTGGAGAGACTTGTGGGAAACAATTCTTTTGCTTATTGGATGAGCACTTAGTCCTATGCCTTATCCCAGAAAGTCTCTCCTCATGGGATATCTTTCGCACACCCTCTTCGAATGTCCCGGTGCCCCAGGGTCTTTCATTTTTTATGGTTAGGAATGAGTCAAGCTATAATCAAGTAGCCATCGCTCTTGAGGATAAGGAGAATACCACCTTTACATGTTCATTCGGTACTTACACATTCAAGTGCATGCCCTTTGTGTTATGAAATGCACCGGGACCTTTCTGGCGGTGTATGATTGTAGTATTTACTGAGATGGTGGGAGACTTCCTGAAAATATTTATGGATGACTTCTCATTCCATGTGGATCCATTTGACTCTTGTTTATCTTATGCGGATCGAGTCCTCAAGAAGTGTAGTGAGGTCAATCTGGTGCTCTCTTAGGAAAAGAGCCTTTTCATGGTCTAAGAGGGCATTGTGTTGGAAAACATCATCTCCAATAGAGGAATGGAATTTGACCCTGCCAAAGTGGATATGATCAAGAAACTTCAATCGCCAACTAACATTAAGCAAGTGTGGTTGTTCCTCAAGCATTTCTGTTTTTATCGAAGTTTCATAATAATTTTTCAAAGATTGCTCGACCACCAATAGAGCTCTTAGGAAATGACATAGAGTTTCTTGTAGATCACATGTATCTTGAGGCCTTCGAGCTACTTAAGAGGAAGATCATGGATGCTCCCACTCTACACGCACAACATTGGTCTCTTCTCTTTTAGATCATGATGGACGCTTCTGATTTTGTAGTTAGGTTCGTGTTAGGATAAAGGAGAGAAGGGATACCTTATGTTGTCCACTACACAAGCAAAGTTATAGATCAAGCTCAAAGGAATTACACTGTTACATGAAGGAAATGATTGCCATAGTGTTTTCTTCGAACAAATTTTGGTCACAAATTTTAGGATCTACGTATGTCGTGGTGACAGATCACACAACTAACAAGTACTTAATTGAAAAGAAGGATGCAAAGGCATGTATTATTAGGTGGATTCTACTACTCCAAGAATTTGATTTGTAGATCAAGGACAAGCCTTGAGTGAAGAATGTGATGATTGATCACCTCTCATGCATCGAATCACAGAGTTCCCCTGAGACTTACCCTATCAAAAACTCCTTCCCCAACTAGTTGATATGTTCCGTCAACTCTCTCCCATGGTATTCCAATATGGTGAACTTTATGGTTTATAGGACAGTCCCTCGTGATTGTCCCAATAGCAGCATAGACCAACTTAAGTTAGAATCTAGGAAATATCATTAGGAGGATCAGTTCCTTTTCTTCGAAGGTTCGGATTGTGTTTGTCAAAGATGTATTCCTCAGGAGGAATACATGAGTGTCTTTACATACTACCATTCATTGGAGGTCAGAGGACATCATTCTAGGAAGAGGACCACCTGCAAAATTATCCAGTATGTCTTGTATTGGTCGACCATGTTCTGCAATGCCTATGCATTTGTTCGGCCATGTCCAATGTTTCAGAGAATGGGTGGGATCATTGGTTCCAAAGATGAAATGCTCATGAAACCCATGATTATGGTTGACGTTTTTGATACATGGGACATAGACTATCCATTCCCTAATATCTGTAGTTATGAGTACATTCTATTGGCGGTAGACTACATATCTTGGTAGGTGGAGGCAATCCTTGACCGAGCCATAGATGACAATATTTCTGCAAGTTCGTGAAACATCACATCATTTCACAGTTCGAGGTCCCCAAAGTCGTCATATCCAATAGGGCTAGCTATTTTGTTAACAGGGAAGTGAAGGAGTTAACAAAGGAATACAGTATCGAGCATCGTGTCGCTAGTCCATACCACCCACAATCGAATGATATGGTAGAGGTGAGAAATAGGGAGATGAATAGGCATTTTGTAGAAGCTAGTCCGCCCTGACATGATGAACTAGTCCCAACTCTTGGACCAAATTTTATGGCATATCAGACTGCTTACAAGACCCCACTTGGAACCTCTCCATTCATGATGGTATATGGGAAGTCGTGCCACATGCCCTCCAAATCAAAATAAATTCAACATCATTGTGTACATATTACTAACATTAATAAATAAAAAATATCAAAAAAATAATAACATGTATATATGTCAAATTAAACCAAACCCTAGTTTTGAGACAAAATACTATAAATACAAATATCTCTCACATATATTATCTTATAAACCTCTACTCACCTTTGAATTAATTTAGATTAAATTACCTACAAATCATGAGCAAATTCTAAAGAATTTTAGTTCATATGTAAAACTCAGGTTTTGGGTCCACAATGTATATTGTATATATTTACTAACTTTCACATATTATTTTATTTACAGAATTACTCTTTTTAATTAAATTATTTTTTATTTATTTTTTGTTTTAATAAAATATGCAAAAATACAAATCTAAAATGAATTAAAAAATCAAAGAAAATGAATCATTGTGAGTACGTATATATGGTTTGTACATATATCCTATTTCCTTTATTTCTTTATTTTTCTTAATTATTAAAAATACCAAAAAACATATTAATATGTAAATAATTCTTTTATAATTCATTTGATTTTATTTCGAATTTTTATTTCTTAAAAAATATTAAACAATTTGCAAATATTAAAGCGTGACATTTTATATAAATACAATACCACCAAAAATACCACTTTGTATAGATGACATCTTGTGATTTTTGTCTTCACAAACATTGTAGATCTCATCGAGACGAACAAATTTAATGAATATCACTTTTCTAATTTGAGGTCATTTCTATTTTGTTCTCATTTTACTTTTAATTTATTTTCTGATTTCTCTGGGAGTGACACATGGTCGCTTTTGGAGTTGCCATGTTTCGCCCCCTTTATCTCACTAAGTCACCTCTGAACTCGACTATTGGATGAGTCCCCCTTCATCCAACAGCCTAAATCCAACCCATATTTATTTTATTTTTAAAATTCTCCTCCAATATCCATATTCCACATGTTCGCTCCTTGACCGTCTGATCTTGGTCGATCGAACGACCAAGGACCTTTCTTCCTCCCACAGTCGAGCCTCTCGACAATGCTCCTCTATGTGCCTTGTCCTCTGCTGATCGAGCCCCTCCACCCATATCTCTCTCCCCCCTTCACCTCCTCCACATCGCACCACCTCTGTGCCCCTTTCTTGAACCCTAATCGAACATCCTCAAAATACCCAACCCCACCTCCCTTCATGACTATCCACCAGGCGAGAGAGATCGGGTCTAGCTCTCAAACACATCTAGTGATAGTTGACATCCAATTCGGTCGAGCGAAGACAACTATGATCCCCATCAATGTGATCTAAGGAGAATCACCTCCTTGCTTCTGCTTCTACTTCGGTTGGAAGTAGTTGAGCTTTGGGATTCTTTCATCAAGCTCTTGAGACAATGATCAGATCATTACACGCTCCAATACTTTAGGCAAAACATTCACAAGTGATCATCTTCTTCTCATTCCTCTTTTTTCTTCTCGTTCTTCATCTAGTTCTCTAAAAATCACCACACTTCTTTCCCAAGACCATCTTCTTCCTCAATCAAAATGCAAATCAAGTCCATGCACCTTAGAAATCACCATCAACACCTCTACAATTTCCCCTCTATCTCCCACATCCTGTCATTGATCTTGCAGCTCACCTCCTTCACATCTTCTGAGTTAAACATCCCCTTCTTTAATGAGCTATAGAAAACCAAAACACAATTCGACATCAAACTTCTTATTCCATTAGGTCTCCCATCTTTCCCCTCAGTCCTTAAAAGGTATTGAACCCACCAGTCCTCCTCTTCTTCATCAACATATGGACCCCCATTTCGCACATCACTCCTCAGCCTAGCCTAGAACTCGATCTCATCTTTTGGCAGGTCCCTACCTCAGACGAGGATACCTCAGATCTTTTTAATCATCTTCGATGTTTCTTGGCTCTGTGTCGGCCACCAAAGATCCATTAGCGATTTGACTTCGGCTTGGCATGTGTAACCTAGAGACGTAAGCCGATCTCTTGTGCAAGGAATAAGAACAAAAGAAGGAAGGAAGTTGGGTTACAACTTTCTTTTGATTAATGCCTCCCCTTTCCCATCGAACGATCACAATCCCACCATGTTGCATCCTCAAAACCATCCACCAAGCCATCAGCATCGGTGCGACCCAAAGATATCTTCGCTCGTCACCTAGAGGTCCAGCTTTGAAGGACCTGAAGCTCCATATCTACACATGAACCATGTATGGGTGCTGGTATTCTTACATATGTACCCCACGCCTTCCTAGAAATTGCATATAGGTCCCGCCACCAGGAAGCACGCTTATGGCATGCCCTCCTGGACAAATTTGCAAGAAGATCCCTATGGGTCTAGGTAATTAAAGAAGTGTGCATGTGCATTACTTTCTTTGCTTAAAATTTAATTGCTTATTTGCATTAATACCATTTTGCTTGAACAATTATTTGGTCCCTCATTTAACATCATATTTACATAAAAATTACATGTTGTTGAGTAATTTATTCTCTAACTGATGAACATTTGTTCATAGTTTGGTAAGACTGAATTGATCTATTAATATGAAATTAGTGTAAAAATTACATATTTTACCCATCTGAGCTTATTTAATTCATAAAAAAATCATCATTGCTATGAAAATTCATCAAAAATCATAATAGATAGAATTATTTATTTTCTAATATATGCCCAAAATTCATACCATTTACAAACATACCTTGCTCTGAATAAATTATTTTCTGGTTTCTATAAGTCAATGTTAATTCAACGGCCAATGACTATTTTTAGGGTACCAGAGTTGTTCTTGATTTCTATTATATAGAGGTATCTTGGATACAATGATCTCTAGAAAATACTTACAGTTAATATTTATTAAAATTTATTTATTCATAATCATCAGTCTTTCATCATTTAATTCATTTAAATTCATTCTATAGTAGAAATTTAAATAAAATTCATAGTAGCTTAAATTTTCATGCCTTATCATCCTGTTAAGTTTGAGCAATTTTGGACTTCATTTCTTGAAAAAATTAGAAATTAGTCCCTAAACTTAGTTAAAATTTCATTTCACATTAAATTGCATGTAAAATATTAAAAAAGTGCTCCCTTTAAAAGCCTAATGACTTTATGATATGAAAATTACCTAAGGATAAAATGGCCTCCCTTTGTTCGACTTCGGGTTTGTCCAAGTAAAAATAAATGGCCCCTTTTGCATTAATTGGATATTAATTAAGTGATCTTTTTTATTTATCCTTAATTGCCCGATTATAATGTAGTTTGACTTAATTAACATGGGAATTTACGGATTTTTTCAACCACTAATGTCGAGTGAGTTGATGGTCCAAAGCCCTCTGTCCAGAGCCATCTCGTCATACCAATTTCTTCGCATCTGACTTACATCACCTTGGCACAAGAACTAAACATTTGATTTTTTTTCGTCAACCATTACAACATTGATGAACCGAGATAGTCCACTCACTATCGGGCTTAAGGTAAAAATTAATCAAATATCGTTGTGGCCCGAATAGTGAGGCTCGGTCAATCAAGAAAATCAGACCACCAAAATCAAAGTAACCAGTCAAAAACCAAATAGCGGTCTTGCTATTTATTTAACATGGTATAGCGACCAAGGTCGGACACAAGGAGCACGGGTTGGCCAAAGAGGCCTATGACGTAGTCGAAAAAGTAAATAAAATAAATAAAGTGTTTTTGGTGGATTTTATATTTTAAATTTTTTTTGAAATTTTTAAAAGAAGAAAATACAAAAAGAAGGCAAAAAAACACAATCAACAATTTATTCACCACACAAAGACAAACTAGAAAGTTAAAATAAAATTATTTTTGGGTTTTATATTTTTTATGTGCTTTTGGTATTTTTTAAGAATTTTATGATTTTTTATGGATTTTATAAAATTAAAATAATAAAAAAGCAGGGACTCAATGTACATCCAGACTTGAAAGGTTATTTAAAAATGGATAAATAACTATAAAAGTCTGGAGACAATTTTTATGAAAACTATAAATGGAAACTAAGCTACAGAAGAAAAAAAATTTCATTTTTCTTATTTTTTTAGAATTTTTAATGATTTTTATATGATTTTTAGGTTTTTTCCATTTTAGGTGTTTTATAATTCTAAATTAAGTGAAAATTGGAATGAAGCAAGAAAATAGTAAAACAAACATTACCTAAGTTTTTTAGAATTTTTAGGTGATTTTTAACATTTTTAGTGGATTTTCCAATTCAAACAGTAGAAAAAATAAAGGTTTTTGTTTTTTTTAAAAACAACAAATAGCAATAAAAATGTCCAAAAAATTAGTGAAATTTTTACATAGTGGCAGGAGCCACCTATCCAAATTTCACGAAATTTGGAGTTTATTTGATATTTTATTCAACCAATAGAAGGCAGATAGCACATAAGGACCAAAGTGCAATTACTAAAAACCTTTCAGCCAAATACTAACATGCACTAGAAATTCGAGGCCAAAGTTACAAAAAGGCCAAAAAGGCACGAGGCACACACGTGATTCACATTCACAGGGACTAAAATGTCATTCCTATTTATAAAAGTGCAAACGATAGCAACTCAAAATGCTAGGATACGACATGCACAAGTTCCATGAGTCACGTGTCGATGCACATGCTCCACAAACACAGGGACTAAATAGCAAATACTAAAAACACTAGGGTCCAACGTGCAAATTACCCAAAATAAAAACAACTACTCTAAGTATTTACAGGACTAGACTATAAATGCAAAAATATAAGGGGCCTAAAAGATATTACCCCATTATTATGATCCGATGGCGGCAAGGCATCCATGTTTGATCTGACAGATTTGAATAGTGGATGCCCCTTCGGTGATGAACGTCTCAGATCCGATCCTCAGATGGATCGTTTGGCTACGGGCCTCCCTCCGATGACTGGTTGTAATCTAATCTGGCGCAAGGGGGCTCGATCGACGGCTCCGGAGGATCTTGGAAGAACAAGTCACCGACGAGTTTCATCGGTCCAATGTGTGCGCGAAGGACCTCCTCCGGTGCTACGGAGGTGGGCGAATCAAAGAGGAAGCTCGTCCGCAGCTATGGGTGTGCTCAGATGGGGTCGGGAGGACCTGGACGATCCCCGACGATGAAGAATGGCTGGAGTTGCTATGCTTCTTTATAAGGACCTCCAGATGAGGTTCGTAGACCTTCAACCCTGCACAGAAAGAACATTGGGTCGAGGGCAAAGTGCCCTGACCCGGTTATGGGTGGAATAGGTGGCTGGGTGAGGCGCGGCGAAGCTCTCCGACGAGGTGACAGCAGAGGAGAGCGAGGGACCTGTTCCGTGGCGAACCAGGGGGAGCGAAGGGGCGGAGAAGATGTGGAGAGGTCTAGTGGAGGTGATGCGATGGTCGGATGGGAGGATAGGTGAATGGATGATCGAGAAACAGCAGGCGATGGCCAGCGGCGCAAAACCTAAAGATTGAGATTAAAGCTAATCTAAGGGCTATCAAGGTCACCTGACGATCGGATGCATCTGTGTGGGAGGTGTTGAATCTCCTTGAATCCTCGCCTCAATGGAGCGACGCCTCCAGAGGCTCGAGCTCGCCGATGGCGGAGCGCGGCGGCGATGACCACCGGATCTGGGGCTAGAATGCCTCTGTCCTCGTTGCAACACCTCCTAGGGCTTGATGTTACTCAAGGCAAGAAGGTGGAGGTCCTAGGAGTCGAAGACGGTGGCCGAAGGTGTGTGAAGATGTGGCCAGAGGAGAGGTCTTATACTGGTAGGGGTCCGGGAAGATGGGAGTCGGGTGAGCAAATCGGTGCACGGATCCCTAGGAAGGAGGTCGGGCGTGGATCATGGATGTATGCTTGCCAAGGGTTCGGTTAGATGGAAGGCGGATCACGTCGGTAAAAATTGGCGAAGTCGGGTCGACGACGTGGATCTGCGAAGAGGTGGTCCTGGGGAGAGTTGACCGGGGGTCAACATCCCCCATGGACCAATCAGAGTACGCCATTTCATAATTATTTAGAAATTCAATTAAAAATAGTAAATGGCCTTATTTCAAAATATTTTCAAAATGAAAATCTTTATTTATTTTCAAATTATTTTTTGTGATTTTTATTTATTTTTTGAAAAATAAATTAGTGTATATACATAGTATATTATTATATATAGGTGAAAATACGTGGGTATTTTTTATTTTAATTATTTTATTTCTTTATTTTTGTATAATTATCTCTATTTTATATTTTACTTATTTACAACATAAAATATGGATATAAGATAATTTTTATTTAATTTTTATTATGTATTTACAAGGGTAAAATAAATATGTATATGTACATATATACATGGCATACACAAGGGGGAGAGAGAATTTATTTTTGTTTTTATTTTATTTTTCTCATTTTTATTATATTTTTATAAATATACAAACATTATAAGGAACACATAAATATTTTTATTTGATGAAAATAAAATATATACCTAAGAGGGGGAATATTTGTACATAGATGAATGGCCCTATCTCTCTCTACTTATTTTATTTTGCGGCCAGGCCAATGATTGGCCTTCCCTTGGGTTCGGGTCACTCAATATTTATTCTAAATATTTCCCTCTTTTTCTTTATTTCTTTATTCCTTTATTTTTATGCAAAAAACATGCTAATTATGGTTATTTACATGAAGCATGCATTTTGACAATTTATTATATTTACAAATAATTACATGGTGTTTTGCAAAGCTTTTGGCTAAAATAAAGGAATAAAGAGTGATGAATGGGGATTCATCACCCCCCTATACTTTAATTTTTCTAGTCCCTTAGCAAACACTTATTTGAAAACGAAGTGCAAAAAGAGAAAGAAAAGAAAAAGATGGGAAATCAAGGTTGATTATTAAACTTTCCTTCATTAAATTGAAATATGGAGCTCAGTCAGACCTTTGGATTATTAATTTGCCGGAACCTTATTTGGACTTAAGCTTAAAACTTAACAACCTCTAAGTTCCACCAATCTATGGTCAAGACTCCTCAATAAACCAGATCAGAACAAGTCTACATACACAAACTCTAATGACCATGAATCTTTCCTTGTACTGTGTAAGTATTATGTAGCTCCCTACCTCAAAAATGACAAAGATACAACCTCCCTCAACCTGGTAACTCTAATGCCTCAGTCTAGCAACTCTTTCCTCGAGGAGCGGGGTATTCCCTTCTAAGTTCAAGTACAACCGGCTCAATAAGAGGGGGAAGAAGAGAATGGACCATGACTAGTGTAGCCATGTATCCCTGGGAGCTCTAACCAGTGTAGCTGAGTCTCCCACTGCAAGCTTCATGAGATGGTCAAGTGTAACATAAGCTTTGCTTTATTTGACTATATACACTTCGGTGGGATTATTAAATTTTCAATCTGACCCACCACTTTTTTTGGAGTTTTCTTTCTTTGCACTTTTTTTATGTGCATATGAACAACATATCTACATGGTGCAACATATATACATAAGGAGTTTTTCCTCTTGAACCAGTCGACTATCCCTCTTTTGAAGCTTTATTGCAACCCACAACTCCTGTCTTTAGAATTCATAACCATCAGACCAAGTTGAGATGTACTTCCTTTACTATAAGAAGAAGAGAGGTTCTGCCTAGAAGTACTACCCTCATATGCTACCCCAAGCCAAAGGAAACTGCCTCCTCACCACATCATCCGTGGAGAGCTATGTGTATGGTACTGGTGCAAGTAAAGCCATTATCTCTGAGAGTCATGTGTGTGTTGTTAAGTTCTTTACTTAGGCTCATCAAGATGACATATTCTCATAGCCTAGTGGACTCAATACATGAAAAGTCTTAATCCTAAGCCCTATAAGGTTCCTCTTAGAATTAGGTGGATTAAGGTTTTAACCAAGCTCCATTTTCCAATTTAATTCCAGGCCAATTTAAATGTCAATCATGATTTGGAAAAACTGTACAAATATCTACAAAGATGCAATTTTATAAATTTTTACAAATGTGCAAAATTTTTGAAAAATGTTTGAAAACATGGATGTATGCATGAATGCGAAGTTTTGCAAAATATTTACAAAACTTTTACACAAGGTTTTTGTAAACTTTTTGTTTTTCAAACATTTTACAAAAATTTTGTATTATATACATAGTTTTGATATCAAAATATTTACATACTATTTACACAAATCATTTTTACAATCATTTGTACAAAAATAATTTTTATAAATAGATAGGTATGTGCAAGCAGAATTTTTTACAAGGGAAAATTTTTTAAATTGTGATGGATTTTTAGCCATTTTATTTATTAACACACTTACACAAAGTACGGGTTATGGCTAAAGTATATATGAAATATATATGACACCCCCGTATACTTAGCTCGAAGGATGTCCTCAGAGTGATCAAGAGAGATGGAGAAGAATAACTCGTGCTTAGTATAGGGAAGTGAAAAGGAATGGTATGTACAAAGATGGATCAAAGAATAGAATTAAGAGGACTCGGTGTTTCCCCCTATACTTAGGATTAAGTAATCCTAAGTATAGTAAGTTGTACATGAAGGGAAATCCAAGGGGAAGGATGTACAGGGTCTACCCCCCCCCCTATACTTAGGGTAAAATATCCCTAAGTATAGGCAGCAAAACATGGGTAGAAAGAATCAATAGAATACCCGAGAGTCCTACACCCCCCTATACTTAGGGTAAAGTACACCCTAAGTATGGCAAAATCATAAGATAAAGATGGGGTGTGGGACTAAAAAATAGAGTGATATGGACAACTGGATCTATACAAGTCGAAAGAACAGTGATAATCAGGCATGAGATGCAATAGATGTGAGTCAAGAGACCACATCTCACGCAAAGTGAACAGGGGCAACGTCAACGACCTATGGCTCATGATCGAGATATGGATTGAGCCGCTAACCGTTAACACGAAAGGTAGCATCACAAGACAACTCAGATATGTCAATACTCCCATTATCATGTACCTTTCGAACCAAATAGGGTCCCTTCCATTTGCTCTGTAGCTTCCCTGGAAATAAACGAAGCCTAGCATCAAACAACCATACTCTTTGTCCTGTCTCAAACTGCTCGTGGTTGATATGAGAATCATGCCACTCCTTCACTCTCTCCTTATAATGTAGGTTGTTCGAAAAGGCTGTATCACGAAGCTCCTCCAGGGTTGCTAACTCTACCCTCCTCTGATCTCCTACACTCTCTGGATCCAAAATTATATCAGTAACAGCCCAAAGTGACCTATGCCTCAGCTCAACAGGTAAATGGTAGGGCTTTCCATAAACGAGGTGAAAGGGAGATGTACCCAAAGGAGTCTTGAAAGACGTCCTATATGCCCACAAGACCGAGTCCAAAAGCCGTGACCAATCCTTTCGGTCAGGGCGGATGACTTTCTGCAATATAGTCTTGATCTCCCTGTTCGATACTTCAGCAAGGCCATTCGTCTGAGGGTGGTATAGAGCGGCTACTCGATGGTCTATGTTGAACTCGCTAGCAAGGGCCTTTACCTTGTCGTTGACGAAATGAGACCCCCCGTCAGAAATCAACACTCGAGGTACCCCGAACCGTGAAATGATATTCTTCCTTAGAAAACTGCAAACAGTCCTGGCATCTGCGATTAGGGCAGGGATGGCCTCAACCCAACGACTCACATAATCAACTTCCAATAGAATGTACTCAAACCCCTGACTCTTAGGGAATGGACCCATGAAATCGATGCTCCATGCGTCAAAAACCTCACATAAGTGTATGGGCTGCATCGGCATCATATCACGTTGTCCATAAGTGCCCATCCTCTGACAGTCAGTACACCTCTTCACGAACTCATCAGAGTCCTTGAAGAGAGTAGGCCATCATAGGCCAGATTCCATTCTCCTCCCAGAGTGATGTCCTCCTGCCTCAAGCTTGTGGCAGTAAGTAAGGATGCTATGGTGCTCCTCTTGAGGAATGCACCGACACCATATGCTATCCCCTCCTTCAAGATAAAAGACGGGATCCTCCCAATTGTAAAACTTGGCCTTCGCGAGGAAGGTCTCAAGTTTCTGCCTGGGCCAATCTTGTGGAACATTCTTGGCGACAAGATTGTTCACAATATTGGCATACCATGGGAGAGAGGCGATAGCAAGGATCGCCTCATCTAGGAAGGTCTTACATATAGGCCCCGTCTACTCAGACTCCTCAAGATACTCTAATCGGGAGAGATGATTCACCACCATATTCTTGAATCCAAGCTTATCCTTAATCTCTATATCAAACTCTTAGAGTAGAAGGACCCATCTGGTCAATCTGGCTTTGGCATCCTTCTTTGCCATGAGGTACCATATGGCGGTATGATTAGTATAGATGGTCACTCTAGATCCAATGATGTAAGATCTGAACTTATCTAGGGAAAAACTATGGCTATCATCTCCTTCTCTGTGACTATGTAGTTCCACTGAGCGGTATCCAAAGTACGGCTAGCGTAGTGAATATCAAAGGGGACTCCATCCCTCCGTTGTCCCAACATGACCCCTACAGCAAAATCGAAGGCATCCGTCATGATCTCGAATAGAAGAGACCAATCAGGCAGATGGAGAACAGGAGCCTCTACAACACGACTCTTGAGAGTCTCAAATAATGACAGACACTTATCATCAACAAGGAACTCGGTGTCTTTCGTCAGCAGATCAGTCAACAGTCGGGCAATCCTACTGAAATCATGAATAAAGCGCCGGTAGAAACCAATGTGCCCCAAAAAAGACCGTAGCTGCCGCAAGTTGGACGGTGGATTGAGTTTTCTAATCGCATCCACCTTGGTCAGATCAACCTCCATGCCCCTGTTGGAGATGATATGGACAAGCACTGTCCCTTGAGTCACCATGAAGTGACTCTTCTCCCAAGACAATACAAGGTGAACCTCTATGCATCGCTGAAGGACTCGATCTAGGCAGTCAAAACAAGAATCGAATCTGTCACCATAAACCGAGAAATCATCCATGAAGACCTGCAAGCACTTCCCCACCATGTCCGAAAATATGGACAACATGCATCTCTGGAATGTCACCGGAGCGTTGCACAATCCAAATGGCATGCGTCTGAAAGCATATGTCCCGAAGGGACAGGTGAAGGTGGTCTTGTCCTGGTCCTCGGGCGCGATGGCCACCTGATTATATCCGGAGTACCCATCCAAGAAACATTAATGGCTCTTCCCTGCCAGCCTCTCTATAATCTGATCAATAAAGGGCAGGGGAATGATCCTTCTTGGTGGTCTGGTTCAATCGTCTGTAGTCCACACACACCCGCCAATAAGTGGGTACCCGGGTAGCGATCTCCTCTCCGGACTCACTAACAACCGTAGTGATGCCCGTCTTCTTGGGCACCGCATCCAATGGACTGACGCATTTGGAGTCAGATATGGGGTAGATAAAATCGGAGCTCCACTATTTCGAGATCTCCTTCATGACAACATCTCGAAGATTTGGGTTCAGCCGTCGCTGGAACTCACGCGATGGCTTTGCACCCTCCTCGAGATAGATATGGTGGGAGCACATGGCTGGACTTATACCCTGGAGATCGGCTACACTCCATCCTATCGCCTTGCGATTCTTTTCAAGAACCCCCATCAGACGGGATTCCTGCTCTCCAGTCAAATCAGCAGAGATAATGATTGGGTACATCTCATGCTCACCCGCAAGGAATCTATACTTCAGCGATGACGATAGCGGCTTCAGCTCTGGACAAGTAGGTGCTGGCATATCTGGCCTTTGAAAACTTTGAGTGAATGCTGCCAAATCTGTATGGGAGAATGAGAACTCTCGTGCACAATCTGAATCTGGTGAATGCTGCTCTGCTGGACTGTCTCTGCTCTGTATGGAATCAGCCTCCTCCCTAGCTGTAGGCTCAGTAGAAGTCAGACATGGTATCAAATCATCAAACTCTGCCCAGTCAATATCTGACTCCGAGGGATCTGTATCAGAATCACAAACAAACTCTGTCTCACGATCGGGGACCTAATCTGCTGCCTGAGATGTGTCCTGGACCAGGAGTGCACTCTCCTAGGTCTCCTCTGCTAGCATCTCTACATCAACAAACTCTAAAGGTGAGAGGATGGCATGTGCTACTGGATCTGCCCAAACTACCTCGTCATCTGTGATCACAAAATCGCAGTCCTGGTGGATGTCATGCTCTGCCTCTGTCATCTGCTCTGAATCTGAAGTCGGCTCCGAGGAAGCTGAATCTCTGTCTCTAGTCTTCTCGACCATCTCTATTTGTATACTCTCTCCCTCGATGCAAAAGTACAACTTCTCACTATCATGATCGGACATGCCTTCGTTGTGGTCGAGAACGGGCATCCTAAAATGATGGGGGTATCCATCACGGACTCAGGGATCTCCATGTCCAACACAACGAATTCCACGGGGAATTTCAGGCCCTGGATCGTGATGACAATGGCCTTCAGCAACCCCTTCATCCTCTTGACAGATCGATCAGAAAACTGAAGGACTGTCCTGCTCTGTCAGAGAGGGCCCAACTCGAAGCGGTCGATAAGGGCTACCGGAAGTAGGTTGATCGAAGAACCGTTGTCTAATAGAGTGCGGTCGAACCTCTGCTCATGAATGTGGCATCTGACATACGAGGCTCCTGCATCTTGCCTCTTGGCCGGTAGACGGTTCTGGATCGCGAAACATGTGGTACGAGTGAACACATGGATCTCTGACTGGTGGTTCCACCTCTTCCTCCTAATTGTGATCCTGTCTCTGAGTTATCTCTGAAAGAGAGGTATGTGTTCCAAGGCCTCCTGTAGAGTCAGTTGTATCTGAAATCTGTCCATCATATGCTGGTTGAACTCTATCTGATGGTTCTTTTTAGGATTTTCTTTTTTCTGCCCCTTAGCCAAGTGGAGTGCTCGGGGAAAGGGGACTACATGGTCCTTCTTAGATGAAGAACTAGGAGACGGTCTGGAATGCTCATGAATAGCAGAATCCACACATACATCATCAAGCAACACAGGTGGATCCGAAAATAATAAACCCTTTCCTTTATTTGCAGAAATGTCCTGAGATACATGTACGGAAGGAAAAACAACAGGACTAGAAGAACTAAAAATGGTGGCCTCGGTACCACCCTCGGCATTTGGATTCATGGTATCAGTATTGTGCTCTGTCTCAACGACTGAAATGGTGGCGTCAGTACCACCCCCTCCAACTGGTGAAGCGACGGCCTCAGTACCGTCGGCTGGATCAACATCCTTGGTGGCATCAGTACCACCGTCATCATCTCTAGCGGCATCAGCACTGCTCTCCTCCTCGCCTGACGCTCCGGAAGTGGCGTGGGATCGTCCTGCTCCTAAGTGTAACAAAATCAACATCAAACATGTATGCAGTCATATCACCAAGTGAAGCACTCGGAGTGGTAATCAGTAAACTCTACCTGCACAGACTTCCTCTTGAGGTTGTTGGGGTTTGTCTTAATCTGGGCAGGGATGGCGGCCTTCCCTCTCACAATCTCCCTCATCTCCTGACGGAACTCATCCATCTCCCGTCGAAATGTGGCCTGCTGCTCGGTCATGAGGCAGGCTAGATCATCAAGTACGGGGTTCTCATAGGTCGGCCCATGAGAACCTGACAGGTGACCTCGTTGGTAGTGAGGTTGTTGTTGCTGGTGAGGGTGAGAGGGATGCTGTTGATGATACTGCTATTGAGGTTGCTCTCGCCTCCAAGGTTGTCCCTGCTGATAGGGACGAGGACCATACTGCTCTCTCTGGGATAGTTGTTGCTGGTGTACTGGAGGTTGGGGCTGCTGGTGCTGCTCACGCTGTTGGTCGTACTGGCCACCATGAACTGGAGGTTGCTGCTGGGAACTGGTGCCTCCGGCCGACCAACGGAATCCGGGATGATCTCGTCAGATACCGGGCTGGGGTCTGTCACACCAAATCCCGTTGGCATCCATCAATGACTCCTGCTCGTAGGTGGGTGGAGGAAGTACTGCCAGGGGCTGATCCGGTTGATACACCACCATCTGAGTGTGCTAGGATGGTGGTGGCTGGTAGAACTGCGGTGGCTGCCGGTACGACTCCGTCGGCACAAGGTGAACCTGTCTAGGCTGACTGGAGTGCTGGGACGAGCTACCATTGCTGCTCAGATCTCCTCGTGACCTGAGACAGGGTTAAGAAGCCGTATGTGCCTCCTGGAGACACATGACATGTGTCTTCAGGTCACTTAGCGTATGTGCCATCTAATCCATCTACGATATGCACTGGCACTGCTTCTTCTCGATTAGCTCGATCCGATCCAGCTTCTCATTGATGATGCCCATGTCTGCGGCTGTAGACTCTGCCTGTGCGGCTGCCGTGGACGAAGTTAAAGGACCGGCATCGACCCGTGCTATCCTCTGAAATCGCACGGCCTGTGGCTGGGGGCGTCCCTGAGTGTAGAATCGGGTCTGGGACATCATGGTGTAGTTGTCGACCATCTCCTCATAGATGGCCCAGACCTGATCCTCATCCTTGGAGAAGTAGGAACTGCTACGAGAAGCATTCATCAGGCCCTGCAGCTCTACTGTCAGTCCGCAAAAGAAGCTCTGAACTAGGTTTGGCTTCAAGATGTCATGGTGCGAGCATTTGTCTGTAAGCTCTCTAAACCTCTCCCATGCCTCGTGGAACTGCTCGTTGGGGAGCATCGAGAAGTTGTTGATCAGGGCCCTCACTGCATTGGTCCACCCGAGTGGATAGTACTTGTTCAAGTACTCGATGCGGAGCTGCTACCAGGTGTAAACAAATCTCCCCAAATGCTTCAGCCAGTTGGCTGCTCTGTCAACAAGAGAGAATGGGAAAGCCATCATCTGAATCGTATCCTCGTCCACATGTCGATCGTAGATGGTGCTGCAGATCATCTCAAACTCCTGGAGATGAAGATGGGGCTCCTCTGTCGCGAGCTCGTGGAAGCAGGGAGAAGCCGAATCGTCTGCGGGGAGAACTTGAAGTCCCCCACGATCACCGGAAGTACTATCCACCGGTGCATAAGTGTCGATCCGGGGTTGTGGAACTCCCGCATCGGTCTCGGCTGATCTGTTGCTGTTGTCGGCTATGCATAAAAGAGCCGCCTCTGATTCCCGCGATTGCGTTAGCTTCCGAAAAGCCACCTCGGTCCTCAGGCCCTCGCAAGAAAACAAGACAGAAATGTGTCAGCCCAGATTATTATGTAAATATGCAAATAAGTCAGAAGAAAATATCTATACAACTATGAACAAAAAGCCGCAAAAAAGAAAGCCGCGAAAATAAAAAATGACTACTAAGTCGTGCTCCCCGGCAACGATGCCATTCTGATGACCCAAGATAGTCCACTCACTATCGAGCTAAGGTAAAAATCAATCAAAGGTCGTTGTGACCCGAATAGTGATGCTCAGTCAACCAATAAAATCAGACCACCAAAATCAAAGTAATCAGTCAAAACCCGAATAGCGGTCTCACTATTTATTTAACCTGGTAGAGCGACCAGGGTCGGACACAAGGAGCACAGGTTGGCCAAAGAGGCCTACGAAGTAGTCGAAAAAGTAAATAAAATAAAGAAAATGTTTTTGGTGGATTTTATATTTTAAATATTTTGTATTTTTTAATTATAAAGAAAATACAAAAAGAATGCAAAAAGAACACAATCAACAATTTATTCGCCACACAAAGACAAACCAGAAAATTAAAATAAAATTGTTTTGGGGTTTTATATTTTTTATGTGTTTTTATAATTTTTTAAGAATTTTATGATTTTTTATGGATTTTATAAAAATGAAATAAGGTAAAAATAGGGACTCAATGTGCAGCCAGACTTGAAAGGTTATATAAAAATGGATAAATAACCTATAAAAGTCTGGAGACATCTTTTATGAAACTGGAAATGAGAACTAAGCTACATAAACTATTGCATTTTTTATTTTTTCGAATTTTTAATGATTTTTATAAGATTTTTAGGTTTTTTCAATTTTTGGGTGTTTTATAAATCCAAATTAAGTGAAATTTGGAAGGAAGGAAGAAAATACTAAAACAAACAATACCTAATTTTTTTTGAATTTTTGGGTGGTATTTAACATTTTTAGTGTATTTTCCAATTCAATTAGTAGAAAAAATAGAGGTTTTTGATTTTTAAAATAGCAAATGGCAATAAAAATGTCCCAAACAATTAGTGAAGTTTTTACACAGTGGCAGGAACCACGTGTCCAAATTTCACGAAATTTGGAGTTTATTTGATATTTTATTCAACCAATAGAAGGCAGACAACACATAAGGACCGAAGGGCAATTACTAAAAACCTTTCAGCCAAGTACTAACATGCACTAGAAATCTGGGGCCAAAGTTGCAAAAGGCCCAAAAAGGCACGAGGCACGCACGTGATTCACATTCACAGGGATTAAAATGTCATTCCTATTTATAAAAGTGCAAACGATAACAACTCAAAATGCTAGGATACGGCATGCAAAAGTTCCATGAGTCACGTGTCAATGCACGTGCTCCACAAACACATGGACTAAATATACTAAAAACACTAGGGTCCAACGTGCAAATTACCCAAAATAAAAACAACTACTCTAAGTATTTACAGGACTAGACTATAAATGTAAAAATGTAAGGGGCCTAAGTGATATTACCCCATTATTATGATCCGACGGCGGCTAGGCATCCATGTGTGATAGTGGATGCCCCTTCGACGATGAACGTCTCGGATCCGATCCTCAGATGGATCGTATGGCTACGGGCCTCCGTCTGACGACTGGCTGTGATCTAATCTGCGTAAGGGGGCTCAATCGACGGCTCTAGATGATCCTGAAAGAACAAGTCGCCAGCGAGTTTCACCGGCCCAATTTGCGCACGAAGGACTTCCTCCGATGCTGCAGAGGTGGGCGAATCAAAGAGGAAGCTCGTCCGTCGCTATGGGTGTGCTCAGATGGGGTCGGGAGGAAGACGAAGAATGGCTAGAGCTATTATGCTTCTCTATGAGGAGCTCCATATGAGGTCCTTAGACCTTCAACCCTTCACAGAAAGAACGTTGGGTAGAGGGCAAAGTGCCTCGATCCGATTATGGGTGGAATAGGTGGTTGGGTGAGGCGCGGAGAAGCTCTCCGGCGAGATGACGATGGAGGAGAGCGAGGAACCTGTTCTGTGGCGAACCAGGGGGAGCGAAGGGCGGAGAATATGTGGAGAGGTATAGTGGAGGTGATGCGATGGTCGGATGGGAGGATAAATGAATGGATGATCGGGAAACAGCCGGCGATGGCCGGCGGTGCAAAACCTAAAGATCGAGATTAAAGCTAATCTAAGGGCTATCAAGGTCACCTGATGATCGGACACATCTATGGGGGAGGTGCTGAATCTCCTGGAATCCTCGCCTCAATGGAGCGACGCCTCCAGAGGCTCGAGCTTGCCGATGGTAGAGCGTGGCGGCGATGACCACCAAACCTAGGTCTAGAATGCCTCTTTCCTCGCTGCAACACCTCCTAGGGTGTGCTGTCACTCAAGGCAAGAAGGTGGAGGTCCTGGGAGTCGAAGACGGTGGCCGAAGGTGCGTGAAGATGCGGTCGGAGGAGAGGTCTTATACTGGTAGGGGTCCGGGAAGATGGGAGTTGGGTGAGCAAATCGATGCATGGATCCCTAGGAAGGAGGTCGGCCGTGGATCATGGATGTATGCTTGCCAATCGGAGCCCGAGGTTTGGTTAGATGGAAGGCGGATCACGTCGGTAAAAATTGGTGAAGTTGGGTCGTCGACGTGGATCCATGAAGAGGTGGCCCTGGGGGAAGAGTTGACCGGGGGTCAACATCCTCTGTGGACCAATGAGAGTGCGCCATTTCATAATTATTTAGAAATTCAATTAAAAATAGTAAATGGCCTTATTTCAAAATATTTTCAAAATGAAAATGTTTATTTATTTTCAAATTATTTTTTTTTATTTTTATTTATTTTTTTGAAAAATAAATTAGTGTATATACATAGTATATGATTATATAGGGATTGTTATCCGGCAGACCCTATAATCTTTGTCAATTACCTCTACGACCTTTGAAACATAATAATTCCTCTCTCAACCCTGTAAACTTGCTCCGTCTTACCCCACGAACCCTACCGTTAAATTGACACATCAAAAGTTAACTTCCTTGAGTTAAAAATAAGTTAATGTAACCAATCCAGATCGGACAGCTACAATTAACCAAGAGAAGAAAAAAATCTCCCTCCTTTCTAAAAGCTTTACAAGGTGGGGTTCGAGAGGGACAGGGGCGTGACGGGGACGGGGAAGGGGTTTTGGTGTGCTTCAGGGGTGATTCCGACGAAGAGGCCGATCGCGAAACATATGGAGAAGTGAGGGAGCCCCGGTGCTTCGGTGAAATCCTTTCAAGATTATGAACAGAACCCGTGAACATCGAAGATTCTGTTATGTGCAGCAAATCTAATCCTACTCCCCATAGGACTAGCAATTGAGACGTCCTATATATGTATAAATTAAGATGCCCCAACACCATATCATCCCATCCTCGTTGCTCTCGCTCTCTGTTGCCCCCTCCCCCGCCCATCATCGGAGTCATGGCTTCATCGCCCACCATCACCCAGAAGTTCACGTTGCTCAGCCACGACGGCCACGAGTTTGAGGTGGCCGCCAAAGTTTCCCTCCAGTCACAGACCATCCGGAATTTCGTAGATGACGAGGACTCCTACTCCGATAGCGTCATCCCTCTTCCCAATGTATCCGGTGCAGTACTTGTCAAGGTCATCGAGTACTGCAAGAAGCACGTCGCAGCAGACAACGGCGACGACGATGTTAAATATGGGGACACGATCAAGAACTGGGATGCTGAATTTGTCAAGGAATTTGATCTGGACACTCTCTTCAACGTCATAATGGCGGCCAACTACCTCGATATCAAAGGGCTGCTGGATCTCACGTGCCAAACCGTCGCGGATATGATAATGGGGAAGACGCCCGAGGAGATAAGGAAGGCCTTCAACATCATGAATGACTTCACACCAGAGGAGGAGGAAGCGATCCACAAGGAGAACCCATGGGCATTTAACAGAACTTTAACGAGAATGCAGAAGGATTTTCATTGTTAGGTTTTTGTATTCATTATTCTATGGGTCGTTTTCAAATTTTTTATTATCAATTGAGGTGGGTCAAGGACGGAGGTGGAGGTGGAGGGCAAGGACGATGGAGGTTGGTGGTGGGTGCTGGGAAAAGGAGGAGGGTGAGAGAGAGGGACAATTAATGTAAATTAGATAAATAAAATAGGCATAATATAAAAGAATGTAATGGAATCTGGTTAGTTTTAACGGGTAAATGGATGGGGGTTAACCGCATGGTTTATAGGATAAAGGTTAGCAAGTTTACAGGGTTGAGGGAGGAATTAGGATGTTTTAAAGGTCGTAGAGGTAATTGACAAAGATTATAAGGTCTGTCAGGTAAAAATCCCTATTATATATAGGTAAAAATACTTGGGTATTTTTTATTTTTATTATCTTATTTGTTTATTTTTGTACAATTATCTTTATTTTATATTTTATTTGTTTACAACATAAAATATGGGATATAAGATAATTTTTATTTAATTTTTATTATGTATTTACAAGGGTAAAATAAATATGTATATGTACATATATACATAGCATACACAAGGGGAGAGAGAGAATTTATTTTTGTTTTTATTTTATTTTTATCATTTTTATTATATTTTTATAAATATATAAACATTATGAGGAACACATAAATATTTTTATTTGATGAAAATAAAATATATACCTAAGAGGGGAAATATCTATACATAGATGAATTGCCCTATCTCTCTCTACTTATTTTATTTTGCGGTCATGCCAATGATTGGCCTTCCCTCGGGTTCGGGTCACTCAATATTAATTCTAAATATTTCCCTCTTTTTCTTTATTTCTTTATTCCTTTATTTTTGTGCAAAAACATGCTAATTATGGCTATTTACATGAAGCATGTATTTTGACAATTTATTATATTTACAAATAATTACATGGTGTTTTGCAAAGATTTTTAGCTAAAATAAAGGAATAAAGAGTGATGAATGGGGATTCATCAAACAGCACCATCAAGGAGAATTACTGTCAACGTGGAGCCACTTTTCATCAAAAAGACATGCAAATCCTTCCAACTTGGGTGAGTCAAGACCCCAAGGTCTCCTCCCAGAGCCTAGCCACCGCAATCGACTATTGATCTGGTGTATAACGTCAAATTGGGAGTTGATTTCTGAAGAACTCAAGAATAAACCCAATCTTCAGGAACCCAAATCCTTCCTGAGCATAAAAGAAGAGGAGACAGGGGTTATCTCTTTTCCCCTTCCATTGGATTCTCTGCCTTTAACCTAGGCATCTCCTCCCTAAGCAGCCCTTGCCTGACGGATCTATAACCCCCTCAATCCTTGTCCATCGTGCTCTACAACTTCCAAGATCTTCAGGCAACACCGGCTATAAATATCGTAATAACTAATACAATTAAACTCAAAAGAAAATCTTTCCTTGTTTTAAGATGTATTTTTCAAAATTGTCGAAGTCATATGAAAATGTGTTTGCAACCAGAAAATTAATACAAAAATAAAGCATAAGGCTTTGGTTCAAACTTCACAATGTTAGAAAATACTGTCAATATGATATTGACCTTTATAGATTCAAATTAGTTGAAAATATATTCTCTATATGGTAAAAAAATTTCAAATGTGATCGAAAAGATCTATTACATAGTGCATAGAGAGCTCTAAGCATGATCGAGGATGCTATGAGATTCTTCTTCTTCCTGGAACCGAATCATGATCTAATATCAAGAGATTGTCAATATGAGATTTTAATACTTTTCATGGATTTCAAGAAATACTATGGAAATATGAAGGATACAAACTTTATAATGGTGATCCAAGGGTAGAATTCCCAATCTCCCTCACTCTGGTCAAGCTTTTCCTCTATCTTTGAGATTTTGATTGCCTCTCCTATCTGAAGACTGTGTTGTACCTGGGGACTAAATGAGTGGGAATCCCATCCCACTAACTCCATCATTAAACTTTTAAGTACTTGCAATTGTGATCATTAGAGATGAAAACGAATGTGAATATATTCGTATATGATTCGTTGTCATATTCGTTTTGTACATATTCTGACATTCGTATTTATATTCATTTTAAAATGGATGCAGATATGAATATTACTGTGACATTCTCCCATATTCACATTCGTATTCATATATTCATTTTCGTACATAAGTATTGTAATAAATGTATTTATAACTATGTAACAACATTTTATGATAGCATTCACTATTATTGATGTAATTGTTATGAAATTACTATATATATATTATATCTATTTTATGTATAAATCATCCTAAACATGTATATTTTAGTTAATCTATGAAACACTTCTCTTATTATTCGTATCTGATCCATGTTCATTTTACATTTGTATTTATTTTTAAGGATATGGTAACACATATTTCACATCCGTCAATATTCATATCTGCATTCGTGTTCGTATTTTAAAATAGATAAAAATATGATTATACATGCATCGTATACGTGTTCGAATGTTTTCATCCCTAGTGCTCATGCACTCAAATGTGCATAACTTGCAACGAGACTATTTTTCGCTTTCTTGCATTTCTTCGAATTAACTTGACAATCGCTTTTGACGAGCTAGAACTGAGGGCGTCTTAGTCATTTTAATCATGGTTTTCCCTTATACATAATAGAATTTTCTTGTTATGCCTCTTCCCATGTTTAGTTGGTTGTTTCCTTCTTCATTACCTAAAACTGTTTATTCTTTTTTCATTGTGTTATCCATTAAGACGTTAACATGTTCAAGCATCTATATTTCCATCTACCACTTTGCATAAATGCAAATTCAGTTCAATCATCAAGATTTTGTTGTTTCAGATATTCAAAAGTGCTAGTTTCGATGAGGGACGAGATTTATCCCACATTTTTGTTTGATTTATTTGATGAATAAAGAAGGTTTAAATACTTTAGACAAAGATATAGTGAACGATATAATTCTAATATGATTATTTTATTATGGGATAAATAGCCAGAGTTTGGGTCCTCCTGTCCAGAGATATGGAGATCATTCCTTTGATTGACATCACACATCCTTAAGGAGAGCTGAAGTTCATCCTAAACCCCCTCGCGAGAATTTGGGAGCATGTCTCACCTTTTAATTTACCTTCAAGTAATGTGAAGACAATTTTATTGAAAAAAAATAAATCATGATCTCAAGGAAAACCGAGTGGTGGAACCTTCAAGCATCACAATCCTTTATTGGATTTTGTTTGTTGAATTTCATCATTTAATTCATAAGATCTATTATTGGACCTAAGAGACATCAGAAGCCCTTAATTTTGGTTGAAATATTACACTTTGACTTCCATGTCTAGACTCAACTGGTGGAACGCATGTGGAAAACTAGTCAAATGGGTCCATTAAAATAAAGAGTTAATTACACAAAAAATCCTGAACTATACACCTAATTTCAATGTGATACACGAACTTTCAAAAGTAACAATGTGGTACCTGATTTCTTGATTTGGTAACAATGAGGTACCTGGCTAACGGAAAAGGCTAACCATCATTAAATTAATAAATTGATAGACAGAAATACCCTCATTTTCATCCCTTTGGAAGTGGCACGTCGTCTCCTCATGAAGAAAACCCTTCTTTGGGCTTCTTCCTCAAAGCCTCTGCCTACAATTTTGTCGCACAACTCCCTTCTCCTTCCTCCTGGGCTACTTCTAGTGATCATCTCCTCTCCAAGCTGCAAGCGACGTTGCCTCTCTTCACATGTCTTCAGATTCGATGTCGCCATCGTCGAACATTGACGACCTTCACCACTATCACCACCTCGTCATTAGCATTGCTCCACTGTGAGGAGGTCCTTTCATTTTTCGTGAATCCAAAATGACGGTGGGGGTAGGGGAGAGGTCCCTATGCTTCACCACCACCAACGGAGATAAGACTGCTCCTTGTCTCACATCGACACCACATCACCAACTCTCCTCTCATTCAGTGGTCCTGAAGATGGTGGGAACAATGATGAGGTCATTTTCCTTCTATGACATCACGAGGAGGTCCCTCTACGTCGCCACCACCAATGGAGATCAGACCGCACCACGTCCAACACTGACGCTGCACCATCGACCCTCCCCATGCCAATGTTCCCCATCGCAGCTCCTCCAAAGGTTCAACATTATATATCACCATCTCCTTCAATACGTCGGCTAGTCACAAGTGATGCTCACTGTTTGCTGACCGCCATCATCTACCCCCTTTTTCCCACATCCCCTCCTGATGACCGAAAATTTCACCAAGCGATAAAGGAATAAAAATAGCTCGGGTCGTTGCGATCTCAATCACTCGGGAAATCAATCAGTCAATCAAGAAAAAGAGAAGAAGACCACCAAACAGAGAAATCAAACGCGAAAAATCAAATAGTGGCCCTGGCTATGAGATTAGCCTGGTGTAGCACCCAGGGTCGGTCTCAAGGAGCACGAGTTAACCTTGCGGCCTACGAAGTAGTCAATAATGAATAGAAAGCAAAAACAAAAAATGGTGGTTTTTAATATTTTTTATATTTTTTTTGGATTTTTAATAATGAAGGAAAATAATAAAAAGGTGAAAACAATCACATTCAACCAATTATTTAAATGCTCAAAAATGGTCCAAAAATTCCAACAAAAATATTTTTAGATTTTATGGATTTTTTTTAATGTTTTTGATGAATTTTTGAGGATTTTGTAATTTTTATGGAATTTTCTAAAAATCAAATAAGGCAGCAAAAACACAACATTGTCCATTAAGGATTGGACGACCAAATTAAAATATAAAATGGTATTAAAAGAGCCTGGAGGTATTTTTATAAAAAATAGAAGCAATGAAGAAAATTCAGAAAAAGAGTTTATTATTTTTGGAATTTTCTATGATTTTTTTGAGTTTTTATAAGTCTTTAAGGGTTTTTCAATTTTTAGGGTTTTTATATATCCAAAAATAGCCGAATTCACAAAGAAATTCAAACTCACAAAAAATAACGAACCCTAATTTTTTTAGAATTTTTAAAATAGTTTTTGTATTTTTTATGATTTTCTAATCTGAACAGACAGAAAAACAAGGGTTTTTGAATTTTTAAAAAATAATAAAACGACTCAAAAATGTACCCAAAAATTAGGGAAAATTTTACACAATGGCAGGAGCCACGTGTCCAATTTTCACAAAATTTGGATTGAATTTGATATTTTATTTTAATCCAAAACAAGCACACAGTGCACAGGGACCTATTCGCAATGAAAATATAGTCCAGGGGCTGAAAGGTAACAAATTCAGAAATACGGGGGGTCCTCGTGCAAAATTTCCAAGTCCCCACACGTGTGGCACGTGGTCTGGGCACAGAGGGACCTATTTGCAATGAAACTTACTTCCGAGGACTAAATAGCAACATGTGCTAAAAGTCCAGGGGAGAGGTTGTAAAATATCCAAACAAATTCAACACATGTCGAATAACATCATTCACTGGTGTACAAGTGCAAATACCAAGAAGTATTTTTCATTTAATAACAAATCCAAACAGTAGCCCACAGTATGCAACTTCTCCACAAAAATCACGTGACGATGCACGTGTTCCACGTATACAGGGACGAAAATGCAAATACAAGAAAGCTCAAGGTCCTAAGTGCAAATGTTCCAAAATAAAAACAACGGAATAAAATAATTACATGACTAAATTCTAAATGCAAAGAAAAGAGGGCCTAAGTGTAATTTACCCTCGTTATTAGCGATCGACAGGGAAGAGAATGCCACGTGTATATCGAATGGTGGAGAGCAGCTGGCACCTCTTCGTGAGATCAACGCTCCAGATGAGCTCCTAATCAAAATCCGACGGTCGAGGGCGCCCGAAGAACAAAGGGTCGAGATCAAAACTAGGGAGTGGCTCGATCCGACGGTGATGGAGGGTCCTGTATGAACTGGCCGCCGGTGAACTTCGCACAGCCGATATGCGTTGTAGGAACATCCTCCGACGCTGTTGAGAAGTGGAGAAGAAAGCCCGTGCCAGTCCGCAGCTGTTAAACTGCTCCGATGATGACAGGGAGCTCTAGAGAGCTCCGGCGAAGGTGAAGAACTGGAGCACCTGTGCTCTATTGTTCCGACCTCCAGATGAGGTCATTTTGACCTGTTGCCTACACAGGAAGAAAAAGGGGTCGAGGGAAAAATGCCTCGACCCGGTAAGGAGCGAAATGGGTGGTTGGATGAGTCGCGGCGTGGTCCTCCGACGAGCGGCGGAGGAGGAGGACTGAACTCCCAGTTCCTGGGCGAACCGGGTTGAATGGAAGGGAGAGGAAGGTGGAGAGGGGTCTGGTGAAGGTGGTGGACTGGTCGGGGTGACAAATGGACGGTCGGAATGCGTCCCTAATTTTTGGGTACATTTTTGAGTCGTTTTATTATTTTTAAAAATTCAAAAACCCTATTTTTCTGTCTGTTCAGATTAGAAAATCATAAAAAAATAGAAAAACTCTTTTAAAAACTCTAAAAAAATTAGGGTTTGTTAATTTTTGTGAGTTTGAATTTCTGTGTGAATTTGGCTATTTTTTGGATATATAAAAACCCTAAAAATTAGTCGACTATGCTGGAGCTGCTGGACTCCGGGGGTTATGGCCTCAAGGGGTCGTCGCGTCCCGAGGCTTGGCGCGCTCGCGGCGGCGCAAGGCGGCAGGAAGCTGTCGGATCAATGGCTCTCGGCTACTGGAGCCTCACTGCTACTCGCCTCCACGCTGCTGTCACCTTGGAGAAGACGAGGAGGTCACTGGTGTCGAGGGGGAGGACCAGAGATATCTAGGAAAGTGCGGCGGAGCTCGGCCTAAATAGTGTTAGGGGTCCGGCTAGATGGGAGTCGGGCACGCACGTCGAGGCACGAAACCTTAAGATCCACCCCGGGCGTGGGTATCGGATCTGCAAGGAAGGATTAGGACCCAGGGTTTAGGGTTTTAGTGGTCGGATCAAGCGAGGAAAATAAGGAGAAATCGGGTCCGGCGCTGGATCCGCAGGGGAAGAAGGTCCGCGGGGGGAGTTGACCGGGGTCAACAATCCCCCGTGGACCAATCAGATTATTCCAATTTTAAATTATTTTGATATTCAATTAAAAATAGTAAATGACTTATTTTCGAAAAACTCAAAACATGAAAAATGTTTATTTATTTTCAGACTATTTTTTTGTGATTGTTACTTATTTTTTTGAAAAATATTTTATGTATTTACAAAATATTACTATTATAAACAGGTATATACATATGTATTTTTTTTTTATTTTTTAATTGTTTATTTTTATACACATTATTACAATTTTATATTTTATTTATTTATAAGATAAAATTTGGAATAAAAGGGGTATTTTTATTTTATTTTTATTAATTATTTACAAGGGTTAAATAAATACTTTTATTTATATACATGTATGGCATATATACAATGTGATTTTGATTTTTATTTTTATTTCTTTTTATTTTTATTTTATTTTTATGGTTTTTATTTTATTTATATACATTATGAAATATGGAATATGTACATATTTTTATGGGATTTTATTTATTTATTTAAAAGGGAAAATAAATAGGTAGGTAGTTTTATGTACATGGTGTATATAGACAATGGAGAAGGAATTTTTATTTATTTTAATTTTTGTTTTATTTTTATCATTTTTATTTTAATTTAATATTTACAAATATATACATATTTACACAAATATATTTTTGTTTTATTTAGAGGAAAATATTTTTATTTATATACAGGTATATATGTACACATGTGAGCTTCCTTATCTCTCTCTACTTGGGTTTTTATGCGGTCAGGCCCATCCTGAGCCCTCCCTTGGGATTAGGTCGCTCAATATTTATTCTAAATATCTCCCTCTTTTTCTTTTATTTCTTTGTTCTTTTATTTATGCACAAAAACATGCTAAAAATGCATATTTACACAATGCATGCTTTTTGACAATTATTGTTATTTACAGGAATATACATTTGTTTTGCATGGGTTTTGTAGCTAAAATAAAAGAATAAAGAGTGATGAATGGGTATTCATCACCCCCCCCCCTATACTTAACTTTGCTAGTCCCTTAGCAAACACTTATTTGAAAAAGAAGTGAAAAAGAAGAAAGAAAAATAAAAAGAGGAGAAAAATGCATGGATCAATGCTGATTATTAAACTGGCCTTCATTAAATTGAAATATGGAGCTCGATTAGATCTTTGGATTATTAATGTATCGGAACCTTATTTGGACTTAAGCTTAAAACCTAACAGCCTCCAAGTTCCACCAATCTATGGGCAAGACTCCTCAATAAACCAGATCAGAACAAGTCTACATACACAAACTCTAATGACCATGAATCTTTCCTTGTACAGTGTAAGTGATATGTAGCTCCCCACCTCAGAAGTAACAAAGAAACAACCTCCCCCAACCTGGTAACTCTAATGCCTCGGTCTAGCAACTCTTTCCTCGAGAAGCGGGGCATTCCCTTCTAAGTTCAAGTGCAACCGGCTCAAGAAGAGGGGGAAGAAGAAGAATGGACCATGGCCAGTGTAGCCATGTATCCTTGGGAGCTCTAACCGGTGTAGCTGAGTCTCCCGCTGCAAGCTTCATGAGATGGAACATGTATACCATAAGCTTTTGCTTTATTTGACTATATACACTCCGGTGGGATTATTAAATTTTCAATTCGGCCCACCACTTTTTTTGGGGTTCTTTTCTTCTTGCACATTTTTTTCATGTGCATCTGTACAACATATCTACATGGTGTAGCATATATACAAGGAGTTTTTCCTCTTGAGATAGTAGACTATCCCTCTTTTGCAGCTTTAGTGCAATCCACGGCTTCTGTCTTTAGACTTCATAACCACCAGACCAAGTTGAGACGCACTTCCTTCACTAGAGGAATAAGAGAGGTTCCGCCTAGAAGTACTACCCTCATATGCTACCCCAAGCCAAAGGAAACTGCCTCCTCACCACCTCATCCGTGGAGAGCTATGTGCAAAGTGCTGGTGCAAGTCAAGCCATTGTCTCTGAGAGTTAGTCACCATGGACCTGAAAAGCCTTAACCCTAAGCCCTATAAGGTTCCTCTTATTATTAGGTGGATTAAGATCTCAATCAGGCTCCATTTTCCAATTTAATTCCAGGCTAGTTTAAATATCAACTATAGTCCAGGAAAAACTATACAAATATTTACAAAGATGCTATTTACAAATATTTACACATGTGCAAAATTTTTGAAAAATGTTTTGAAACCATGGATGTATGCATGAATGCAAGTTTTGCAAAAATTTTACACAAATTTACACGAGGTTTTTGCAAACTTTTGATTTTCAAAACATTTTAGAAAAAACATTTTACTATATACATAATTTTTATATACACATATTTACACAATATTTACACAAAAAGTTTTGAAAACATTTTTACAAAAATAATTTGTACAATAGCTATGTATGTGCAATAAAAGAATGTTTCTTTACAGGAAAAATTTTTAATTTTTATGGATTTTTGGGTTTTTAGCCATTTTTATTTATTAACACACTCACACAAAGTACGAGTTATGGCTTAAGTATATATGAAATATATACACACCCCCCTATACTTAGCTCGAACGATGTCCTCAGAGTGATCAAGAGCGATGAAGAAGACATAACTCGTGCTTAGTATCGGGAAGTGAAAAGGAATGGCTATATACAAAGATGAATTAAAGAATAGAATGAAGAGAACTCGGTGTTTTCCCCCTATACTTAGGATCAAGTAATCCTAGGTATATAGCAAGTTGTACATGAAGGGAAATCCGAGTGAAGGATGTACAGGGTCTACCCCCCCCCCTCATACTTAGGGTGAAAGATCCCTATGTATGGGCAGCAAAACAAGGGTAGAAAGACAAGACGAAAATAAACAAATATATACAAGATGGAGGGCATCACTCCCCCTATACTTAAGGTGAAGAATCCTTAAGTATAGGCAACAACAGAAGTGATGAAACAGAACGGACGAACAACTCGGTGTTTCCACCCCCCTATACTTAGGATGAGGTATATCCTAAGTATAGCAAAGATAATCCTAAGCGAGACCTGGAGTGAAAACAAGAACGGAAGAAAGAAAGATCAAACTAAGACAAAATACGTATATACAAAAGGGTACAATGTTGAGGTGCCTCTCAACAAGCGCTAGGTTTTATGCCCCTAGCTGGGCGCAAAGGCTAGGACAAAGCAGTGTCAAGGTTCAGGACAGCATCGGTAAGGCGAATGACATACTGTCATCGCAGTCTCAGTATGAGAACAGCGACGAACTCAACAGTGTGAAGAAGGATACCCAGGTATGCAATCAAGCGGTTGTCTGCTACCGGCCAAGGATATGGAAGTATGTGATCGGGATCCGATAGCACAAAAGAAATCATCGGCCCGGAATCATACTGGAGTGAACGTGTAGAGCCAACGAAGTCAAATGTGGAGAAGGATGGATCAATCATGGAATCCTCCACGTCAATCAGTGTCTCAAGAAGGTGTGGACAATCAAGATCAGGAGACTCTCTACGGAAACTGATATCTGATGAATGAAATAAAAGCAAATCGGGCAGATCATCGAATATCTCCAGGATAGGCTCATCCTCGCAAGGGTCGTCGAGGAGAGATGACTCAGAATCAGAAGGATCAGAAGACTCGGTTTCGTGCTCCGCCAGATCGGAAACACTCTCAGGAGGTGAAACCGAGTACGTATCGTGTGTGGCATTCTCCTGCAGATAACCCTCGGGGAGAAATGCAAGATCATCAGTGAGAAATAGAGGATCAGGATCTAGAAGGGCATCTGCACTACTGTCAAGTATCCACTCAGTGCACCAGGCTGCATCATCATCTGAAGTGTGGCTCTTGGCAATCTGGAAGCAGGAGAAGGTACTGGTCAACATCGCGGAGGCTGGCAATGTATATGCGGCTGATCCTCATTCTGCGATAATGCTGGCTGCCAACTGGTCCTCAGCAAGTGTGTCTATCTCGTCAAAGTGGAGGGCAAAATGCTCGAATATGGGACTATCTGTGTCTGGTCTCTCAATGTGGTGTCCCGTATCGAACTGTGGCTGTTGGGCTGAGTCATGGTATCTGTCGGGCTCCGAGAAGTGTCTTTGCAGAAAAGAAGCTGACTCCTCCAGGACTGGACATTGAAGTGACTGAATCAATGGCTGTAAAAGCGGAGCTCCTCCGGCTCCTGGAGTATCAGAAGATCTTATATCCAAGACTCGTCAACTGAGAACTCTGGGGCTGACTCGAATTCTAGTTGGAAGACCAACGGGAACTCGAGTAGACTCTGGGTCCGAACCTCTGCTATCGCAGTCATCTCCTCTGTACGTTGTGGTGCCGGAACATCCAAGTCCTCGGGCTAGTGTGTAGAAGTTGTCTCCTCATGTAATATGACACACCGCACTGGTACAACAACATCCTCATGTGTTGTCCCGGCTGCAGCATCTCGTGAAGATGATATCTGTGAAAGTAAACTCGAGATGGTATCCAGTAGGTGAATGTCGGAACTGGTGAACCGCCACATGTGTAATCACTAGTGATATCTTCTCTGCGGTCATCCCCCACATGGAGATCTCAATAATGTCTGTCAGTGAAAGTCTGTGATCCGGAAATCTCTTCAAGAGGTCAAGAAACCTCGGCCATGCCTCGTGCAGTGGCTCCTGGGGGTCAATTGAAAACTCGGTGATCAAAGATCGCATAAACTCTGCTCTACGCTGGGGAAAGTATCTCTGTAGAAACTCTCGGCGTAGCTCTCCCCATGTAGCAAATCTCCTCCCCAATCGTCTGTGCCATCTCATGGCTCTGTCCTGAAGTGTGAATGGGAAGGTCATCAGCATCATCTCCTCTGCAGTGATATCTGAGTAAATCTGCCTCCTACAAAACTCCTCGAAATCTGACAAGTGAAGATAGGGCTCCTTGTGTGCCTCCCCTGAAAATGTTGCAGTCTCTGAAGAAGCTCTCGATCCAGAATGAATGGACCTAATGTAGAAGCTGACTGAGCTCCCTGTCGTATCTGCTCATCCATCATAGTGGAATAGGATCTATCTGATAATCGCGTATGCTCTCTCTAATCACGAACGGAGTGCACTCTCAACTCAGCAATGGCATCGTCCGGGTCTCGCATCTTCTCCATCTGATATCCGTGGACGTCTAGCGTAGCATGCCCAGAGTAGCGAAAGGGATGGGAGGGAAGGAGCGGGAGGTTGGTCGGAGATCCGACCTCTCTCGAAGGTGGACTGGAGTGATGGTCAGAAGATGAAGAAAAAGCCGCCTCGGTCCTCGGGCCCTCGCAAGAAAATAGGCAGAGTGTATCAGACAAGGTTATTTGGAAAATTATGCAAATGAATGATATATGTACAAAATATGCACAAAAGCCGCGAAAAAGAAAACCGTTGAAAAATCAAATACGACTACTAAGTTGTGCTCCCCGGCAACGGCGCCATTCTGATGACCGAAAATTTCACCAAGCGATTAAGGAATAAAAATAGCTCGGGTCGTTGCGACCTCAATCACTTGGTAAATCAATCAGTCAATCAAGAAAAAGAGAAGGAGACCACCAAACAGAGAAATCAAACACGAAAAATCAAATAGTGGCCCTAGCTGTGAGATTAGCCTGGTGTAACCCAGGGTCGGTCTCGAGGAGCACGAGTTGGCCTTGCGGCCTACGAAGTAGTCAACAATGAATAGAAATCAAAAACAAAAAAATTGGTGGTTTTTAATATTTTTTATATTTTTTTGGATTTTTAATTATGAAGGAAAATAATAAAAAGGTGAAAACAATCACATTCTACCCGTTATTTAAATGCTCAAAAATGATCCAAAAATTCCAACAAAAATATTTTTAGGTTTTATAGATTTTTTATTATTTTTGGTGAATTTTGTGAGGATTTTATAGTTTTTATGGAATTTTCTAAAAATCAAATAAGGCAGCAAAAACACAACACTGTCCATTCAGGCTTGGAGGACCAAATTAAAATATAAAATGGTCCTATTATAGGTATTTTTCATGAAAAATAGAAGCAATGAAGAAAATTCAAGAAAAGAGTTTATTATTTTTGGAATTTTCTATGATTTTTTTGAGTTTTTATAAGTTTTTAAGGGTTTTTCAAATTTTAGGGTTTTTATATAGCCAAAAATAGCCAAATTCACATAGAAATTCAAACTCACAAAAATTAACAAACCCTAATTTTTTTAGAATTTTTAAAAGAGTTTTTGTATTTTTATGATTTTCTAATCTGAACAGATAGAAAAACAAGGGTTTTTGAATTTTTAAAAATAATAGAACGATTCAAAAATGTACCCAAAAATTAGGGAAAATTTTACACAGTGGCAGGAACCACGTGTCCAATTTTCACAAAATTTGGATTGAATTTGATATTTTATTTAAATCCAAAACAAGCACACAGTGCACAGGGACCTATTCACAATGAAAATATAGTCCATGGGCTGAAAGGTAACAAATTCAGAAAGACGGGGGGTCCTCGTGCAAAATTTCCAAGTCCCCACGTGCGCGGCATGTGGTCTGGGCACAGAGGGACCTATCTGCAATGAAACTTACTTCCGAGGACTAAATAGCAACAGATGCTAAAAGTCCTGGGGAGAGGTTGTAAAATACTCAAACAAATTCAACACATGTCGAATAACATCATTCACAGGGGTATAAGTGCAAATACCAAGAAGTACTTTTCATTTAATAACAAATCCAAACAGTAGCCCACAGTATGCAAATTCTCCACAAAAATCACATGACGATGCACGTGTTCCATGTAGACAGGGACGAAAATGCAAATACAAGAAATCTCAAGGTCCTAAGAGCAAATGTTCCAAACTAAAAACAACGGAATAAAATATTTACAGGACTAAATTCTAAATGCAAAGAAAAGAGGGCCTAAGTGTAATTTACCCTCGTTATTAGTGATCGACAGGGAAGAGAATGCCACGTGTATATCGAATGGTGGAGAGCAGCTGGCACCTCTTCGTGAGATCAACGCTCCAGATGAGCTCCTAATCGAAATCCGACGGTCGAGGGCGCCCGAAGAACAAAGGGTCGAGATCAAAACTGGGGAGTGGCTCGATCCGACGGTGATGGAGGGTCCTGTATGAACTGGCCGCCGGCGAACTTCGCGCAGCCGATATGCGTTGTAGGAACGTCCTCCGACGCTGCTAAGAAGTGGAGGCCCGTGCCAGTCCGCAGCTGTGAAACTGCTCCGATGATGACAGGGAGCTCTAGAGAGCTCCGGCGAAGGTGAAGAACTGGAGCACCTGTGCTCTATTGTTCTGACCTCCAGATGAGGTCGTTTTGACCTACTGCCGGCACAGGAAGAAAAAGGGGTCGAGGGCAAAATGCCTCGACCCGGTAAGGAGAGAAATGGGTGGTTGGATGAGTCACGGTGTGGTCCTCCGGCAAGCGGCAGAGGAGGACCGAACTCCCAGTTCCTGGGCGAACCGGGTTGAATGGAAGGGCGAGGAAGGTGGAGAGGGGTCTGGTGAAGGTGGTGGAGTGGTCGGGGTGACAAATGGATGGTCGGAATGCAGGGAATCAACCGGCGACGCCGACGGTGCGAATTGGGGAAAACCTAAAATTAAGCTAAACTACAAGCTATCTACGTTACCTGGAGGTCGAGGTCGACTATGCTGGGGCTGCTGGAGCTCCGAGGGTTATGGCCTCAAGGGGTCGTCGCGTCCCGAGGCTTGGCGCGCTCGCGGCGGCGCACGGTGGCGGGAAGCTGCCGGATCAATGGCTCCCGGCTACTCGAGCCTCACTGCTACTTGCCTCCACACTACTGTCACCCTGGAGAAGACGAGGAGGTCACTAGTGTCGAGGGGGAGGACCAGAGATAACTGGGAAAGTGCGGCGGAGCTCGGCCTAAATAGTGCTAGGGGTCCGGCTAGATGGGAGTTGGGCACGCACGTCGAGGCACGGACCCCTAAGATCCACCCCGGGCGTGGGTATCGGATCTGCAAGGAAGGATTAGGACCCGGGATTTAGGGTTCTAGTGGTCGGATCAAGCAAGGAAAATAAGGAGAAATCGGGTCCAGCGCTGGATCCGCGGGGGGAGTTGACCGGGGTCAACAATCCCCCGTGGACCAATCAGATTATCCCAATTTTAAATTATTTAGAAATTAAGTTAAAAATAGTAAATGACTTATTTTCGAAAAACTCAAAACATGAAAATGTTTATTTATTTTTAGACTATTTTTTTGTGATTTTTATTTATTTTTTGAAAAATATTTTATGTATTTACAAAATATTACTATTAAATACAAGTATATACATATGTATTTTTATTTTTAATTTTTAATTGTTTTTATACACATTATTCCAATTTTATATTTTCTTTATTTATAAGATAAAATTTGGAATAAAAGGGGTATTTTTATTTTATTTTTATTAATTATTTACAGGGGTTGAATAAATACTTTTATTTATATAAATGTGTGGCTTGTGATTTTTATTTTTATTTTTATTTTATTTTTATGGTTTTTATTTTATTTATATACATTATGAAATATGGAATATGTACATATTTTTATGGGATTTTATTTATTTATTTATAAGGGAAAATAAATAGGTAGGTTGTTTTATGTACATGGTGTATATAGACAATGGAGAAGGAATTTTTATTTATTTTCATTTTTGTTTTGTTTTTCTCATTTTTATTTTAATTTAATATTTACAAATATATACATATTTACAAAAATATATTTTTGTTTTATTTAGAGGAAAATATTTTTATTTATATACAGGTATATATGTACACATGTGAGCTTCCTTATCTCTCTCTACTTGGGTTTTTATGCGGTCAGGCCCATGCTGAGCCCTCCCTTGGGATTAGGTCGCTCAATATTTATTCTAAATATCTCCCTCTTTTTCTTTTATTTCTTTATTCTTTTATTTATGCACAAAAACATGCTAAAAATGCATATTTACACAATGCATGCTTTTTGACAATTATTGTTATTTACAGGAATATACATGTGTTTTGCATGGGTTTTGTAGCTAAAATAAAAAGAATAAAGAGTGATGAATGGGTATTCATCACCTCCCCGTGCCTCGTCCCCCTCCTTCCCACTATGTTCTCCTTTCTCCCTCCCCCCATCTTTCTCGGCTTCATTGCCTCCCACTCCGCCCTCTCTAAGAAGATTTCCGACCCCATTACCACCACTCCCACTCTCCTCATGGGGAGTAGCTTGCGAGGAAGGAGAGGGGGGTTGTGTCGTCAAATTGGAATCGAAGGTTGTTGAGGGGGGGAGAGGGGGGAGGTGGCGGGGGCTTTGGTAGAGAAATCGAAGATGGGTCCCTCTTCGTGGAGGGCACAAAGGGATAGAGAAGGGGTATTTTCATCCTTCAATTTATTAATTTAACAATAGTTAGCCTTTTTCGTTAGCCAGGTACCTCATTGTTACCAAATCAAGAGATTAGGTACCACATTGTTACTTTTCGATGTTCGGGTATCACATTGAAGTAGGTGCATAGTTCAGGAACTTTTGTGTAATTTACTCTAAAATAAACCCTACGGGTCTATCCTCAGCATTTCTTGAGGCAACTTTCAATGACATTTCTCAAAGATAACAGTCAAAAGGACTTATTTGATGCTATAAAAAATACAATATGAAGTTATATTGAGGTTACAAAGGGGATATCGACAACGAGATAAAGAGCAGCTAGTAATTTAAGAGGCATATTAACATGTTGCAGGTACATTTATGTTGGAAGAGCAACTGAAAAGCAATCCTATCCGATATATATGAAATCTGTACCAAAATCTGCATCTTTAATGATAATTGCTGACTGTCGGTTGCATCCGGTAAAGATTGAAGATGATAATAGCATATAAGTATATAACCCATTTCACATAAAGCAAATACAAAACTGACACTCGGTCTTTGCAATAATGTGACCATTCTATAGGATGAAAGTGGAAGATGCTGTCAACACCAAGCTGTGGAAGATGCTGTCAACACCAAGCTGATGTATAATAATGACCATTCTTGGAGCTCTGTGCTTGGATCCGCTACTCTTCCAAGAGTAGATATACAGCATCTGATAGGACCATTTTCGGCATTATGTAGATCTGCTCATCACCTATTCCGAGTGAGTCTAAACCAGTAAAGTGCTAGTTGTTAAGCATCAAGCCTAGAGCAATAGCAAATATTGAATTTTACAGCAATATAGCTCTGGATATGTAAACAAGAAACTATTCTTGAATAATTTAGGACTTCTGGTCTTCTATTTATTGATATCTTCCTAAAAGGCAACCTATAATATAGAAATTCTGGCAACTGAAGGCAAGGATCGATATGAATGCCACTCATCAAAGTTTGAAATTTTCTGACACAAACTAAATCAAGTCCATCTACATATATTTTCCATCTACCCATAAACCAGGCCAGTAACTCAGTATACCCATAATGCAACAAAAGTGACTCAAATTGCAGGAATCTCAACAATGACAGCATAGGATAATAAACATTGCATACATCCTTTCCACAAAACAAGCCGCCCTAATGAATACTAATATTACAAAATCAAGTCCAATGTTTAAAACAAACTGCAACAGTATATACGGCATTCTCTGTATCATATTTTTCTGCACAAATCAACCAACTTTTTCGAAGGTGAAAGGAAATCATTTACAAAGGCCAGGAGGCAAAAACAAGCCCCCAACTACATCAAGCTCTGAAGCAAATGCCAGAGGCAATGATCAAACTGAAATGACACCAACTGCAAAACAGAGTAACTATTAGGAAACGGATAAACAATGCAGACAATCAAAAGCTACTTCTTGGCAACGATATATTTTCCAATTGAAATTACTTACAAAGCCAGGGAAAAGAACCCTGATACTAGCTAATGTTCTAAGGAAAGTACACTAGTGCTACTGATGGAAGGCCAGGAGAGAGAAATTTACAAGGTCGCATGAGTTAGATCCTAGAAATTAATCCACAAACAAACTCCAACAATGGCATCAATAGCGGCAAAGGTGGATCACGCAGCGCCTCGCTTGAGCCGGGAGAGCTCAAGCAGGGTCTTGACGAAGAAGTCCATCCTCTGAAGCTCAAGCTCCTTGGCAAGGCCCATCCTCTGCTTCTCGAGCTCCACTGCCTGCTGCATCCGCCTGCTCTCAACCCTCTCGTAGGCCTCGGAGAGGGTGGCGATCGCACGGGTGAGCTGGCGGATGCCCTCGCCGTCCTTCCTTGGAGGGGAGGGGAGGGAGGCAGGGTTGCGGAGGAGCTTGCGGCGGGAGCGGGTGTGGGCGGATCGCTTCTTCTTGAGGTGAAGGTGCTGCATCTGGTGGCGGAAGGACCCGGCGTCGTTGGGGGGAGGGGAGAAAAGGGGCTTGAGGCGGGGGAGGAAGGGCCAGGAGGACGAAGGCTTCGACGACTCGATCTTGTACTTCTTCTTCAGGGTGTCGATGCGGTTGCGGCACTGGGACTCGCTCTTGGGGAGGCTGCGGAGGGAGACGGCGGCGGCGATGGATTGCCAGTCCTGGGGCTTGAGGGGACCGCGGGAGAGGTGGTCGGACCACGCCTCGATGAGAGTCCAGGTCGAGCCCTCGCTCCAGCAGTCCTCGCGAATGGGGATGCCCACGGCGACGGGGGACGGTGACGCCACCGTCACAGGGTGACGGACGTGAGGGTGGTCGGGAGGCGCCGGCGCGGCGCAGTCGGCGACGGTAACCGGGGCGGAAGTGGGGGAGTCCATTTAGGGTTAGGGTTAAGGCGGTGGACGGAAAGGATGGGACAGGGGGTGACCGGAAAGTGTGGGTGAAGCCGAGAGGGGTTGGGTCGGGGGTTTGAGGGAGGTGGTGGGAAGATGACGTGGCGGAAAGGCATTGGCTTCGAATGGGAGGGAATGCGGGGTGTTATGGTGGACCGGCGGAGTAATGGACTTGAGGAGGCACTGCCGAGTTCGAATGTTTCTTTTAAGTTCGGGTCGTTGATGATCACCGAGAAGAAAATAGGATGAAAGATCTAACTTTATATCTTCTTCTTTTGGTCGCGTACAACCAAACAAATCTAAGATTGCCGAAGGTTCTAGGTGTTCATAATTTTAATTGAATGAGCAACAGGGCTTAATTCACAGTGTAAGAAATTAAAATAAGATGCAAAGCATTAACAAATCAGAACAACCTTTAGGCGCAATCTATGGGGAGCTTTACGTGAAAAATAGTCTATTCTTTTTATATTAAATTAAGAAGAATAAAAAAGACAACATTCACATAGATTGGGACCTTAATCATTAACGTGAGGGAACTAGATCGGTTCAATATATCTTATTAGATGAATCTATTTGTATGTTGTAGGCGCCCCTCGCCGCCCGCCCCTCCCCCACCCGCCCCTCGCCCAACGCCCCTCCCCCGCCCGACCCTCTCCCCAGCGCCCCTCTCCCCGCGCCCAACGCCCCTCTCCTGCCCGCCCCTCTCCCAGCGCCTCTCCCCGCGCCCAGCGTCCCTCACGCCCTGCCCCCATCCTTCCCAGCCTCCTTCCCTGCGACCTCCACCTTCACTCCAACCTCTTCCTTCAGCGTTCCAACGTCCTCTCAGGATCTCCTGGTTGTGCCTTCGGAGTCTAGTCCAGCGCTTCTCGCCCAACGCCCCTCCCCCCCCCCCCTCCCCCTCCCCCCCATTGATGATGGCTAACGTTGGGGAAGAAGAGTTTCCTCCTATTATCTGTGACTCGGCTACTCAAACACATCGTGAGAACTCTCAATCTTGGTCTTTAAGCTCACATCGTACAGATGGTTTGTTGTGTCTATTTTGGAACTTTCACTGCTGTCCATACGGTAGGGAAGGGAGTAAAGTGACTTCGCGCTTAATCTCTCATATCAAGAGGGTGCATCTTTGCAGTGATGAGCGTGCTACTGTTTTGCGGGATGACATTAAGAATGATATTGATCTTTATCTTGCCTTAGAAAGGACTTTGAAGACCCTTGGTCAGTGGTTGTGTGGGAGGTACATGAAGATACAAGCAGTGAGTCGTGTTTACCATCATGACAATGGTCTTTCTCGAGTCACAGATGACACGGGGGTGGTTTCTGGGTACATTGTTGGCATCTTGAAACCTCTTCTACATGTTGTAGCTGATGTTACAGATGGATTGGTTATTGATGCTATGCTCCTTGATCGTATTTTCAAAGTTCCTATCATCACAGTTAAGAGTATTCCTCTGTTGTCGTCTTGCTTTCTCTCAAACTCTTAAAACAACATTATATCAAGTTATTGTTGGGCCTGGTTTCATTCATGCTTGGGTGAGATTGCTACTTCTTCCACGTTTTACCCTAGAAGATCTGGCAATATAAAGTCCTTGCGACAACAACTTATTCTGAGCTCGATCACTAAGTGGGGCAGTGTAGACGGTTTCACCACGTGGGTGGGTGATTTTTTGAAAAGCGATCTACCTGAGGATTTTCATAGTCAGAATAACTCGGCAGAGGGTAATAAATATCAAAGCTCCAACATCAGGCAGTGTCTTCGTAAAGTGTCAGATGGACACTTTTCAACACCCTTAAAGGTTTTGTGCTCTTCAGGAGTGGTTCCGTTTAATGAACACACCATGAAGACTTTAGAAGCTAAACATCTGTATAAGACGTCTCCTTCCCTGCCAGGTACCTTGATGTCAGAGACTCCTCTTACAATTGATGCATATGTTATTTTTGTGGTCTATCAAATCCTTTCCCAAAGGGACATACTGTGGCAGATATGGGCTGAGAGCTCAACACATCTTAGATACCCTTTGTGGGGAGGGATCGGCAATTGCCACTGATCTATTACGTGTTATATCCATGGTGGTTAATCTATGGTTAGGTGGGAGATGTCCATTGAGTCTGGCTGAGTTTGTAGCCTCTGCACCTCCTACTCCATTGCTCAAACCAGACAACGGCATTCGTCCTATTGTTGTAGGTACGATCTGGAGGCGTCTTGTATCCAAAGTTTCCATGATGGGGGTGGGAAAAGATATGTCTAAGTATCTATTGACTTTCAATTTGGAGTTGGCGTATCTGGAGGAGCAGAAGCCATCTTACACAGCTTCAACCGACTTTTGAGCAAGCTTCACGGTGACGGGTCCCTCTCTATGCTTACAGTTGATTTCTCTAATGCCTTCAGCATGATAAATAGATCGTTGATGCTTTCTGATGTTAGGAGGAGATGCCCATCTATTTCTTCATGGGTGGAGTTTATATATGCTCAACTAGCCAGATTATATATTGGAGATAATCATTTAAGGTCAACTACTGGAGTGCAGCATGGTGATCCTTTAGGTCCACTTCTTTTTTCTCTTGCCTTGCACCCTCTAATTCATGAGATTCGAGATAATTGTAAGCTCCTTCTCCATGCTTGGTATCTAGATGATGGGACTATCATCGAGGATACTTTGGAGGTAGCCATGGTACTTGACATTATACATCGCAAGGGTCCAGAGATGGGGTTATGCTCAATATAAAAAAACCGAACTTTTTTGGCCTTCGTGTGATGGACAGAAGATCTGCAAAGATTGTTTCCTGTGGATATTGGAAGACCTGCGCTGGGAGTGAGATTACTAGGAGGTGCAGTGAGTAGGGACAAGGACTTTGTTGAAGATTTGTCTATGATGAGGGCCACAAAAGCTATTGACTTAATGCATTTACTCCCTCAATTGGAGGATCCACAAAGTGAGCTTCTTTTATTACGGTCTTGTATGGGAATTGCCAAGCTCATGTTTGTCCTAAGGACATGTCAACCTGCATATATGGAACGAGCTGTTGTATCGTTTGACAAAAGGCTTCGCGGAGCTATTGAGGATATTGTGGTTTGTGGAGGCCCTTTCTTTAGCGACCTTCAATGGCGGGTGGCATCACTACCCATCAGACTTGGTGGGTTCGGTCTTCGTTCAGCTCTTGAGGCTTCCTCGTATGCTTTCGAGGCCTCTAGAACTCAATCATGGGTGTTCCAAGACCACATTTTACGAGACAGTGGAATACATGGTATGGATTCTGACTTTCTATACGCTTTAGAGGGCCTACGCACCGCACTTTCATCTCTCGATCTTACATGTTTTGCTAACAAGATTATTGTCCCCCCTAAAGCCCAGAATGCTTTGGCGAGTTATCTTTTTAGTAAAATTGTTGAAGAAATGGAAATTAAGTTTGAAATGATTGTTAGGCAAAAAGCAATTTTTCATTGTTTACAGGAAGACCACGCTCAAGACTTTCTCCTTGCTACTCCTATTGAGGGCCTTGGGATGCATATGTCACCTATTGAGTATCGCACTATCCTCAAGTATCGTCTTATGATTTCTCTTTTTCTAGCTGATGAGCCTTGCCCAATATGCCACAAATCATGCTTGGATGCTTTTGGGGAGCATGCAATTCATTATCGTGAACTCGTAAGTTTTAAATATAGACATGATTTTGTAAGGGATGTCATTTATGATGTACTCAGACATGCTGGAGTTGTTTCAAAGAAAGAAGCACCTGTGAATTTTTTGACGGATCCTCAAGAGGGGAGATCGACACTCAGACCAGCAGATGTTTTAATATTCGGATGAGCTGGAGGGAAGCATGCATGTGTTGATCTGACTGGAGTTTCCCCATTGGTGAGTCCGATAAGAAGTGATTTTATTGCGGGACACGCTGCCCAGAAAGCTGCCTCAGCTAAAGTTGCTAAGCATGAGAAGGCATGTATTGACAATCAACATGTATTCATTCCTTTTGGTTTTGACACCTTCGTATTTTTGGCTACTGAAGCAGTACAACTGCTCAAAAGGGTCCAAAGAATTATGCACAACAATGTCATGGTTCCCAGATCTATAGATGTTGTATTTCGAAGAATTGGATTTGCCATTCAAAAGGGATTGGCGGCGCAACTTGTTGCCCGTCTCCCATCAACTCTCTCTGTAATAGTTTTTGTGTTTCTTGAATAGCTTCTTTTGAAAAAAAATGCTGTAAATATAATAAGATGTTGTCAAAAGTAATGCGACACAAAGAGAAAAATATGGTATCTTGTAGGATCGGTCCTATCACTACAAGAAAAATAGTTGTGGCCACGGAATGTGGTTACGGAAACTTGTAGCCACGATAATTCCGTGGCCACTGGTTTATCATAACTACAATCCGTGGCCAAAGTCTTCATATAAGAGTTGTGGCCATGGTAACTTTTGTGGCCACTTGTAGTGGCCACGGCATATTCGTGGTTAGAGACCTCTCGCGATGAGAGTTGTAGCTACGGCTACTGGACATGATATGTCGTGGCCAGAACCCAATTCTGTGGCCACAAACCCCATATCTGTGGTCATAGTTCTGTAGCCACAACTTGTTTTCCTTGTAGTGTATCGTTGCAAATGTAAAAATTATTATGTTAATCACACACATAATTGACTTTCAGTGCTATAACTTACAAAATACAAATAAAAACTTTATGTGATTCCAAGTTATACATTTATTATGTGAATAGTCATTGAACCATAAAAAAACATTAAAACATATAATCACATTGACCTCAATATTTTCAATCTAGTTAAATGATTTTCATTCATTTACGCATATTTTGTGTATTTTTTACCTGAAATGATTAAGGAGGACAGATTCAAAATGCATGTGAGTGAAGCTAACAAGACTAAATCACAAGCATATGAAAACATGGAGGGATTAATATACAAAATGCACACTTGGTTTATCGCAATATATTATAAGGACCCACTTGTATAGATGAGATGAGAAAGAGGGAAATCATTATAAAACAAATAAAATATAAATCATAAGAAAAATTTCTACTATATTCCATCTCAAAAAATACGGTGTCTTATGACACCCTCATTTTGTTGACCAGACTTCACTAATGTCAATTAACAGATCATATATCATGTATCATTAGAAAATGTCAAAATCAGCATAGCAATATCCATCAAAAACTCGTTATATTATAGAAAAATAAAAATTAAATCGCACAATCACATAATATAAAATATTCTTATATCGTTCCATATACCACGACATAGATAAATATGTTGGAGAAATGTAGTATGTATGATGTTTGTAAGGTTATTGTTTTGGTTTCAGATAGGCAAGCAAACTTAGATCAAAAAAACAACAAAATTTAGTTGGAAAGAACCAACTTGAAAAATGGAGGCATGTTGTAAGACGATGTCGTGAATTCAGATTTCACTGCTCCTATGAACGAGCTTGATGGCGGCCTAGCTTCCATATTCAATCGTCCGTAGCTGGTTGTTGCCTCTCGGTGCTAGTAAGAGAACATCGTCGAACATCCATTGGCCCACGTTGTAGTAGATAAAGCAAAGTAAATTGAAGACGTTGCCATTCTACAATTAGCGCACAAGGGATGGAAGGTAGATGGAGGTGGAGAACTAGAAGAATGTGTGGCTCTTACTGTGTCAAAAAAGGGTGAAGGTACAATCCTATATATAAATGGATTGTCAATTAATATGGAGCCAAAAAGGAGCCATTTTTCTCTTCAAAACATTTAAGGAAATAACGAGTTCCCATATTCTCGTTGGTTGCACCCAACATTACCAAGGAGACCAGTTCAACGCCCAAACAATTATCAAAATGGCCAATGAATCTGGATGAAAATGAGGGAATGTGGTTGTTCAACAATCTTTAATGGATCTCGTTTCCGAGATCATAATCGGGTTAGGAACTTTTGTGCCAATTGCAAATTATTCGTCTTAAAACAAATCTAGAAAAAATAAATTTTATTTAAAAATTAAACTCGCACAGTCACGGGCACGGGTACGGGCCAGGCGTGGCGAGGCGAGGCAAGGCACATACATAGGTGTGTGTGTGTGTGTGTGTGTGTGTGTGTGTGTGTGTGTGTGTGTGTGTGTGTGTTAAATGCACACAGGCCCAACTGCCTTAAATTCACATGTCTTTGAAAAGTCCACATGGGCTTGGGGAACACTCACACTTGTATACCCATTCTCTTTCTCTAAATTAGTCCATGGGATACTAAAGAGAGGGAGGGGTTTGTGAAATAGAATATCCAACATTCTCCCATATATATCATAAACCTTAATTAATAAAAAAATTAAAAATAACATAAAATGATAAAAGAAAGAAAAAATAAATAAAATAACATAAAATGCGATTGAACTATATTTTTCAGCATAGGTAGCTTGTGGTTTTGAACATTGCCTAGCAATGATTTATCTACATCCAGAGAGACATGGTGAACTATGTCTTGAACCACACTCTCTTATTCGGATTTCAATAAATCATGCAAACATAGATGAGGGAACGATGACATTCATATCGATGTGTGCATTACGGCCTTTGCAAGAATCTGTTTCATGAGTGCTCTAGCGAGAATACCCAACTCACATAAACCATGGCCTAGGGTTACACTCACATAGTTGGAATCTCCAAGGGTGTATTGTCCGATCCTACACCCTGTCATATGTGGCTTGACTTCATTCAGAGAAAAGCTCTTCCTCTACCAAGACAGCATCGAAGCACTACGCACCATAGGGATAGGTCAGGCGTAAAACTCCTAAAATTGTGCTTCCATCGAACACTGACACAACTTTGTTCTCCATTTGAACCATTCCTCACGGGATCTCTAGTTTTGGATTGGTTGGGTTACCACTATGGTGTTCAACTAAAGGGTAAAAGACCCATCCTCCTCTACACATTGAGTACTAACTTTCTATCTAGGCCCGTTATTAGAGGATCAACAATTTTCTTTACATATTTCACAAAATTGTAAAGATATTACTTCTTGGGTAATGAAGTCTCTCACCTCTTCATACCTTAATCTCATAAAGCGTTTTCTCGGATTACCCATAGATTGTTTAGCTTTATCTATGACAGTTCTATTATCACAATGAATAGAGATATGAGGAAACATCTTCGAAATAATGGGTAAATCTATTAAGAGATTTCTTAACTAATTTTCCTGACAAGAAACTAAATCTAAAGCTATAAATTCAGTCTCCATTGTGGATCTTATTCTAACAGTTTGCTTGGAGGATTTCCAAGAAACTACAACACCACCAAGATGAAACACATAACCACTAGTAGACTTAGTTTCATCAGAGTCTGCAATCCAATTTGCATATGTATAGCCTTCCAATACAGCTGAGAAGCCAGTGTATTGAATATTGTATTCCACATACCCTTAAGGTATCTAAAAACTCTGACGAATGCTTTCCATTGTCAGCACTAGGACTACTGTACCTACTCAACCTACTAATGGCATAACCTATGTCAGGTCTGGAACAGTTGGCTAGATACATTAAGCTTCTTATGACTTGAGCATATATATAATGATCCACAGGATTACTAGTGCATGCCTTAAGATGTAAGGAAGGATTATATGGAGTACTAATAGGCACATTATGGTACATACCAAATCTATGTAAGACTTTTTCTACATAATGAGACCGGTTTAGAGTATAGCCAGAAGTAGATCTACTCATTTTTATGCCAAGTATAACGTCAGCTATTCCTAAATCTTTCATATCAAAGTTTTTATCAAGAAAGAATTTAATCTTACAAATAATAGATGAATTTGATCCAAATATTAAAATGTCATCAACATACAAGCACATGATTACAATACAATTCTCATAGGTTTTAGAATAAATAAATCTATCAGATTCATTAGTAGTGAAGCCAATAGATAAAATAATTTTATTAAATTTATCATTCCACTGCTTAGATGATTGTTTCAAACCATATAAAGATTTTACTAATCTACACACCTTGTGTTCTTGTCCAGGGACTACAAACCCTTCAGGTTGATCTATATAGATCTCTTCCTCAAGGTCAGCGTTTAGGAAACCAAGTCTTGACGTCCATTTGATGGATTTCAAGATTATGAATCGCAGCTAAGGCGACAAGGATATGGATAGAGGTGATTTTTGTCACAGGAGAATATGTGTCAAAATAATCAACACCTTCTTTCTGTTCGTATCTTTTGGCTACAAGTTTGGACTTGAACTTATCCATGGGACCATCTGCCCACAACTTCTTTCTGAAAATCCATTTACATCCAATAGTCTTTTACCCTGGAGGAAGGTCGGTTAGAATCCAATTGTGATTGTTCATTAAAGAATCTATTTCATTATCAATTTCTTTCTTCCAGATACTATGATCTATGGGTTTCATAGCTTCATCATAGATCTTGGGATCTTCTTCTATTAAGAGAGTATAGAGGTCAGGACCAAAGTGTTTATCCACTCTCGTCCTTTTACCTTGACCTAGGTCATTAGGGGGCCCAACCACTTTTTGATTTAAGGGTTCTGCTTCCTCAATAATATGAGTTGTATCTTGTGGGGGTTCAAGTATTTCAGAATTTGAAGTTCCTTCACTGACTACCTAGAGAGAGAATATTTGAGAGGAAAGATGTTTTCATAATATATTGCATCTACAGGTAATATCTCCAATATAGGATTGATCCTAATTTCTTGGATATCAGAATTTATAACTAGAAATCTATTGGCATTACTTTTTTCACATGTCCTATGAAAACAGAATCCACAGTCATAGGACCTAACTTCCTCTTTTTGTTTTTAGGAATCTTAAATTTGGCCATGCATCTCCATACTTTAAGGTACTTTAAAACATGTTTCCTGTTAAACTAAAGTTCATAAGGAGTTTTATATATGAAAGGGATATGATTAAGCATATAGTTTGCGATTAAGAGAGCCTTCCCCCACAGTCGTTGGTTAATATCAGATTCAGCTAACATAGCATTGACCATATTGATCAGTTTTATGTTCTTTCTTTCATCCACACCATTAGATTGAGGTTTTATATGGGGTAGTGATTTCATGTATAAGGCCATATTCCAGACATAATTGGTTTAATTCATTTGAAGTATACTCATCCCCTCTATCAGATATAATCCTCTCAATGTTCTTATCAGTTTGATTTTCTACTTGGGTTTGTAGACTTTAAACTTTTCTATTTTCTCATCTTTAGATCTTAGCAAATAAACATAATAGTATCTTGAAACATCATCGATAAAGGTCACAAAGTATTGTATATTATCACGAGTAAGAACATGGTTTAGATCACATACATCAATATGAATAAGCTCAAGGAATATAGAGTTTCTTTTTACTGATCAGAAAGGTTTCTTAGGTAGTTTAGCTTGTACATAGTTTTGACATCTATCATTTTTCGTATAGTTGGTTTGGGAATTAAGTCCATGTGAACCATACGCTTCATTGTATTTTTTTCACATGTCCTAAGCGAGCATGCCATACATGGGATGACACAGTAGTAGAAGGAGATCTAATGTAATTTTCATTAATACGTGAAGAACCATTACATGATTCCATACTAAGCTTGATAAGGAACTACAGATGTAACCCACACCTATATAGGAACCAAAATGAGATATTACAACTTTATTACCCTGACTCAATAAGGAGTAACCAGATGACAGAACTAAAACTTCACTAATCAGATAATTATAAAACCATGAACATGTAAAATATCATGTATCTTCAAGACTTTCCCTGATGTGAGCTTCAATTCCACACATCCAAAGCTGACAATATGTTTTACGGAGACATCATCACCCTAAGAGATGACACGGCTGCTATCGGTCTGATATATGGAAAAAGAAGAACGATCATAACTGATGTGAGATACTGCTCCATAATCTAACCACCAATTATCATGTGAAGGATAAAAAGAATTGGTTTCTAACCTTTCAGAAGCATCGAACCCACAGAAATCACATCAACTTTCTTATTCTTAGGAGGTTGCTTCTTTTATCCCTCGTGGTTTCTGCATGCTGATGAATCTACGATTCGTATTCTTTATTCTTTTATTTTAGCTCTTCTTTTAGCAAAAATACCCGTAAATATCAGTAAATACAATAATTTAGCATTTTGTGTGCCTTTGTTAATAATGCATAATTAACACCTAATTTGTGTAAAAATAAAGAGAAAATAAAAAGAATGATGTATTTAAAATAAATACAAGGTGACCCAAACCCAAGAGAATGTTAAGACTTGACGTGATCACAAAGAAAATAAGTAGAGAGAGATAGGGTTCACTATGTATTATACATATCACCTATACTTCTATATAATATCTACTTATTTATTTTAAATAAAATAAAATTATTTTATTATTTTACACCCTTGTATATAGCATTAGAGATAATATAAAAATAAAATAATAAAATAAATAAAAATAAAATCATCAAACCTTTATACAAGATACACATATAGATACTACAATCTCTATTTATTTTACACCCTTAAATAATTTTAAAAAATAAAATATTAAACTCCAAAAAAATGGTGTAACTAAATTATTTTTGTAAAAATAATAAAATAAAAATACTTGTACATAATACACAAGTGTACTATACTTGTATATAATACTATATACAGTATATACATTATTTTATTTTTCATAAAAATAATTAAAAATCACAAAAAAATAGTTTATAAAAATAATAAACATTTTTAATTTTATATACATTTTAATTTAAATTCATTTACTATTTTTAATTTTATTTTTCTTTTATTTTTGCACATCCTAATTTCTGATTGGTCCACATCAGACCGTTGACCCCAGTCAACATCTCTACTAAGTCGGGTCGGGTCATACGTGCTTCGTTGGAGAGATTTCTCTACTTTTTACCTCCTGGCCTAGAGCTCTGATTGCCTTGATACATGCGCCCGATCATAGCCCAACTTCCATGATCCTTATAGATCCCTAGGTGCAGCTGGATCTGCTTAGGGTTCCACGATATGCTCTGATCTTCTAGGACCCTCGAGCGGCCTATATAAACTATATTCCTTGCCTCTAGACCTTCAGCTCATCCCTCGTGTGAACCACATACCCTTAGCCACCTTCCTTAGAGTGATAGCTATCGGAGGAGAGGCTTAGGACCGTCCGGAGATGCCTGGAGGCTTGTAGCTCACGACGTGGTCGGAGCTCTGTTACGTGAAGCCTCCCAGCTAGCCGCGGCTCAGTTGAGGTCAAGACCCATCGAACTACCTTCGCATGGAGCTTAGGAGTTCATCTGAACCTTCAGGTACTTAATTTTCCTGCTACATTTCCCATTTTGATTCCACCTTTCCATTTCGTGCCACTGCCAGTTCATATGCTTCGACCAGCTGGTCGAGTCGGAGCCTTGCTACGCATCCCCATTTGTTCAGATCGATCCCTCAACTCACCCTACACCTTCCTGCACAACTTGATCATCCTAAGGCTCCATCTGGTCAAGATTAGGCCCAGATCTTCTCCCCCACCTTCGTCGAAGATCGAACACCATTCCACCCCACTTCCCTTATTATTTTGCTTCAATAACTCCTGCCAAAGCTTCATCTCCGAGCATATTATCCGTTGTAGGAACTGATGTATGCGAGGAGATCACTTTGGACACTAATTTGCTCAGGCAGAGCAGCTCCAGGAGCGCCTTTACCGTGATGCCCATCGGACCGACACCTCTTTCATGAACCCCTCCACCGGACGTGAAGTATTCTCACGATACTGTCGAAGCCCTCAGAGCCTTCTCGGGTCGACGGGTACTTTCCCTCGCTCGATTGAATTTCGACATGGGTGTGTTCTTGTAGACCCTTCTCCCATCGTTGGATGAGTGCCCTCCTACCAGATCCGATCAGAGCCGCCAGACAGTAGCAGCCTTTGGGCTATTGGATGACGCATCTGCTTCTTACGTCCTTAACATTCCCTACATGCCATCAGATCCACCTGGACGTAGATCAGAGCCATACGTAAGCAACCTCTTCCGTGCGCTCCACGTGCCCCTGCTAATGGTATATTTCTATCGTGTCCTTGTATGTCTCTTTATTTCATTCTAGTTCAATAAATATTGTATTTAGTTAAAAACATTTACAGTTTAGACCTCGTACTTTGTGGTATTTACACTTTAGTCCCTTCGAGTCTGAAGCACGTGTGTGCTCACGTGAGTTTTAGGATATTTGCACTCTCTGTCCTAAGCTTTTATGTTGTTATGAATGAATATTATGTTTTTAGAAATTGCATTTAAACCCATGTGCATATAATATTGAGCATGTGCATGAATTGGCTGGACCTTTTGAAGTTTTGACCACAAGTTTTTATATGTATTATCTATTTGGTCCAGCAACTTAAAGTATTTGCTATTTGGTCCCTAAACTATGACTAATTGCATGCTTTTTATTGGACTTAATAATTATTAAATTAATTCTAAAAGTTGTCTAAAAATTAATATTATCTCCTGCTAGCTTGTAGTTTTTATTGTGATTTTCTTGGATTAATTTACTTGCATTTTGTATTTTCGAAATTTAAAAACCTTTAAAAAATTCCATCTTTTCCTTATAAAAATTCGAAATGTGCCTTACATATTCTAAAAAAATTCGTGTGTGCCTTTTTATAAGTTTTACCTTTAGTTTTAATTTTTTTTGAAAATTTATTGTGAAATCCTTAAAATTTCAAAACAACCAAAATTATATATATATATATAATCCAAGAAAGTTCCAAAAATTCCATTTTCAGTTCCTATTTGTAGGTTTTTATATCTATTTTATCATAAAATTATTAATCAATATCTTGGATACTTTAAATATTTGTATTTTGCAATTGCTCCTAGTTGTGCACTATTTTGAGTTTGGAGCTTTCTTTGATTTTTAGAAAATCACAAAAATATTCGAAAAATCCATAAAAATTTCCAAACACTTTAAAAACCATAAAACATAAAATTATTTTTATTTTAATTTTCTGAGAATTTTTTATCTATTAAAAAAATATAAAAAAGTTTGTTGTGTATGTTTTAAGTGTTTGTGCTTGTTAGTTTTAATAAAAACAAAAAATTGAAAAGTTAAAAACCACTAAAAATATTTTATTTTTGAAATTTGACTACTTAATTTTTCAATTGTGCTCCTTTTGTTCAACCTTGGTGGCTATATCAGGTAAATAAAAATAACGAACCGCTTACATGCTTTGATTGCTTGATCTGTTTAGTGGTTTTATTTTCTTGATTGAGTGTGACAGATTGATTGGGGTCACAACGACATCTGATTTTCATAGATACTTAACCCTAGTTAGTTGGCCGCTCATCACAAACATTTGCAAGGTGACCATGTTTGCCACACGTATAACAGATGTGTTGGCCCTTAAAGTTAGTGTTATTATTCTGATCAAATTGTTTGCCTGTCTTAAAAGGTTGTTTGGATTTGGGGTGGAATTTATGAGGTTTATTTTTGGAGCTGGCATGGTCTACAAGATTGATAGGACGATGGTACTTAGTGTCCATTCCTCTATGATGATCTTCAGTTTGAAGGGATTTTACGAGAGAAGACATGCTCATGTTTTCTTATCTATGATGGAGATATTTATCAAAGTCTTTCCAAGAAGAAAGGAGTTTTTCAATTAGAGCTGCTACTTGGACGTTCTCCTCAAGCTTATAGCGACTATCAATAGACTTAGAGACAAGGTTTTGATATTCAAGAACTTATGTGTAGAGAGGCTTATTTTCTACCATCTTATAGTCAAGCCACTAGATAAAAGCATATCGTTCCGAGCCCACATCTTGCATACCAAACTTATCATCTAAGCTTTCCAAAGCTCGAGGGCAGTAGGGTGCATATGATAGATGTCATAAAGCTCATCAGATAGAGTGGAAAGAATCCTACCATGACAAAGGTAATCTACTTCTTTAGGTCTTTTAAGATGAGACGAGGTAGGAGAAGCAAGTGGATCACTATAAGTGGAACCTACTGCAACTAAGAATTAGGAACGAAATTGAGATGGTCGAGGGGATTAGTAGGATACTCAAGATCCTTAGGAGGAGATATAATAGAAACCAATCCTAATGAAGTGAACTAGAATTTCATTTTTTTTGTTGCCATCTACGAAAATGTAAACCTACAAACTTCTCGGGTCTGAGTCTGCCGCTCTTATACACGAGCTTGATGGCAGTATGGTTCCCACATTCAATCACCCCTAGCTGGTTGCTTCCTATCGGTGCTAGAAAGAGAACATCGTCGAACATCATATTGCCCTCATCGTCGTATAGAAAGCAAAGTAAATTGGGGACACTGCGATTCCATAATAAGCGCACAAGTGATGGAAGGTAGATGGAGGTGGAGAACTGGAATAATGTATGTCTCTTTCTGTATGTCAAAAAGGGTGAAGGTAAAATCATATACATAGACGGATTGTCAATTAATATGGATACAAAAAGGAGGTGTTGTTCTCTTTAAAAAAACTAAGAGAATAATGAGTTCCATTAGTCTCGTTGCTTGCACCCTACATTATCGAGGAGACCCATTTAATGCCCAAACGGTTATCAAAACGGCCAATGAATCTACATGAAAATGAGGGAAGGTGATTGTTTAACAATCTTTAATGGATCTCGTTTCCGAGATCATAATTGGATTAGGAATTTTTGTGACAATTGGGAATTGCTTCATCTTAAAACAAATCTAGGGAAAATAAAATTTATTTAAAAATTAAACTCACGCGTCACGGTCACGGGCTAGGCATGGCAAGGTGCGTGCACGTGTCTATATGTTAAGTGCACACATGCCTAACAACATTAAATTCACATGCCCATGAAAAGCTCACATGGGCTTGGGGAACATCACACTTATATACCCATTCTCTTCCTCCGAATCAGCCATGTGGTACTAAAGAGAGGGAAGAGTTTGTGAAATACGTAAAGACTCCAACAAAATATAGATGCAAAACCTCTACTAGAAGAAGCCCTTTATAATAAGTTTGATCATATGCCTCATTATAGGTGTTGTGTATCGATGTAATATAAGCTTCGACATGCATCTTCAAGTTCCCTTCTCCATATCTTCCTTACATGCCTAAAGATCCTTCTTAGGTATCTTCTTTGTAATATTAAAGCCCATCGCATGTAACCAATACTTTATCATGAAGATATATTTTGCTTCACAACCACTACATGCCAATGAAGAGGAGAAAGGTAGTGAGTGCTTGTGGTGATCAGATCCATGATTTATCTCCTTATTCTTTCATTTTGCCTAAAATCCAAAGTAAAACACCTGTAAATAATCATTATAATCATTTTTACCATCGATGTGATCATGAACAAAAGTGTATTTTTAACACTAATTTCAATAAAATAAACAAATGAAGGAACAATAGAAAATATAGGTATAAATATGTTAAGATTTAACCCTAATTCAAAGACCATACCGGATTGTTTGACTAACAAGCATCATCAAGTATCCTTATGTGTTGAGCGGAAAATCCAGAGCGACTAAGGTAAAAATGGTATCAAAGGTCGTTGCAACCCCAACCACTCGGAACGGGCTCAACAAGAAAAACTGACCACCAAACTAAAAACAAATAATCAATGTGGCAAGCGGTCTTGCTATTTATTTTTACCTGCTATAGCTACTAGGGTCGAACACAAGGAGCATGAAATGCGAAGGCTACGAAGTAGTCAGGAATCCAAGAAGATAAAAGAATTTGGTGGATTTTATATTTTTCAAATTTTTTTGTAATGTTTAATATTAAGAAAAATGTTAAAAGGATTCAGAAAGTCACAAACTAACAATTATTTAAAGCATAAAAATAACCAAAAAATTCAAATAAATTATTTTTGGGTTTTTAAAATATTCAGATGTTTTTGTTAATTTACTTGAATTTTCCAGATTTTTAGTCAATTTTCTAAAAATGAAATAAGGTAAAAAATGCTAAACAGTGTACAACTGGAATCTAAAGACAAGTTAAAAATACTTAAAATGCTATAAAATTGGAGAAGCAATTTTATGTAAAACTACAAGTAAAAATCTAACTACAAAAGAAGAAAACACATTTTTTTATTTTTATGAATCTTTACTGATTTTTCGAATATTTTTAGTCTTTTTCATTTTTTAGGGTTTTTAAAAATGGAAATGAGATAAAACTTGGACTGAAGTGAAAATAGGACAAAACAAGAAAAACAAAAAAATTGGAATTTTTAAGGTTTTTTAATATTTTTAATGGATTTCTATAAGAAAACAGTAGTTGTTTTGTGGTTTTTGGAGTTTTAAAAATAATAAATGTCAACAAATAAAACCAAAAATTCACAAAAATTCCTATACCATGGCAGGATCCATGTGTCAAAATTTCATGATTTTGGGATAATATTTGCTATCTATTGAGTCAAAAATCTCACACACGGCACACAGGGACCAATATGCAATTATTGAAAAGTTCTCAGCCAAACAGTAACACATAGAAATAGCTTAGGGCTCAATATGCAAAATAACCAGATCCACACGTGAGCAGCACGTGAACCAAGCACTCAGGGGTATAATTGCAAATCCTATTGATAAAAATCCATTCAGTAATGATAGAGAAGTACAGGTAAAAATATGCAAATATCCCCAAGTCACGTGGGGGGACCACGTGACTACACAGACGAAAGGACTAAAGTGCAAATACTAAAAGCATAGGGTCCTTAGTGCAAAATATCTGAAATAAACACAACTCCTAAGAATATTTACAGGACTAATGCGGAAATGTAAATAGATAATAGGGCCTAAGTGCAAATACCCTTCTTATTGATAATCCAACAGTAGAGGGCTCTTCACATATGATCGGACGGTTGGGCTCTTCGGATACCCCTTCGACAATGGACGGGTGGAATCTGATCCTCAGATGGATCGGATGGCCGAGATCTCCCCAAAGACGAACGGACACGATCAGAACTGGCGAGGACCTCGATCCAATGGCAGAGACGCCTCCTGGAAGAACGGCGAAGAACTCGCCTCCGACGAGCTTTGACCGATTGCTACGAGCGATTGGGACATCCTCCGAAGTTGCTCGGATGGGGGAAATGATGCCCGTTCCTGTCCACAGCGGTGGTGATGCTCCGATGAGGCCGCGAACGTCTGGAGTGGCCCGGTGGCACTGAGGACCTAGAGCGGTTGTGCTTCGATGTTCGGACCTCCATATGATGCCCCTTTGGGCTCTAGACCTGCACAGGAAGGCTACTGGGTCGAGGGAGAAGTGCCTCGACTCGTTAGCGTGTGCGACGGGTGAAGGATGAGGTGGGGCGTAGCCCTCCAGCGAAGCGACGGCGGAGGAGGGCTTAACTCCTGTTCCTGGGCCAATCAGGGTGAACGGAGGGGCGTAGAAGATGTGGAGAATTCTGATGGAGGTGCTAAGATCGTCGGGATGGAAAATGAGTACTTCGATCACGGGGAACAGAGTGATGAACGCGAGTTGACTTAAAATGCGAAAAATCTTGAATCAAAGGTGAACAAGGGAGAATCGAAGCTACCTGGTGAATGAGATCGTCTGGGCTGAAGGTTGGGGACCTCTGGGGGTCTTCGCCTCAATGGATTGACGTGTCCAGAGGCTAGAGCTCACCTTGCGATGGAGCGCGGTAAGAAGTTCGTCGGACCTAAGGCTACTGGACTCGAATCCTCTCTGCAAGGCTCTCAAATGCATGTTGTCACTCATGGGTGGAGGAGGAGGTCACTGGAGACGAGGGAGAAGCCAAAGATGCGGGAGATGGTGTGGCCCCAGTGGATTTTATACCTTGAAGGGTCCAAGAAGTGTGGAGCGCGGGTACGCGAACCGAAGAGCGGATCCCTAACGGAATCATCGGGCGTGAGTCCTGGATCATCTCTCGATAATCGGAGTGCGAATCGGGATGGAATGGTGGTCAGATCGGTTTGAGGAAAAATAGGAGAAATTTGGATGGAAACCATATCCGGGCGGAGAAAGGTCCAGGGGGGACAGTTGATCGGGGTCAACAATCTACCTTAGACCAATCAGTAAAAGGATAAATTAAAATAATTGATAATTCAATTAAAAATAGCAAACAGTTTTATTTTAAAAAGATTATAAAATAAAAAATATTGTTTATTTTTCAAACTATTTTTTTGTGATTTTTAATTATTTATATATATGGGGTAAATGAGAATGCCACCCGGAGGGAGCTAACTTAGCTCTCTCTCCGCCCCATTTTCTCTATTTTTTAATTTTTTTGAAATTTTCTTCCGAGAATAATCATCACTATATCCTTATATTATGCCATTCAAACTTCATTTAAAAATAGAGACTCCTACGGCCTCCATCCAGACAGTCATTTTTTAACGATTACTGTATTTTTAAAATCGACATCGTCTGGTGGGGGTCGTAGGAGGCTCTTTCGCATGAAATTTGAATGACATAATGCAGTGATATAATAATGAATTTACACAGATTTAATTTTCAAAAAAAATAGAAAATGTGAAAATGGGATGGGGGAGCTAAGTTGGCTCCCTCTAGGGGGCATACACTTTTTACCTTTTATATATAGGGGTTGGGGAGCATGCACCGTGGCTTATATCTTCCATTTTTTTAGTTTTTCAAAAATATCACCATGTATATTCATCAATTTATCCCTCCAATATGATATTCGAATTTTGTCAGAAATAGAGACTCCTATGCCCTCCATCTAGAACCCGATTACAGCAATTCTAAGACCGCTAAAACTACATGGTTTAGATGGAACGCATATGAGTCTCTGTTTCTGACGAAATTCGAATGGCATATAGGATTGATATATGGATGAATATACATGGTGATATTTTCTAAAAAAAGTAGAAAATATGGAAGATATAAGCCATGCATGCACCTTGGTGCATACTCCCCAACCCATTATATATAGGGAGCACTTGAATTGAGGTGGCACCTTTTTACTTAATTTTGAAAAGGTCTCAATTTAGACCATTAGATGGTAAATGTGCATTGGAAATTAAAACCACCATGGTATCATGGGTGGTTTTGGTGTAACAAAACTTCCTAAAATTGAGGATATATTAAATTAATGCTTAATTAGTACAATCCATGTCATCGAATTTTCTATATTTAGACTAACCCGATGAGTGCGTGTTGTATATTCCAGAAATATACGATGGAATAAATGCTTACTTTTTGAAATAATTGTTATCAATTTTATAAAAATTGATATATTTTATAATCATGTGCTGTAAATTACAAAAATAATAATCACTGATGTACAAAAAAAGCCCAAATTTGACCAAAAATAGTATGTTCCGTATAGTTGTGTTTCCTAATATATAGGAGGCTTTTAATGGTATAATTAATTGATTTACACGTGGAAAATATTCCTACAATGATGGAATTTTTTGTTGTAACTGTATTTCCTAATATATCATATGGGGTAAATTCCAAACGCATTATATATGCTACACATCATATGTATAATGTTTTAGGCGGTTTAAAGGGATGTATTTTTTTAATTCTCAAATTAGAAAAATGCACATTGTAGTATAAGCTAAAACTCATTTTCTTCCTAATTCTGTAGAAAATGATGTTTGTAAATTGTAACATTTTTTGTAAATTTTGTAGTATCTTTTGTAAATTCTATTTGATTTATTTTGAAAAGATCTGTAGTTTCTTTTAAGAACATTATGTCGGAGCAAAGTTTGTAAACTTTGACATTATTTTGTAAATTTTGCGGTCTCTTTTGTAAAATGATTGTGATTTTTTAAAATAGTTTGCTTATTAATAAAGTATAATTTTTTTAAATGTCCATCCATTCCAATATCGTGGGTCTATCAAAATTTATCATCCATTAAGTGTAGCATTGGTAAAATCCATGCTCTCATTGTAACAAGTATGTGTGATCTGCAAAATAAAAGAATCAATCAGTAATTTATCATTTATTCTTTAAAAAGGAAAACGTGAACAATTCAAAATGAAAAATGAACATAGGTAATGTAAAAATACTGGGTGCATGTTTGAACTTGCGGTGCAGAAGTCCTTTAAATGTAAAATATACCATGGCAAAGCAAAATGAGATGATGAAATGTAAAATAATCCTATCTATTGTAAGTATTATATCATATTGCTAAAATAATGCAATCAAAATCACATAACATAAAAATTTTATGCGTATAAGTCATTAATGCAATTAAAACGAACTTAACTTAAATCGTATGTGTATATACATATTTTGTAATCTATAACAAGGTGAAACAAGATCTCTAATCGAGGATGATTGCATATTGGATTGATATGGAGTCAAAATCAAAAGAAAAACTAAAATCAAAACTAAAATAAAAGCAATGTAAAATAACCTGGATCTCTATCAATTGATGACAAGAGAGTTTCTTCGCCCCTCTCCCGTCACAGGACAAGAGAGCTTCTTCGCCCCTCTCCCGTCAAAGGACAAGAGAGCTTCTTCACCCCTCTCCCGTCAAAGGACAAGAGAGCTTCTTCGCCCCTTGAACTGAACGACCGATTGAGCGTGCCCTTCTTCCTCTCCCGGGCGATGGGGGCTGCTGTCAGGTGAGGTGGTCTCCGACCGTCAAAGGTAGTTGCGGGGGTGCCACGGGAGTCCCAAGGATGAACAGGTCTTCGACTTATGGCTTTTTTTGGTTCGGCGGACACAGTCCCGACCGATAATTACTAAAAATATGAATAAGGTACTAAGAACAGGCAACCACTTCCTACCACTCAACCATCATCGTCATGCACCCCCTTCGCCTTTGTCATACACAATCATCTCCAAACGCAGCCACAGCCTCTACATCAAGTGTTGACGAAGAAGAGAAAGGGGGAGAGGACCCTAATCGAGTTTTTCTTTTGTAAATTCAAGAGACCCAAGATCATGATGGATGTTGTAGTTAGAAATCAAATTCGAGTAATTAATAAGCAACGGGATAATGTCGTAGTCAAATGGAATATTCCAATTTTTTCTAAAAATAATTTTGGAGGTTGTTTCGACGGTGGTTTTGGATTTAGTTTAGTGGTTTTGTTAACTACCATTGATCCAAATCAGAAGTCTCTTAAGAGGTGTTACACCATACTCATGGTAAGATGGCACCTCAATTCAAGTTTTCCATATATATATATATGTATATGTATGTATGTATGTGTGTATGTATGTATTTATATATGTACGTATGTATGTACGTATGTATGTTCCAATAAGGTACGCCTTTCTTGAATGCGTGGAAAGCCCACCTTCTTGTCTGTTTGATCTCAATCTAACGGTTCCTTGTCAAAAAGGGTATTTTAGTCAATGTAATTTCCTTTTGAATTTGAATTCCATTTAATTCTTTCATTTTTACTATTTTTAGCCCATCTGATTTGGCAAGTTTTGTTGTTATTTATTCGGTGACGTTTTGCCAACATAGTGGCATTTTAGTGCTATGCAGAATGGATGACCTCTTTGTAAAATACACATTGAAATTATAAAATTGAAACCATGCTTTATAAAATAAATCATATTTAATAATACATTTATTATTGTAATTGTAATTTACATAATACTTATGTAAAACTTTGTGTTGTTTTGTGATATAGGTATAGAGATTTGAAGAAAAAAAGATAGTTAGTAATTTATCAATTAATAACCAGATAGAGAAAATGAAAAAAAATTGAGGTTTGTAATACTCACGCTACGTTTGTAACATTTCATGGTGATTGTAAAATATATATTGTGTTCTGTAACAAAAGGTAGATAGTTAGAGCAATATATAGAACTATATAAAAGAAATAATAGATATAAAAAAAACAATCTAAAATTTGTAAAAAGATGATAGGAAATTGTAAAAAACGATATGAGATTCTAAAAAAATATCTAAGATTCCAAAAACATTATCTCTTGTTGTAAAAACCGGGCATGCCTCCTTCTCCACATCCTTACTCTACCCGCACCTCCTCCGCCCTTCTCCTCCACGACCCACCTCCTCCATGCACGTCCTTCTCCGCCCACACACCTCTATTCACGCTCTCCTTCAACATTCTTCTCCACGATCCACCTCCTCCACGTGCAACCACCACCTCCACATGACACTGCCTCCATTGCCTACAAGAAAACAACCTTGGAGAACACCATCACCGGCCACCATAGAGGTGCACATCCACCGTCTTGCACGCCATCACCGACGAGCAGCAAACTCCTTCCCTCATGCCGCCATTGAGAGAGAGGGGGGAGAGGAACCTCGTGCGGCCATCGAGAGAGAGGAAGAGGGATAGGGGGAGAGAGAGAGAGGAGACAGTTGTGGAGATATTTGTTGTATTCTAAATAAAGAATATGCTAAAATGACCATAATGGGTTTTTAATATTTAAAAAAATAAATAATGAGCTATTAATGACAATCGTCGGATTTATTGTGGATGGTTAAGATGGAGGGCTTTCCTTGCACCTATGAAAAGTGCACCTTATTGGAAATATTTCATATGTGTGTGTGTTGGTTTGATGGGAACCTCGTTAGCTTCTCACCCCATATTTCGACGAATGTTTTTATTTTTTTAATAATGTCATGTATTTTCATCACTATATCCCTCTAATATGTCATTCTAATTTCATCAGAAACATAGAATCACATGTCCTCCATCTAGAACAAGTAATTTTAATGGTTTTGGAATTGACATAATTGACATGTTCTGGATGGAGGGCATAGGAGTCCTTGTTTCTGATGAAATTGGAATGACATATTAGAGGGATATATAGTGATGAAATACGTGATGGTATTTCCAAAAAAAATGAAAGAAAAAAATTGTCGAAATATGGAGCAGGGGCAGCCCCATCAAACCCATATATGTAGGGGGCTTATCCAATGGGTCATGTACCCATTAGAGTTGTTATGAGCTCATTCATTTTTTTAGTAATATTTCCTATCATTTTGAGGTCAATGCTTTTAGTATTCTTACTATTAGTAACTATTTCACAAAAGAAAACCTTAAATGCATACAAATGACCACTATAAAGAATAGAAAAGACGTCAATAAAACAAAGGAAAATACTATCATTTCATGTGAATTTAAAGTTTTTTTTATGAAAATAGTTAGTAATAGTAAGAATATGATATAGCTGTTGTAAATCAATACGTATTATGCTCAAAATGATAGAAAATATTACTAAAAAATGAATGCGCTTATTACAATTCTAATGGGACAGGGTCCAATGGATAAATTCTACACATAGATATGGGAAAAAGGAGTATGCTCCCTGGAAGTAGGTAATTTACATGCTCCGATATTTTTTCGACGCATTTTTTTATTTTATTTTTTTGAAATAAAACCTAGAGGATTTAGATGAACATATACCACTATGTTGTAATTCAAAATTCAACTTAATTCAAGGCTTTTATCCCCTCCATCACGACTGCCAACTTTTACTGGCCTCATGATTGTTGAAATTGACCCTCCTCCCTCTAGATTGACATGTTAGAAATATATCTTTTACACAAAATTCGAAATACATATTCTATTTATTATTCTAAGTAAACCTCGCAAGGGTTTAGTTTCAAAAAAACTGTGAGAAAAAAGATGGTAGCATGCTCTTATATGCTTCCAGAGATCATACTGAAAATGGAAGCTACATCGATGGGTGCGTTCAAGTATATGCACCTTGTCACTTTCATTGGTTTTTGTTTTTTTAGAAAATCGTGGCGGGATTTACTTAGTCTATTGAGTGTAATATGTGTTCCAAGTTTCATGCAAAATAAACTTTCGTAACATGACCATTTAGAAGAGGTTAATTTCAACAACTATGAGACCATTAAAATTTGGTAGTTTTGATGAATGTGATATAAGTGTGGAATTAATTTGAGTTTGGAATGAGACCGTGGTCATATATGCTGATCTAATTTACCTCGGTTTCTTTTAAAAAATAAAAAATAATGAGAAAAAATGGCGATGTGGATAATTGGCCTATGTATAGGGCTGTTGATCGAGCCGAACTGTAACAACGGGACCTATGTTCGAGATCGGTTCGATAAGAAGTTCAAAAGGTCGAGTTCAGTTCGGTAAACGTTCGATGGAAAATGTTCGAGTTCGAGTTCATTTAGAAAACAAACATTCGAGTTTTGTTTGATAACAATTCGTTATTAATTTAACTTAATTAAAAGTTGTTTATAAGAATAAGTTCGAAACTGGAGTTTGATAACAAGGTTTGATAAGCAGTAAAAATAAGGAATTATTCAAATTAAAGTGGTACAAAGCCTAATAAATACCACAATTTCTTTAACCTCTAAATTTATCATGTGTATAAAATACTAAGTTACACATATATATATCGAACTCGAACTTTTATCGAATGAACTGATGTTATGTTCATGTTCGGTTCGTTAAGCTATCGAACTAAAAGTTGAAGTTCATGCTCACTTCGTTTCGAAATGAACGAACATTTTTTGAACTATTATTGAACAAACTATAATCGAATACTAACTTGTACAGTTTGCTTAGCAGCCCTACATATAATGATAATCTTCTTATAAATCGCTTTATACTTTTATAAATATTTCATACCAAATTCACATATTATCATAACTTGATTATAGTTATAACCAATCTTAACTATTCGCTTATACAATCTTCTACAATCCTTTTATGTAAGCAGTAAAACCTTACGATTGAGATTACAGGTAGTCAAATAATGGACAAATGGGATTCAATTGTCAACTGCTCCCATCGGAAATAGGATTGACTATGGATTCCCTAATCTCTTTTCCTTTTGACCTCTGTCACCACCTTCTGACACACGTCTATGCTCGCTTCTTCTACTAGGCTCGCACTCTCTACCCCTTTGATATAGTCTAAATAATTCAAGCCTAGAAACTTGTCCATGTATTCCACTAGACGACCTCTCTCTGAGGAGGCTAAGAGTCGTTCCCGACACTATAGAGGGCAAATGAGAGCATGGTTATAGGTCCCTGCCACCTTCCCGATTTAGAAAGTACACATCTCGGAACTGACAACTGTTTTCTTCCCGTGGCCCTGTAGTACAAGAATGGTTGTCCAGACGGGCGCCCCGAGGGTGGCCCTCACCCCTCGTCGCCTCTGTACCCAAAACAGATGCGCTACCCTGAGTTTGGTATCCTGAAAAGCATTTTCTACATCATTATATAAGCATGTCTAGCGAGGGAAAGACCTCAATCTCAGTCCCAGCGTTCATGCTTTTTCTTTTTCTTATCAATAAATAGATCTCTTTAATTGTACGACTTAGATGTCTCGTATTTCTCGAAAAAGTAATAAGCACTTACTCTCTGAAGGAGGCCCATCTAATATCATCAGAAAGCTTCGTCTTGCTATCTATCTTTCCATCTTGTCTGTTTAACATGGGATCTGATCTTAGGTTTTGGGGACTTCTACTAACTAAAAGAAGGGTCAGTCCTAGTCCCAAAGACTATCTGAATGGTTAAAAAATACCAGCTAACTGAGCCTACATGAGTACCAATCAACCGAGCCACCAGGTTTTAGAATAATGTAGGATCCCCCAAGCAAGCTAGCCTACAATTCCCTCACCTTATTTATGTATGCTTTCGGAAAGTGTGGACAGGGTACCGAGACACTCCTACTCTGAGTCCATGTTGCAGGATCCCCATATCATCTTGTTTTTGACTACCTCCTGCCTTGTCACTCAGGCCGGGTTGAGAAAATAGCGGTGCTCCCCTACTAAATCTATATATACTGATAGATCCTCCAGAGATCCAAAAAAGTCTAGTCCACCTAGATTTGATGTAGTTGAAGTCCAATGGATTTCCCTCGTGGATGAAAGAGTGAAAAAGAAGGGGAGAACCATATTGGAAAGACTTTCCCAGGTCCGTCGTATATATAGAGATTGACGTTGAATTCCCCCTATTATATATTTCGGGGCCCCTATAATGATGCATCTATATGGAAATGAGCGTGACCAGGCACCGACAATGAAGGCACATAGGCCATTCTGGCGACCGACTTGAAGGCAGAGGCTCATCTGGCTAGGAGAGAAGGGAGCTAAGATAGACCAGAAAGTAGCAGGGGATTCCGGACTAGCAATCCTAAGGCTTAATATTAGTTATTGCCCTTTCTCGATTCCAATGCAACTGGTACTTTTTGAGCTGACGTAACAAACTATGTGAGCCTCCCGATGCTTGGTGGAGAAGAAGCGAACAAAGGCTCGCTTGTTGTCTTGTTCTCTGCCACGGACTAGGATCGATCACCATCCCTGCCCTATTGATTTGGAAGTGATATTCAAGTGGTTTGGTACGGATTGGCATAGAGGTTCGACCGACGTGGTGAAGTAATGATTCCCGATCAGTGTTTGGTATGGGGATTGACCCTAGGGCTATGGCTATTGCAATTAAAAAGTATACTTCAAAGTTACTTCCATATTTTTGCTTTGCCCTAATATATAATATTGCGAGCTAATATGGCTAGCACCCGTCTTTAAAGGTCACCCTGGATATATATTATCAGTTGGAGGATACTTAGAGGCAGAGTGGATTCAATAAGTGAAGCAGGATCTAACGGCTATTTGAATAGAACGAGAGTTTAGAAAATCACAAAAATATTCAAAAAATCCATAAAAGATTCCAAACACTTTAAAAACCATAAAATTATTTTTAGTTTAATTTTCTGAGAATTTTTTATCTATTAAAAAAATATAAAAAAATTGTTGTGTATGTTTTAAGTGTTTGTGCTTGTTAGTTTTAATAAAAACAAAAAAATTGAAAAGTTAAAAACCACTAAAAATATTTTATTTTTGAAATTTGACTACTTAGTTTTTCAATTGTGCTCCTTTTGTTCAATCTTGGTGGCTATATCAGGTAAATAAAAATAACAATCTGCTTACATGCTTTGATTGCTTGATCTGTTTAGTGGTTTTATTTTCTTGATAGAGCGCGACCGATTGATTGGGGTCACAACGGCATCTGATTTTCATAGATACCTAACCCTAGTTAGTTGGTCGCTCATCACAAAAATTTGCAAGGTGACCAGGTTTGCCACACACGTAACAGATGTGTTGGCCCTTAAAGTCAGTGTTATTATTCTGATCAGATTGTTTGCTTGTCTTAAAAGGTTGTTTGGATTTGGGGTGGAATTTATGAGGTTTATTTTTGGAGCTGGCATGGTCTAGAAGATTGATAGGAGGATGGTACTTAGTGTCCATTGCTCTATGATGATCTTCAATTTGAAGGGATTTTACGAGAGAAGACATGCTCATCTTTTCTTATCTATGATGGAGATATTTATCAAAGTCTTTCCAAGAAGAAAGGAGTTTTTCGATTAGAGCTGCTACTTGGACGTTCTCGTCAAGCTTATAGCGACTAGCAATAGACTTAGAGACAAGGTTTTGATATTCAAGAACTTATGTGTAGAGAGGCTTATTTTCTACCATCTTATAGTCAAGCCACTGGATAAAAAGCATATCGTTCCGAGCCCACATCTTACATACCAAACTTATCATCTAAAGCTTTCCAAAGCTCGAGAGCAGTAGGGTGCATATGGTAGATGTCATAAAGCTCATCAGATAGAGTAGAAAGAATCCTACCATGACAAAGGTAATCTATTTCTTTAGGTCTTTTAAGATGAGACGTGGTAGGAGAAGCAAATGGATCACTGTAAGTGGAACCTATTGCAACTAAAGAATTAAGAACGTAATTGACATGGTCTAGGGGATTAATAGGAGACTCAAGATCCTTGGGAGGAGATATAATAGAAACCAATCCTAATGAAGTGAACTAGAATATCATTTTTTTTGTTGCCATCTACGAAAATGTAAACCTACAAACTTCTCGGGTCTGAGTCTGCCGCTCTTATACACGAGATTGATGGCAGTATGGTTCCCATATTCAATCACCCCTAGCTGGCTGCTGCCTATCGATGCTAGAGAGAAAACATTGTCGAACATAATATTGCCCTCGTCGTCGTATAGAAAGCAAAGTAAATTGGGGACACTGCGATTCCATAATAAGCATACAAGTGATGGAAGGTAGATGGAGGTGGAGAACTGGAAGAATGTGTGGCTCTTTCCGTGTGTCAAAAAGGGTGAAGGTACAATCATATACATAGACGGATTGTCAATTAATATGGATCCAAAAAGAAGGTGTTGTTCTCTTCAAAAAACTAAGAGAATAATGAGTTCCCATAGTCTCGTTGCTTGCACCCTACATTATCGAGGAGACCAATTTAATGCCCAAACGGTGATCAAAACGGCTAATGAATCTACATGAAAATGAGGGAAGGTGATTTTTTAACAATCTTTAATGGATCTCGTTTCCGAGATCATAATTGGATTAGGAACTTTTGTGACAATTGGGAATTGCTTCATCTTAAAACAAATCTAGGGAAAATAAAATTTATTTAAAAATTAAACTCGCACGTCACGGTCACGGGCTAGGCATGGCGAGGTGTGTGTGCATGTATCTATATGTTAAGTGCACACATGCCTAAGAACATTAAATTCACATGCCCCTGAAAAGCTCACGTGGGCATGGGGAACATCGCACTTATATACCCATTCTCTTCCTCCGAGTCAGCCATGTGGTACTAAAGAGAGGGAAGAGTTTGTGAAATACGTAGAGACTCCAACAAAATATAGATGCAAAACCTCTACTAGAAGGAGCCCTTTATAATAAGTTTGATCATATGCCTCATTATAGGTGTTGTGTATCGATGTAATATAATCTTCGACATGCATCTTCAAGTTCCCTTCTCCATATCTTCCTTACATGCCTAAAGATCCTTCTTAGGTATCTTCTTTGTAATATTAAAGCCCATCACATGTAACCAATACTTTATCATGAAGATATATTTTGCTTCACAACCACTACATGCCAATGAAGAGGAGAAAGGTAGTGAGTGCTTGTGGTGATCAGATCCATGATTTATCTCCTTATTCTTTCATTTTGCCTAATATCCAAAGTAAAACACCTGTAAATAATCATTATAATCATTTTTACCACCAATGTGATCATGAACAAAAGTGTATTTTTAACACTAATTTCAATAAAACAAATAAATGAAGGAAGAATAGAAAATATAGGTATAAATATGTGAAGATTTAACCCTAATTCAGAGACCATACCGGATTGTTTGACTAACAAGCATCATCAAGTATCGTTATGTGGTGAGCAGAAAATCCCGAGCGACTAAGGTAAAAATGGTATCAAAGGTCGTTGCGACCTCAACCACTCGGAACGGGCTCAACAAGAAAAACAGACCACCAAACTAAAAATCAAACAATCAATGTGGCAAGCGGTCTTGCTATATATTTTTACCCGGTATAGCTACTAGGGTCGAACACAAGGAGCATGAAATGCGAAGGCTACGAAGTAGTCAGGAATCCAAGAAGATAAAAGAATTTGGTGGATTTTATATTTTTCAAAATTTTTGTAATTTTTAATATTAAGAAAAATGTTAAAAGGATTCAGAAAGTCACAAACTCACAATTATTTAAAGCATAAAATATAACCAAAAAAATTCAAATAAATTATTTTTGGGTTTTTAAAATATTCAGATGTTTTTGTTAATTTACTTGAATTTTTCTGATTTTGAGTCAATTTTCTAAAAATGAAATAAGGCAAAAAATGCTAAACAGTGTACAACTAGAATCTAAAGCCAAGTTAAAAATACTTAAAATGCTATAAAATTGGAGAAGCAATTTTATGTGAAACTACAAGTAAAAATCTAACTACAAAAGAAGAAAACACATTTTTTTTATTTTTATGCATCTTTATTGATTTTTCGAATATTTTTAGTCTTTTTCATTTTTTAGGGTTTTTATAAATGGAAATGAGATAAAACTTTGACTGAAGTAAAAATAGGACAAAACAAGCAAAACAAAAAAATTGGAATTTTTAAGGGTTTTTAATATTTTTAATGGATTTTTATAAGAAAAAGTAGTTGTTTTGTGGTTTTTGGAGTTTTAAAAACATTAAACGTCAATAAATAAAACCAAAAATTCACAAAAATTCCAATACCATGACAGGATCCATTTGTCAAAATTTTGTGATTTTGGGACAATATTTGCTATCTATTGAGTCAAAAATCTCACACACAGCACACAGGGACCAATATGCAATTATTGAAAAGTTCTCAGCCAAACAGTAACACGTAGAAATAGCTTAGGGCTCAATATGCAAAATAACCAGATCCACACGTGAGTAGCACGTGAACCAAGCACTCAGGGGTATAATTGCAAATCCTATTGATAAAAATCCATTCAGTAATGCTAGAGAAGTACAGGTAAAAATATGCAAATATCCCCAAGTCACGTGGGGGGCCACGTGACTACACAGATGAAAGGACGAAAGTGCAAATACTAAAAGCATAGGGTCCTTAGTGCAAAATATCTAAAATAAACACAACTCCTAAGAATATTTACAGGACTAATGCGGAAATGTAAATAGATAATAGGGCCTAAGTGCAAATACCCTTCTTATTGATAATCCAACAGTAGAGGGCTCTTCACATATGATCGGACGGTTGGGCTCTTCGGATACCCCTTCGACAATGGACGGGTGGAATCTGATCCTCAGATGGATCAGATGGCCGAGATCTCCCCAAAGACGAACGGACACGATCAGAACTGGCGAGGTTCTCAATTCAATGGCGGAGACGCCTCCTGGAAGAACGACGAAGAACTCGCCTCCGACGAGCTTTGACCGATTGCTACGAGCGACTGGGACATCCTCCGAAGTTGCTCGGATGGGGGAAATGATGCCCGTTCCTATCCACAGCAGTGGTGATGCTCTAATGAGGCTGCGAACGTCTGGAGTGGCCCGGCGGCACTGAGGACCTGGAGCGGTTGTGCTTCGATGTTCGGACCTCCATATGATGCCCCTTTGGGCTCTAGACCTGCACAGGAAGGCTACTGGGTCGAGGGAGAAGTGCATCGACCCGTTAGCGCGTGCGACGGGTGAAGGATGAGGTGGGGCGTAGCCCTCCGGCGAAGCGACGGCAGAGGAGGGCTTAACTCATGTTCCTGGGCGAATCAGGGTGAACGGAGGGGCGTAGAAGATGTGGATAATTCTGATGGAGGCGGCAAGATCGTCGGGATGGCAAATGAGTACTTCGATCACGGGGAACAGAGTGATGAACGCGAGTTGACCTAAAATGCGAAAAATCTTGAATCAAAGGTGAACAAGGGAGAATCGAAGCTACCTGGTGAATGAGATCGTCTGGGTTGAAGGTCGAGGACCTCTGGGGGTCTTCGCCTCAATGGATTGACGTGTCCAGAGGCTAGAGCTCACCTTGCGATGGAGCGCGGTAAGAAGTTCGCCGGACCTAAGGCTACTGGACTCGAATCCTCTCTGCAAGGCCCTCAAATGCATGCTGTCACTCATGGGTGGAAGTGGAGGTCACTGGAGACGAGGGAGAAGCCAAAGATGCGGGAGATGGTGCGGCTCCATTAGATTTTATACCTTGAAGGGTCCAAGAAGTGTGGAGCACGGGTACGCGAACCGAAGAGCGGATCCCTAACGGAATCATCGGGCGTGTGTCCTCGATCATCTCTCGATAATCGGAGCGCGAATCGGGATGGAATGGTGGTCAGATCGGTTTGGGAAAATAGGAGAAATTTGGATGGAAACCATATCCGAGCGGAGAAAGGTCCAGGGGGGACAGTTGACCGAGGTCAACAATCCACCTTAGACCAATCAGTAAAAGGATAAATTAAAATAATTGATAATTCAATTAAAAATAGCAAACGGTTTTATTTTAAAAAGATTATAAAATAAAAAATATTGTTTATTTTTCAGACTATTTTTGTGATTTTTAATTATTTATATATATGGGGTAAATGAGAATGTCACCCGGAGGGAGCTAACTTAGCTCTCTCTCCGCCCCATTTTCTCTATTTTTTAAATTTTTTTGAAATTTTCTTCCGAGAATAATCATCACTATATCCTTATATTATGCCATTCAAACTTCATTTAAAAATAGAGACTCCTACGGCCTCCACCCAGACAGTCATTTTTTAACAATTACTGTATTTTTAAAATCGACATCGTCTGGTGGGGGTCGTAGGAGGCTCTTTCGCATGAAATTTGAATGACATAATGCAGTGATATAATAATGAATTTACACAGATTTAATTTTCAAAAAAATAAAAAAATGTGAAAATGGGATGGGGGAGCTAAGTTGGCTCCCTCTAGGGGGCATACACTTTTTACCTTTTATATATAGGGGTTGGGGAGCATGCACCGGGGCTTATATCTTCCATGTTTTTTTAGTTTTTCAAAAATATCACCATGTATATTCATCAATTTATCCCTCCAATATGATATTCAAATTTTTTCAGAAATAGAGACCCCTATGCCCTCCATCTAGAACCCGATTACAGCAATTCTAAGACCGCTAAAACTACATGGTTTAGATTGAACGCATATGAGTCTCTATTTCTGATGAAATTCGAATGGCATATAGGATTGATATATGGATGAATATACATGGTGATATTTTCTAAAAAAAAGTAGAAAAATATGGAAGATATAAGCCATGCATGCACCTTGGTGCATACTCCCCAACCCATTATATATAGGGAGCACTTGAATTGAGGTGGCACCTTTTTACTTAATTTTGAAAAGGTCTCAATTTAGACCAGTAAATGGTAAATGTGCATTGGAAATTAAAACCACCATGGTATCATTGGTGGTTTTGGTGTAACAAAACTTCCTAAAATTGAGGATATATTAAATTAATGCTTAATTAGTATAATCCATGTCATCGAATTTTCTATATATAGACTAACCCGATGAGTGTGTGTTGTATATTCCAGAAATATATGATGGAATAAATGCTTGCTTTTTGAAATAACTATTATCAATTTACAAAAATTGACATATTTTACAATCATGTGTTGTAAATTACAAAAATAATATTCACTGATGTACAAGAAAAGCCCAAATTCGACAAAAAATAGTATGTTCTGTATAGTTGTGTTTCCTAATATATAGGAGGCTTTTAATGGTATAATTAATTGATTTACACGTGGAAAATATTCCTACAATGATGGAAATTTTGTTGTAACTGTATTTCCTAATATATCATATGGGGTAAATTCCAAACGCATTATATATGCTACACATCATATGTATATTGTTTTAGGAGGTTTAAAGGGATATATTTTTTTAATTCTCAAATTAGAAAAATGCATATTGTAGTTTACGCTAAAACTCATTTTCTTCCTAATTCTGTAGAAAATGATGTTTGTAAATTGCAACATTTTTTGTAAATTTTGTAGTATCTTTTGTAAATTCTATTTGATTTATTTTGAAAAATTCTGCAGTTTCCTTTGAGAACATTATGTCGGAGCAATGTTTGTAAACCGTGACATAATTTTGTAAATTTTGCGGTCTCTTTTGTAAAATGATTGTGATTTTTGTAAAATAGTTTGCTTATTATTAATGTATAAGTTTTTTTTAAAATGTCCATCCATTCCAATATCATGGGTCTATCAAAATTTATCATCCATTAAGTGTAACATTGGTAAAATCCATGCTCTCATTGTAACAAGTATGCGTGATCTGCAAAATAAAAGAATCAATCAATAATTTATCATTTATTCTTTAAAAAGGAAAATATGAAGAATTCGAAATGAAAATGAACATAGGTAATGTAAAAATACTAGGTGCATGTTTGAACTTGCGTTGCAGAAGTCCTTTAAATGTAAAATATACCATGGCAATGCAAAATGAGAAGATGAAATGTAAAATAATCCTTTCTGTTGTAAGTATTATATCATATTGCTAAAATAACGTAATCAAAATCACATAACGTACAAATTTCATGCGTATAAGTCATTAATGCAATTAAAACGAACTTAACTTAAATCGTATGTGTATATACATGTTTTGTAATCTATAACGAGGTGAAACAAGATCTCTAATCGAGGATGATTGCATATTGGATTGATATGGAGTCAAAATCAAAAGAAAAACTAAAATCAAAATTAAAACAAAAGCAATGTAAAATAACCTGGATCTCTATCAATGGATGACAAGAGAGTTTCTTCACCCCTCTCCCGTCACAGGACAAGAGAGCTTCTTCGCCCCTCTCCCGTCAAAGGACAAGAGAGCTTCTTCGCCCCTCTCCCATCAAAGGACAAGAGAGCTTCTTCGCCCCTTGAACCGAACTACCGATTGAGTGTGCCCTTCTTCCTCTCCCGGGCGATGGGGGCCGTTGCCAGGTGGGGTGGTCTCCGACCGTCAAAGGTAGTTGCGTGGGTGCCACGGGAGTCTCAAGGATGAACAGGTCTTCGACTTATGGCTTTTTTTGGTTCGGCGGACACAGTTCCGACCGATAATTACTAAAAATATGAATAAGGTACTAAGAACATGCAACCACTTCCTATCACTTAACCATCATCGTCATGGACCCCCTTTGCCTTTGTCATACACAATCATCTCCAAACGCAGCCACAGCCTCTACATCAAGTGTTGACGAAGAAGAGAATGGGGGAGAGGACCCTAATCGAGTTTTTCTTTTGTAAATTCATGAGAGCCAAGATCATGTTGGATGTTATAGATAGAAATCAAATTCGAGTAAATAATAAGCAACGGGATAATGTCGTAATCAAATGGAATATTCCAAATTTTTTTCTAAAAATAATTTTAGAGGTTGTTTCGACGGTGGTTTTGGATTTAGTTTAGTGGTTTTGTTAACTACTGTTGATCCAAATCAGAAGTCTCTTAAGAGGCATTACACCATACTCATGGTAAGATGGCACCTCAATTCAAGTTTTCCATATGTATGTATGTATGTATGTATGTATGTATGTATGTATGTATGTATGTATGTATGTATGTATGTATGTATGTATGTATGTATGTATGTATGCAAGGTTGCAAAAAGCGGTAGTCGGTATTCAGTCGGCGGGGTCACCTACTAAGGATTAGTCGGCAGTCGGGCGACTAGTCGGAATTAGTCGGTCAATAGTCGGTTTTGAATTTTTAATTATTTTAAATATATAAATCAGTTTTTTATACATATATTCGTATGTATATACATATATTTGTACATTTTATATGACATCGTGATGAAACAAAAGAAGTAATTGACTTTAAATATAACATTAAGCATATTAGAATATGTTTGCTTTAAAAAAAGTGAAAAACAAAAAAAAATAAAAAAGTTTGTTGTAAAAGTCGGCCAAGTAGTCGGCCGACTAGGCCGACTAGTCAGCCAGACTAGTCGGGTGGACCGACTAAGGGCCGACTAGGCCTACACGAGTCGGCTACCCCCCCCCCCCCCCGACTTGACTAGTCGGCCTAGTCGGCCGACTTTTGCAAGTTTGTATGTATGTATGTATGTATGTATGTATGCATGCATGCATGTATGTATGTATGTATGTATGTATGTATGTATGCAAGGTTGCAGAAAGCGGTAGTCGGTATTCAGTCGGTGGGGTCACCTACTAAGGATTAGTCGGCAGTCGGGCGACTAGTCGGAATTAGTCGGTCAATAGTCGGTTTTGAATTTTTAATTATTTTAAATATATAAATCAGTTTTTTATACATATATTCGTATGTATATACATATATTTGTACATTTTATATGACATCATGATGAATCAAAAGAAGTAATTGACTTTAAATATAACATTAAGCATATTAGAATATGTTTGCTTTAAAAAAAGTGAAAAACAAAAAAAATAAAAAAGTTTGTTGTAAAAGTCGGTCGAGTAGTCGGCCGACTAGGCGGACTAGTCGGCCAGACTAGTCGGGTGGACCGACTAAGGGCCGACTAGGCCTAGTCGAGTCGGCTACCCCCCGACTCGACTAGTCGGATCGACTAGTCGGCCGACT
>JAZKJV010006580.1:240000-386025 GCA_037367405.1 Ottelia alismoides
TGACATAATCGACATGTTCTGGATGAAGGGCATAGGAGTCTTTGTTTATGATGAAATTGGAATGACATATTAGAGGGATATATAGTGATGAAATACATGATGGTATTTCCAAAAAATGAAAGAAAAAAATCGTCGAAATATGGAGCAGGGGCAGCCCCATCAAACCCATATATGTAGGGGGCTTATCCAATGGGTCATGTACCCATTAGAGTTGTAATGAGCTCATTCATTTTTTTAGTAATATTTCCTATCATTTTGAGGTCAATGCTTTTTGGTTTACAAATGGCATATAATATTCTTACTATTAGTAACTATTTCACAAAAGAAAACCTTAAATGCATACAAATGGCCATTGTAAAGAATAGAAAAGACGCCAATAAAACAAAGGAAAATATTATCATTTCATGTGAATTTAAAGTTTTTTTTATGAAAATAGTTAGTAATAGTAAGAATATGATATAGCTGTTGTAAATCAATATGTATTATGCTCAAAATGATAGAAAATATTACTAAAAAATGAATGCGCTCATTACAACTCTAATGGGACAGAGTCCATTGGATAAATTCTACACATAGATATGGGAAAAAGGAGTATGCTCCCTGGGAGTAGGTAATTTACATGCTCCGATTTTTTTCTACGTATTTTTTATTTTTTTTATTTTTTGAAATAAAACCTAGAGGATTTAGATGAACATATATCACTATGTTGTAATTCAAAATTCAACATAATTCAAGGCTTTTATCCCCTCCATCACGACTGCCAACTTTTACTGGCCTCAGGATTTTTGAAATTGACCCCCCTCCCTCTAGATTGACATGTTAGAAATATATCTTTTACACGAAATTCGAAATACATATTCTATTTATTATTCTAAGTAAACCTCGCAAGGGTTAGTTTCAAAAAAATAAAAAAAACTGTGAGAAAAAAGATGGTAGCATGCTCTTATATGCTTCCAGAGATCATACTGAAAATGGAAGCTACATCGATGGGTGCGTTCAAGTATATGCACCTTGTCATTTTTCATTGGTTTTTGTTTTTTTTAGGAAATCGTGGCGGGATTTACTTAGTCTATTGAGTGTAATATGTGTTCCAAGTTTCATGCAAAATAAACTTTCGTAACATGACCATTTAGAAGAGGTTAATTTCAACAACTATGAGACCATTAAAATTTGGTAGTTTTGATGAATGTGATATAAGTGTGGAATTAATTTGAATTTGGAATGAGACCGTGGTGATATATGCTGATCTAATTTACCTCGGTTTCTTTTAAAAAAATAATGAGAAAAAATGGCGATGTGGATAATTGGCCAATGTATAGGGCTGCTAATCGAGCCGAACTGTAACAAAGGGACCTATGTTCGAGTTCGGTTCGATAAGAAGTTCAAAAGTTCGAGTTTGAGTTCAGATTGGTAAATGTTCGATGGAAAATGTTCGAGTTCGAGTTCGTTTACAAAACAAACATTCGAGTTTGGTTTGATAACAATTCGTTAATAATTTAACTTAACTAAAAGTTGTTTATAAGAATAAGTTCGAAACTAGAGTTTGATAACAAGGTTTGATAAGCAGTAAAAATAAGAAATTATTCAAATTAAAGTGGTACAAAGCCTAATAAATACCACAATTTCTTTAACCTCGAAATTTATCATGTGTATAAAATACTAAGTTACACACACACGCACACGCACACACACACACACACACACACACACACATATATATATATATATATAACTCGAACTTTTATCGAATGAACAGATGTTGTGTTCATGTTCGGTTCGTTAAGCTATCGAACTAAAGTTGAAGTTCATGCTCAGTTCGTTTCGAAATGAACGAACAATTTTTGAACTATCATTGAACGAACTATAATCGAATACTAACATGTACAGTTTGATTAGCAGCTCTATAAATAATGATAATCTTCTTATAAATTGCTTTATACTTTGATAAATATTTCATACCAAATTCACATATTATCATGACTTGATTATAGTTATAACCAATCTTAACTATTCGCTTATACAACCTTCTACAATCGTTTTATGCAAGCAGTAAAACCTTACGATTGAGATTACAGGTAGTCAAATAATGGACAAATGGGATTCAATTGTCAACTGCTCCCATCGGAAATAGGATTGACTATGGATTCCCTAATCTCTTTTCCTTTTGACCTCTGTCACCACCTTCTGACGCACGTCTATGCTCGCTTCTTCTACTAGGCTCGCACTCTCTACCCCTTTGATATAGTCTAAATAATTCAAGCCTAGAAACTTGTCCCTGTATTCCACTAGACGACCTCTCTCTGAGGAGGCTAAGAGTCATTCCCGACACTATAGAGGGCAAATGAGAGCATGGTTATAGGTCCCTGCCACCTTCCCGATTTAGAAAGTACACATCTCGGAACTGACAACTGTTTTCTTCCCGTGGCCCTGTAGTACAAGAATGGTTGTCCAGATGGGCGCCTCGAGGGTGGCCCTCACCCCTCGTCGCCTCTGTACCCGAAACAGATGTGCTAACCTGAGTTTGGTATCCTGAAAAGCGTTTTCTACATCATTATAAAAGCATGTCTAGCGAGAGAAAGACCTCGATCCCAGTCCCAGCGTTCATGCTTTTGCTTTTTCTTATCAATAAATAGATCTCTTTAATTGTATGACTTAGATGTCTCGTATTTCTCGGAAAAGTAATAAGCACTTACTCTCTGAAGGAGGCCCATCTAATATCATCAGACAGCTTCGTCTTGCTATCTATCTTTCCATCTTGTCTGTTTAACATGCGATCTGATCTTAGGTTTTGGGGACTTCTACTAACTAAAAGAAGGGCCAGTCCTAGTCCCAAAGACTATCTGAATGGTTAAAAAATACCAGCTAACTGAGCCTATTGGAGTACCAATCAACCGAGCCACCAGGTTTTAGAATAATGTAGGATCCCCCAAGCAAGCTAGCCTACAATTCCCTCACCTTATTTATGTATGCTTTCGGAAAGCGTGGACAGGATACCGAGACACTCCTACTCTGAGTCCATGTTGCAGGATCCGCAGATCATCTTGTTTTTGACTACCTCTTGCCTTGTCACTCAGGCCGGGTTGAGAAAATAGCGGTGCTCCCCTACTACATCTATATATACTGATAGATCCTCCAGAGATCCAAAAAAGTCTAGTCCACTTAGATTTGATGTAGTTGAAGTCCAATGGATTTCCCCGTGGATGAAAGAGTGAAAAAGAAGGGGAGAACCATATTGGAAAGACTTTCCCAGGTCCGTCGTATATATAGAGATTGACGTTGAATTCCCTCTATTATATATTACGGGGCCCCTATAATGACGCATCTATATGGAAATGAGCGCGACCAGGCACCGACAATGGAGGCACATAGGCCATCCTGGCGACCGACTTGAAGGCAGAGGCTCATCTGGCTAGGAGAGAAGGGAGATAAGATAGACCAGAAAGTAGTAGGGGATTCCGGACTAGCAATCCTAAGGCTTAATATTAGTTATTGTCCTTTCTCGATTCCAATGCAACTGGTACTTTTTGAGCTGACGTAACAAACTATGCGAGCCTCTCGATGCTTGGTGGAGAAGAAGCGAACAAAGGCTCGCTTGCTGTCTTGTTCTCTGCCACGGACTAGGATCGATCGCCATCCCTGCCCTATTGATTTTGCAGTGATATTCAAGTGATTTGGTACGGATTGGCGTAGAGGTTCGACTGACGTGGTGAAGTAATGATTCCCGATCAATGTTTGGTATGGGGATTGACCCTAGGGCTATGGCTATTGCAATTAAAAAGTATACTTCAAAGTCACTTCCATATTGGCTTTGCCCTAATATATAATCTTTCGAGCTAATATGGCTAGCACCCGTCTTTAAAGGTCACCCTGGATATATATTATGAGTTGGAGGATACTTAGAGGCAGAGTGGATTCAATAAGCGAAGCAGAAGGTAACGGCTATTTGAATAGAACAGGTGTCTAACTAAAGAAGGTCCCGATAAAGCAAGAAGCCTAATAGACCTAAGGGGATGCGAAGCGAAAAGAAGACCAGCTTGGACCCACCGGGAACTCAAAGCAACAAACTAGTAGAAAAGGCCTTGATTTTTTTCTGTCATACTACTAGGGTTGCTTAGATATGCGAGGAAGGTTCTCTTCCCAAATGCAATCATCTGAGCCCCTTGCCGGAGGACCTTCAATGTATGAACTTGGTCCTCCTGGCAAGACCTTCAGCACTTTTGCCATCTTCCACCTCTGTCAAGTGCAAAGCAAGTAGAAAAGAAGGATATCTCATCTTAACTATATATTTGATATCTGGGCTAGCCGACATTCCATCTCTTAGAATGAGTGGCTAAACGATCAGAAGAGACGGGAGCAGGTAGCTTGATGGCCTTATCTGTCATTGAAAACACAAGCTGGAGACGTATCGGAGAGATCGGGGATTCGTGGGCACTCGGTCCAGCAACTTCTTCTCCTCTGACTCACTCTTAGTCAAGTAGTAGGACTTCCGAAAATTGCTTCTCCTCTTAGTCAGGTGCAAAATCATCATTAGAACCATCATACTTGCTGACCATCGATGAACTGATTGATTATCCAACCAAAGTTGACCTCAGTCATTATGTATCGAACAGAGGAAAAAGCCCTATCTCTTAACAGGGGAAAGCTCTTAGCGCACGGCACCAGCAGAAACTACCATCACAACGAAATCACAAGTATTCCGCAATTGCTTTAGCCGCCGGCCTTTCAACCTGTAACAGCCGTAAATTTTCTGAGCCTTTTCTCATGTGATCTACAAAACTGTGAGTAGGTGACAGACGCCCGGTTTCTTAGCTAAATTGGCAATTGGCGCATACAATTCATCCAGTCGCTTCGCATGGATTTTCATAACGCAAAAATGGCTGCGATAGGAGGTTTTAAGGAAAGCTAAGCTACTTCACAAGCCAACAACCTTCTCATCCCTTTCGAGAAAGACCAGAATTAGCTTGCCTCCTTCCAGCCCAGAATGTTGGGCCTCCTGTGCCACGACTTCCTCAAGAGCTTCACACGATGGTAAGGAGAGGGATCGATGGTGATCCCAATGGCCAGCATATCTCTCCTATCTCAACCACAACTTTCCGAAAGGCCCCCTGCTGCTTCCGTCTTACGGACAGAGAGAGCCAAGGAGCGCATTCTTCTTTTAGCTCACACCGAGGAAAGGTCTGTGTCTTCCTCGGGGATCCTTTTTCGCTCTTTAACTCACTCTGCTATCGCCTCTAGCCGCCCTACTACAACTAGAATATATAATACGTAGAGCTTACACTTGCTAAGTGAGACTGAAATCGTACCTCTCCGATGCGAGAAAGGAGAGGAAGAAGAGACTCGGGCTCGCATGAGGGCGTTGACGGACATCTTGCTCTTTCTTATCATCCTCTTCTTGCTTGAGGACGTTGAACCCTCCTGGGCATGACCCTGGCTTTAATATACTCTTAAGGTGTGTTCATTTGGGAAATACCCTCAAGGACTTTCATCCCCTCCTCTCCCCGCTTTTCCCATCCAATTATTCCACCTACACATCTCTCTCTACTCATATTTCATACTTATTCCTATCTATATTACATCTTACATACCATTATTCCACTTCATTCATATCCTTCCAACCAAACATGAATAATACCTTCTTTCAGCTTATCCCTCCCTCTTATTCGTTCCTGCTCCCGAACCGAATACACCCCGTTACAATTACAAAATAAATGCTCTATTTGAGAATCAAGACATAAATGAGACTCTTTCTTGAAGTTACGCTGATGGTTTATCAGTTAAGTCATTTCGAAAGTAATGCGGACTCTATTAGAAAGAGAATTTGGAAATAATCCTGACCATCCCATCACTCAAGATCACATCAACAGAGCGGTCTGTGGGAGCCGAATGCAAGCAACATGGATTTGGCGCATCAACTATCGTACATCGTAACACAACTTTAATCGTATAGAGTGCTCCATATAATCATTCAAGCATAATAATACTTCGTTTCAAACGCCCAAGTTACAAGCTACCCACAAACGGATCAGAAACCGAACAGACAAGCATCCAAGCCTGATTATAGATCAAATCTGATTTATTACCTTTACAGTGGACTATCAAAGAAAGTTGACAGCCTAAGCATTGCCACTGAGCTGTGAAAGATTGTAATTACCATAACCATACTTAGGACTTCAAGAAAAATGTATACTTTTGAGAAGGTAATTTGGATCCCAAATTAGACAAAAATACTTCTTATCCAACAGAGACCCTGCAAATATACCCGCACTTCAACCTGGCTAAAAACCAAAGGTATCCAAACAAGCTTATAATCAAATGCCCTCGAAAAGAAGATAGCGACCACTCCAAGGCAATAACATATTTTTTCTTTCAATGTCCACCTTACATTAGGAAAGGTTACGTGACAAATGCACTGATAAAATAACAAAACCTAGAAAAAGGGATGGACCTCGTCATTGAGGCAGACCCACGCCTTGTAAACAGTATATATAATCAAATAAAATATAACATGGATTTGGGAAAATCTCGATGCATAGTTAAGCATACAATTCCCATAGAATTTACAAATATATAACAGGGAACATGTATATATTGTAGACCCAGATAGATATAACCTTCGAGCTTGCAATCCAATAATAAAAGGGGTCTTTGCATAAGGTAAGTAGACGTTATGTTTGGACCCAGTCCATGGCATTTAGCATGTTGGCCATTACCTCACTGATAGTACATGAGTTGCTGTGCAGAAGCCAAGCTCTGGAACCCACCATCATAAATGGCTTGACTGGCTCCGGCACCCATCCCTATGGCTTGTTTGAGGGCCTGTTGACCCTGTGCCTGCATCAGTGCCTGCCCAGAACCCATCTTGCTTAAAGCAAGCTGACGTTCGTATGCGAGAAGGTCGACAGATGAGAGCCCGGGAAATGGGAGAGCAGCAGGAGGTGGGAGAGGGTTTGATGCTGCCCCTGGAGGGGTCGGCTTGTTTCCCCACGAGCACTGCCAGCAATAACAGCAAACAAGGTCAGAATCTGATTTAGCTATTCAGTATTTAATACACAAGCAGAATGAATGTAAAACATAATTTTCATAATGAAGGAATGAAGCCATTTCCCTCCTCATTTCTACTGGAAATCGTATAATAGATTTAGCCAAGTAATATATGTATTCATGAGTAGAGACAGCCTCCACCTTCGATGTAAGACAGGTACGCCCTCCAGTCAAATGTCCTCTCTCCTCGCTAGTATATAACTTCCCTAATAGCATAGTTGAAAATAATAACAAATGATGAATGCAGTACATCAGCTGGGGTGCATGAACTTTTTCTTTTCAAAAGAAAAAAAAACACCAATATACTTATGTAATATGCATATCTATCGAGTTGAACGAGTTGAGTCAGTCACAACTCAGAATCAAACTCGACAACAAAACTCAGGATCAAGCTCGGACTCGATAAGCTCCGAGTCTAGAAATGCTCTCAAGCTCGAACTGGAGGAGTTCGAGTTGGCTCACGAACTTAACGAGCCTTTTTGTAGTAGGTTGATATTGTATTCTTCGTATGACTTTCTTTGAAGCAATCAAACTCAGTAATAATATCATTGTAATAATGATGTTTGGATATGGGATACGAGTTGTACTGCCACGAGTCTGGAGAGGGATGTATGCGGCGATTTGTGATGCTTGTGTAAGAAGGAGAAGCTGGAAGTTATAAAACATGCTGGCTGTTAGGAGTGGTTGTGCTGTGTGTGCATGAAGAAGTACAATAGGAGATGATGGAGGAGACGGGAGAGAAGCCCTAATGCCGCGCATGGAGATAGTGATGGGTATGACCTATATGGGACTTTTAACTTATGTTACTTTTTTATTCAAAAGCATTTGGAAACTCAGAGAGAAGTTAAGAATTAAGAGAATCTGTAAATATCACAACTCCAATTAATTTGTCAGTGGAGCACCATTTCTCCTCATATTCATATATGCACGTATGGATGGGAAACGTGTAAAAACTACTAAAATCAAAAGGAGTTATCGAGTTGAGCACTCCTCAACTCGAACTCGGCTCGATAACCTTAACAACTAACAAGTCATTTATCTGACTCAGAATCTAGCTTTTCGAGCTTGGTTCGTGAGCCATTGTCGAGTTGACTCCAAGTCAGACTCATTGAGCCCAAACTTTCCTGACACCCATATGCTAAGGACTTCCTTGACAAAATGTTTTCATAAATTGTCGATATTAGAGTATTCATTATTTTTTCAAATGGAGAAGGTTTGGATACAAAAGTTCTTGGACAATACCTTTAGGTAGACAAAATTTAATCATGTTATCATTGAACGACCAAGAGGTTATGGGTAGTCATGCTCTTGCAGAAACATGTGAAGACTGTTTTCAATAGATTAAGTGGTACCACGCATGCCCTTTTTTAAGGCCTGAACCCAAACAACCCCCCCCCCCAAAAAACACACAGATATGACCAAATAAATTAAAAATTAGAAGGATAAGAACATGGTCGATGGTTCCTTCTTAAAATCCATAGATTCGCCCGCCAAATATCACACATCCTGCTGTTCAAGCCCCACATTGTTTTACCTGAGATGCAGATGTAGACTCCATCTATATTCCTCTTGTTTATCTACATATCCTCAAATAATATGGCTGTATTCCAGGTCAACATGAAAAAACTAATTAAAACCAGACTAGCTAATTGAAAAAAAAACTGATCTAATTCGTGCTGAACCTCATGTAAATGGGAAATTAATTTAGATACATCTCCTCCAAGTACATAAAGTTAGAGATTGTGTAGAATTAAATAATAATGTCCTAAAGATCACCAAAACATGGTAAGAACTGTGGCTTCAATACATAAATTTGGAAACATGGCCCTGAAGGCACTGGACACTGATAAGTTTGTTTTCTAATGTTTCCTTACAAATGTGAGTGTAGTAGATTAAGGCAAGTTATGCCATAATAATTAGTGGATTACGATAAAGAATGAGTTCAGAAAAAAGGACAAATAAACCCTTGGTATATGCAAACTTCAAAATTCTTCCATCGTGTGTTTTCCCTCCCTCTATCGCCATCTAATAGTACAGCATTCGGAGATTGACTGAAACCTAAAGGCTAAAACTCCAAACAACAAAAACAAAATAAAAAGATTGAGATATTTCCCTACATAACAATAGCTTGTTGAAATTCATTTTTTAATAACATATTATTTCCTAGAGACAAAGCGAATGGTAATATAGGTAGTGGAAAAAATAAAAACATGAAAGTAACTAAAAACAGGTTAAGTTGATCCAGAAATAACATATCAATAAAGAGGATTAAGCATGAGCTGAATGACCTCAAACTATTAAGCCAGTCAGAAAAGCAACGAAAATGCAAACAAAAGACCGTCAATTAAGTAGGAACAAAGCATACCTTCAGTGGTTTCCCACAAAGAATACGGGCATTGCCCAATTGAATAGCCAAAGCAGCTTCTGAGTGATTACTGTATCTAACAAAACCAAAGCCTTTCTCACGCTGTATACGAACCTCTTCAATGACCCCAGCTCCAAGACCATAGAAATGGCGATGTAGATCAGCTTGTGTAACCTGGTGTAATCAGGATCATCCAAGCAGAGAATTACCATCCAAAAATGTAATGATCACTCCAGAAAAAGATCACGGTTTCCATTATTACAGTACAGGATCCCAGGAAATCTGGAGGAAGTTTAACGTTAAATGAACAAAAACTAACTGAGAGTATGGTGCTGGTTACTAATAACAAGTAACTCGCTATAACAATAGACAAAATAAATATTAAACTAAACCCATACAAGGTCAAGAAAGGCAAGAATAGCGCCGTGATATATCACTGGTATAGCTTCTTTTAAATGTGCTGAATTAACAAAATAAAATCAATGACAAAATCAAATCAGACTTTAATGTACTCAAACACAGCACTGAGGGTGGATTTGTATGGGAACATTGAATTTGCATTCATCCATGAAAGCAAGCCTCTCCAAATCCCCGATCTAAGAACAATTGTTAACAATATTAGGGTCATTTTACACGACCTTTTGCCCTTCTCTAGCTTTTCCACTTATCTTAATTTGAATTGTGTTACAATTTGTTGAAGAATGTCATGTTTAGTCCCATAGCGTGGAGTGATGGGGCTAAACATAAAGAACCCAACACGCATTGTAACGGTTAAGAAAATCAATACAAGTATCAAACCCTTTGAGACGGTCTCCCATGGTTTCATCCAAGGTTTTAAAAATCGAACCGGAGATCAAATCGGTCATGTATCTAATTTTTGGTTTTTATGGCCGGACCAATGGGACTGACCAGTCGAACCCATGAACGGTCATATCGCGATATATCGACGATATATCGGTATCGACAGGTCACCGATATATCGCCGATATGGTCGATATCGAGTATCGACAGGCCAAAAATGCACAATTTTGGTCAGATATCGGCGATATGGGTCGATATATCGACGATATATCGGTATCGACATGGTACCGATACCGATATCGATATGTCCTTCCATGGTCGAACCAAGGATGATGTTAGCATTTCAAAGAAACTGGAAAAGACTGAACCGTTGTATTGTTGTTTTGATTTGTGCAGTTCAACCGGGTCGAACCGAATTAGATCAATATATCATACAAATAAATAGGAAAAATGTTCCATCATATCTTTCTAGAATTTGTTCTCTGGTCATACCATTTTTTCCAATAACACTTGTACCCCTATTTTCAAAACAATTGCATGTGTCCCATATATTTACAAAATCAATAGTAGTGGCTTTTTATTAGTACATTGTGATCCCATTTTATACCAATTTAAGGACTATATTGTGAATTTTTCAAGAAAATATAAGAGCACAAGTGAAATTGCTTAAAAGTTAGTAATATAAATGTTATTAAAAAACTCAAAAGTGCATAATAATCATATTTCATAAATTTTATATAAATATATATGTGATGTAAAAAATTAATAATTTTAAAACTATTTAAACTCCAATTAACGACAAGTATTGTTAATTTATTGTTTCTCATAGTGTGACTATGACAATGTCTTCTTCGTTTGTTATTATTATAAGTGGACAACCTCATACACAATGTGGGAAGAGAGAGGCAATGCTCATATGGTATGAAGGAACAAGCAATAAGGAGTCATTGGCACATGTGAAGGAGAAGAGATAAAAGCGTACTATAATATGGGTTAGAATGAGACTAGATTATGAATAGTTCAGAAAAAATTTGTATTTTTTTGATTTATTGGAAATTATTTTTTGTCAAAAAATGGATGGTTGAACCGATGGTTTGGTTCAATTGGTTCAACCGGGTTTAAGCGTTCAAACAGGGTTTTGACCAGTTTTGACTGGTTTTTATTTTCTGAATAAAAACCAGGTGGTTGGACCATTTTTCCTATGATTCTTGGTTTAACCGACTAAACCGACCGATTCGGTTCAGTTTTTAAAACCTTGGATTCATCCCTCTCTTCAAGGAGTATGGTTCCACATAAAATCAAAATGTTCCTTTCTTTTTATTGCTTCGATTATCTATTTGCTTTCACGTTTATAGATTTCTGTATGGTATCAGAGCAAGTATATTTTTCGATTTGTTAAGTATTCATTCTTGAGATTCACGATTCTTTCATGATTCTTTTCTATCCTTCATTGTTCGTTTATTCGAGATGTTGAATTTGTACATGATCTCCAAGATTTCCCAACGGTCATGCGACGGTACTTGATCTCCAATCAATGTGTGTTAAAAACCCTAAGGAGAAAAGAACGATCACCATGCGGCTCAAGGTTGGGTAAGCCGTTCGCACGGAGCAGCAAGCAATACAAGAGAAGTAGCGCACAGCAGCACCCATCGCCGATGCTTAAGATGCACAGCATCATGCTACCCGGTATCAACCTACTGCTCCTGTTGAAGAAGATCGGGATAGGGGACGCACTCAAGGACTCCCACCGATGCAGCAGCCCTCTTGCGAAGAAAAGAAGCCATCGTCGGAAATTGTGGCCTGCACATCAAGATGGGTTCCAGAAAACCTATTTGAAGATGGAAAACCATGAGTTTGAATGCTCGAGGCAGCCACTCCCTATGCATGCAGCTGAATGAAGCCAGTGCAGGACATCATCAGCCACGAGGAAAAGCAGCAAGGCAGCTTCTTTCTGGAGTGCTGTGAACCGTGAAGGTTAGGTTCTGCCCTACCAAATCCTTCGGCGACAGCAGCGAACATTGTTTAGAACCCTCTTGATGGGTTCCCAGGGGAAAACTCTAAAATCCTTCCGCAGCTGAAAGTCGATTCCCAAATTCTCAATCGATGAGAACAGAGCCCTCATGAGCCCCGGTTGGGCTTCCTTATTTTTTACCTATTGTTGACGGGCCTCCTGCTGGGCTCCATTTTTTCTAAAAGAAAGGGGGAGAGTTTGTTATTGGTGATATTTAAAAAAAAAAAAGAGGATATGTGAAAGCAATGAGGTCTTACGCCTATATACAACAAAAGAAGAAGGGCCTGAAAAAAATGAAACGCGGAAAGAGAGAGTGTGGGCTTGATGCTCTTGTGCTTTGGGCTCCCATGCCCGCTTTCTTTTTTCCATCTATCTTCACTGTATCCAGGCTGGCCCAGTAAGCCTGTTTCTGAATTAAAAGAATAGAATGGGCCGAAAAAAGAAAGTGAGAATGGGAAGCAGAAAAAAGGGAGTCCAATGGCAAAAAAGGGAAGAAAAGGCTAAAAAAGAGATGGTTTATTGAAAAAGTGGAACACAGTCCAAAAACATGACATGGCTAAAAAAACTTGGATGATCGGAAAAAAAAGAAAAGAGAGCGAGAGAGAGAAGTATCATGTTGTTGATCCCCAATTTCATTTGTTCTCCCAACCTGGTCTAGTATCGATTTCCAACAAGTACGGGAGAAAGGGAAGCGTTGGGTAGAGATTTTCATACTCAACCATTGTTTGAGGCACTTTATGTTTGAGTGACCGGTTTTTTGCGGAGATCTCCATAGAAAGACTCATTGTTTGCTGCATTCTCCAGTGATAGTAAACTCCACTAAAGATCGATATTCCCACGACATGTTCCAGTGACCGTGAACTCCGCTATAAATGGATATTCCTATGACACTCGTTCGGCATTTCAGAGAGATGGAGCAACCTTCAATGAAGAGACATATTGCGGGCTAGAGTTCTTCATGTAGGTGACTCATTTCTAGTACCGGTGACTCAGGCTGATGCAGGTACAAAGCACACAAGCCAGTTCGCACTTCAACCCTCCAGTTCCTCCTCACCAACACGACATGAGAAGCAACGTCCTCATCAACAACCAACGGAGTATACGTTGAATTGATATTTTTTTCGTGTCATGAATTCAACGTGTAACTGTGTTTTATTTCTCTCTGTCCAAGCTGAACATTGCAAGCTCCATCTTGAGGAGGAATGTTGAATAATGTTATGTTTAGTCCCACATCGTGGAGTGGTGGAACTTTGTGTCTTGGTGGGGTTATATAAAGAATCCCACATCTGTTGTAACAGTTGAGAAGATCAACAAGTCCTTTGAGGTGTTCTCTCGTGGTTTCAACTCACTCTTCCGGGAATACGGTTCTACATAAAATCAAAGTGTTCGCTTATTTTTTTTGCTTTGATTATTTATTTGTAGTCGAACATTATGTGGGCGTCTGAGTGTGTCGATCCCGCATGTCTAGATTTCTACACAATAAAAGCCACAAAATGGAATGGGCTAGAATTGAGTCAAGATCAGTAGCCAACACTATGTAGCTATTGCATTACGATTTGAAATAAATAGCCACAAGTACATTAGAATTAGACAAAAACCAGAGATATTTTTTTATAGTGCCGCATTATGAAATGTCCGTGCAATATCATGTAGCATAAACACTTCGGAAAGCATGCTATCCACGAACACTTATTATTAAGCCAATTGTAGGGTCAATTTACACATGTTCTACTATTGATTCTCGAAAGTTGCATTGCTCTCTAACAACTGTAAACATCACAGTCCTTGTCCATTGCCCCTCAACTTTTGGACGAACAAAATAAGGACATCCCATTACGAAAAGATTCACTTCTGAATCGACTATATCGTCTCTCCCAGCACCTCTCCAAAGAAAAATAGACCTTCCTTCCATCCATGTAACTTCTCCACCAAGTATTTCGTCTAAATGAGATCAATGACAAGCCCATCACATTGTTTTCAATTTTTCAGTATCTATAAGTACAGAGACTGCCTGCTTTTTGCTGGACAATCCCATACCCAGAAACCCAACTAGTTGTAAAGTTAGTGGATTTAAGGCCAATCGCATGCTATATGTGCAGAAATAGAACATAATGCAAAATAAAAAAAATCCAGATTACTTACTAAATTGGAATTGAGATGTTCAGATAGTTGTTCAAAGTTTAAACTCGTCTCATTTCACGCATTTTCTTTCAAAATAATATTTCATTTGCATGGAAACAAATGAATAAATTGTTTATTCCTAAGCCATAGGGCTCCTATATATAAAGGAGAAACAGTATAGGCCAAATAAATTACATAAACAAAAAATAAAAACACTTAAATATTATTTCCTATAATAATCCACTCAAGCTGGAGGATATATATTTATAATACCCAGCTTAGAAGAATACTTCTACAATGACCGCATGCCTAAGGCCTTAGCGAAATTGTCAGTAGGTTCCCCTAAGCTAACGTGGGAAGTAGAGATGAAATGCTTATATATCATATCTCTAATGTAGTGGCAATCAACCTCGATGTGTTTGGTCCTCTCATGGAAAGCCAGATTATTTGCAATGAATAGTGATGTATGATCGTCACATAGTAATTGCACAGGAAAGATACGTCATTATCTAGTCAGTCACAACAAACCTAACCCACATCATTTCATTGCTTCATTGTGTCATAGCTTTGTATTCGGATTCAGCATGTGACCTAGAAATAACAACTGGCTTCTTGTTTTTCCATGAGAAAAATGAGCTCCCAAAGAACATGACATATTCAGAGGTGGATTTCCTTTCTTTCGGACATCATGTGTAGTCATCATCTGCATAGGTTGTGATGGCAAGAATGTCCCTTTGCTGAATGTACATGGAGGCGTCAAACATCTTAGGAGCATGAAGATTGCGTCCACGTGAGCGTGACGTGGTTGCTCCATAAATCAGTTAACTTTGCCCACTGCAAAGGAGATATTGGGCCAGAGATAATAAGATAGCGAAGTTTCCCAACAAACTCCTTGTATCTCCTCTTGTCCATCTCATTTATGTCATCATCATAGACTTCATGCTAGGATCCATAGGAGTAATGGTAGGTATGTTATCTCCAATCTCCATCACAGTCTCTGAAGATCTGTAATATACTTCCCTTAAGTCGTGACAAAATCTCTCGGATTCCAAAGAAATTCAAGCCCGAGGAAGTACATAGTTTGCCAAGGTCCTTGATGACAAATTGATGCCAAGGAACCTCGTAGCCTATGGTCATGTATTCATAATGTCATCACCATATAGCAAAATGACAACAATTCCTCGTGATCTCATATGTACAAAGAGCGAGTAATCTGCAATTAATCTCTTGAAGCTATATTATATTAGATCCGAGTGCTTCTATAACCATGCTTCGGGATTCTCATAATATATCATGTCTTGTGAGACCATAAGACCATAAATAGCCTTGTGAGAAAGTGTCCCGATAATATATCATGTACATTTGAGTGAATCCTCATAAAAAAAGTCTAGCATTGTAGCGATCAACACTATCGCATGCTCAATACTTCGCTATGAAGACACACTTGCACCCAACCACAAGAACCCTTGTTGGGGTATTAACCAAATTCCATGCATGGTCTAAAATTTCATCGAAATTCTCCAACATTTCCATTTCTTTAGGTTACCAAAATCAAAATGCTCCTTTATTTCGTTTTCTAGGCTTTCACCGAAATATCAGTGAAATGTCAACAAAATTTCGTCGAAATTCCATGATGTTTTGGCGGAACAACAAAAACAAGAGAATATGCCCTTCGCTTTCATCAAATTTGCATATATTGATGAATTTTTCACTTATTTATTCGCTTGTGTTGAGTTGTTAGAGTGCTTTAGAATGTTTAAAGAAGTTTCTTTAGTTAGTTTCTATATTTTACATATAAATACAAACCAAATCAGTTAGACACAATATTTAAGAGTTAGATTAAAGTTTTAACCAAAGATTTATATTTTTTGTTTTTCTTTATTTTGATATATATGTTTTAATTAGTATTTATCATATATGTCAACTCATTCTTATTGAAGAAGTGCAAACATGTCACCATTCTCTTCATGTTCAATGGGAGAAACCAAAGGCTTCTAATTACGGTTCCAAATCAGGTTCTGGTTCTAAACAACATACTACTTTTTCATTGTTGGGACGATTGAATGGAAATTTAATGTAACATATCATACTAATATCTAACTATTAGCAAAAAATACTATCTCATTTATTGAGTTAAAGAATATTAGAAATCTTTATTTTAGAAAACAACGATTTTTCAAGTAATTTCTTCAATTTCCAGCTATTTCAATGAAACTCCATCGAAATTCCACCAAAGTTCTCTTTCCAATCTTACTGAAACGAAACGCGATCTACGTGACAAATCTTTGACCATGCTCATTTATTGTGGGATTTCCTACCCGACTCTCCTACTATATATCTCAAGGGCTGATTGATCCGCAGATTAGGAAGACCTCGTAGCCGTGGCACAAAAATCAGCATTTAAGGCATTGTTTCCATGTGCCTCGTCGTTGAAGAGCAGTCATCGTTTCATAGCAAGATGCCATTGATTGTCCTGCATAGTCTTCGGATATGTACGTGGGATCGTAATAGCTGATATCCCACCACAAACTTCTTAAAGTCATGTGATAAATGCCCCAGTGAAACATGGCTTGAGAGTGGATATGTAGCACATGTACGTCTCCTCTTTCGAAGTGCAATAAGCTAATCAAGATCCTCTGAATTATGTCTTTTGTACCACAATCTCTCAAGAGATGCACTCTCACCTTGTAAAGTATCATGTTGTACAGAAATATTAACAGTTGCCATAAGTAGAGATCAGATATTCAAGAATTACCTTGGGTGTGTTAGAAAATCGAAAAGGCACATGAGCGGAGAGTCTAGTAGTTGACTTACGAATATACATACAAGGTTAAGTATGAAGCACAGGAGGTGTGTTGGGGGTTGGGGGTGAATGACGAGGTGGAATATAAACCTCATCACCATACTCAGAAGAAGTCATCATGTCGCATGTGGAAGAAAATTACATAACATACTCGAAAAATGTAACATCAGCATTAACATAGTATTTTCATTTGACATGATCGAAGAATTGAAACCCTTCTGGATCCAGGAGTAGCCAACAAAGAAGTACTTGGCAACACTGGGGGAGAGCTTCTCACGGTCAGAAATAAGGTGATTAACAAAGATCGCACAACCAAAGACATGAGGTGCTAGAGAAAAAAGGACATTTTCGGAATATGTAATCGAATAAGGAATGATTTGTCCCAACACGGAAGATATGGTTGATGATATAGCAAGCAGTAAGGGCAACATCTCTCTCTAGTAAGAGTAAGGAGCATGACTTTGTATCAAGAGAGTCATGGTAACATCTAATAGATGATGCCGTTTGTACTCGGTAACCGTTCCGCTGATAAGTGTACACATTCGAAGTTTGATGGAGAATCCCAAGAAACTTGAAGAACTAAAACAATTGACTAGTACAAATCTCTAAAGCATTGTCAAAACGAATATACTTAATAGCAATAGAAAAAAAATCATGTGTTTCGATGAGAAAATTTTACATTAAAGAATGAGTCTCAGATTTACTTTTCAATAGAAAAAGCCAAGAAAGTTCGAGAAAATCATCAACGGTGACAAGATAAAATATGTGCCCCGGGTAATCAAGAACATAAATGGAAGCCTAAATGTCAAAATATAACTCAAAAAAAGAATTATTGCTACGACTCTGATGACTAAGAAAACAACTATAGTGATGATAATTCCCAAGCTGGCAAGCATCACACTGAAAAGTGAACTGATATGAGATATATGGGAGGACATGATCGAATAATTGAAACCCTTCTGGATCCAACAGTAGCCAACAAAGAAGCACTGGGCAACACTGGGGGAGAGCTTCTCACGATCAGAAATAAGATGATGAACAAAGGTCGCACAACCAAAGACATGAGGTGTTAGAGAAAAATTTCATTTTCAGAAAACGTAATCGAATAAGGAATGAATAGTCCCAACACGGAAGACATGGTTGATGATATAGCAAGCAGTAAGGGTAACATCTTTCTCTAGTAAGAGTGATGAGTATGACTTTGTATTAAGAGAGTCATGGTAACATCTAATAGATGATGGTGTTTGCACTCGGTAATTGTTCTGTTGATAAGTGTACACACTCGAAGTTTGATGGAGAATCCCAAGAAACTTGAAGAACTAAAACAATTGACTAGTACAAAACTCCAAAGCATTGACAAAACGAATATACTTAATAGTAATAGAAAAAATTCATGTGTTTCGATGAGAAAATTTTACATTAAAGAACGAGTCTCGGATTTACTTTTCAATAGAAAAAGCCAAGAAAATTCGGAAAATCATCAACAGTGACAAGATAGAACATGTGCCCTGGGTGATCAAGAACATAACTGGGAGCCTAAATGTCAAAATGTAACTCAAAAAAAGAATTATTACTACGACTCTAATGACCAGGAAAACAACTATAATGATGATACTTCCCACCCTGGCAAGCATCACACTGAAAGTGAAATGATATGAGATATATGGGAGGCCTTTACACTTCTGCAAAGGAAGGTGATCGAACCGAAGGTGCCACATGTATGGAGAGATTGATCCAATGAGAATATAAATCTAGTTGCATAGGGAAACTCGACTAATATGTGTGAGCATATTAAAATATAAGAGATGATGGGTTAAAATATCACGAAAATTCAAATGCTTTATAAGTTGATTAATAAATAATACATTAAAAAAACTTGAGTGCATATATATAGCACATTTTGCAAATGCATGGAAGGTGTCAACTAAATCTCTCAACATCATGTAATAGGAGAATGCTCCCCTCGATAATAACTACGGATCGACCAGGTGAGCGGAACTATAGGAAATGAATTGTTCCGTCACCGTAGAGATGATGAGAATATCCGGAATCCATGATCCATTCTGAAATATCTACCATGTGATAAGTGGTAAGTGCATAAGCTATACTAGTTGTATTAGCAAGAGTTGCAATGTCAGATGAGGTCGGAGGAGCACTAGTAAAATCGATGGTAGAAACCATAATTTCCCTAAGTGAGAGACTAGATCACCATCCTTCCGATCAACAGAAATAGTAGTGGATTCAAACTGCTCAGCAACACAACTAAATGCAAGGTAACACTACTTCTGATAGCATGTATCATCAAAGTGCCATACACTGTTGCAGTATGTGCACTACGAGCGAGGCATCCATCTCCTTTACTACGGGCACCGCATTCTTTGAAATGTATTAAACCTCCTATTACTGTGGGATGCGGCCATAGCGGAGGAGATATGAGTAGTAACTAAAGGAGACATTATAATACTGCTCATTTTGTTTTAAGCCTCCTCCATGTGAGGTATAGAAACAACGATAAGGAGATGGCTATGTGTGGCATCATACAGGGGATCAAGAGCCGCAAAAAACATGCCTACCATATGTCATTCATGTATGCCATTTACAGCATTCAAAGGCATGAAGCATGTTGAGGAAAATACTTCGTTGTTTACTCATAAAGCCCAAGGGATCTCTTAAATAGAAGAGAGAAACCTTAATGGGTAAATTACATGAGAAATAAATAAATGGTAAAGAGTAACATAACATAAAAACTCTCACACTCCCCTCAAACTAGAGCATAGATGTTTATCGGGCTTAGCTTGGAACATCTCTGAAAGGGTCCTCGGGCTAGAACCTTGGTGAGCATGTCTGTTGTATGTTTACTTGAGCTAACATAAAAGATAGAAATGAGACAATTCTGGATCATGTCTCGAGTGTAGTAACAGTCTACCTCGATATGCTTGATCCTCTCAAGGTAGGCTGGGTTGTTGGCAATAAAAAGTGCATCCCAATTGTCGCATTGGAGGTGCATGGGAAGAGGCCACTCAATATTTAGGTTAGTCAAAAAGAATTTGATCCTCATTATCTCTGTACTCACTTGTGTCATGGCTCTGTATTCTGATTCCGCACTACATCTGGCGACAACTTCATGTTTTTTGCTCTTCTAAGACACCAAGGTGCTTCCCATTAACATAGTGAAGCCAGAGGTAGGCTTCATGTCCTTGATGCATCTCGTATAATCCACATTTGTGTAAGTTGTAATAGCAAGAAATGCACCTCTGCTAAATAAAAGACCAGTGCTAGGTGAGGTCTTCAGATACCTCAGAGTCATATGGACGGCATCATTTTGTGCATATCTAGGTTGCTCCATGAACTGACTCATTTTGCTCACTATAAAGGATATATATGGCATGGTGAGGGTCATATATAGGAGCTTTCCAACGAGCTTCATATATTTCCTCTTGTCTTCTTCCTTTGTGTCATCATATAGCCTCATACTCGTGTCCATAGAAGAAGTGCTTGGCCGCTATATTAGATATGTCATCATATCTCCTCTTGTCTACCTCCTTTGTGTCATCATATAGCCTCATGCTTGAGTCCACAGGAGTAGTGGTTGGCCTACAATCTGCCATCTCTTAGAGAGAAGATATGTAAATAGTTATGATGGGCCATCACAAGACCTCGCCAGTTCCTGGCAAACTCCAGTCCAAGTAGCGTAGACTGCTAAGATCCTCGATTACAAACTGCTACCCACGGAAAGCCTTAGTTGCTTGAATGCCCTACATATTATCCCATTCAATGTTGATGTCATCTACATAAACCAGTATAGCAATTGTACCTCTTAGAGACATCTAAACAAACAGGGAATGATCTAAAATTGATCTCGCGAACCCTTTCTGCTCTATCACGTATGAGAGCATCTAAAACCATGCTCTTGGACTCTGTTTAAGGCCATAGATTGCCTTATGAAGTTTGCACGCCTTCTGACCCTCGCCCTCAGCAGCAAACCCAAGTGGTTGTTACATGTAGACTTCCTCCTGTAGGCTACTATATAGGAACGCATTCGTCACATCCAGCAGATATAGAGGCAAGTTCCATGTAACTGCAACAAAGAGAAGGGTCTAGAGTGTAGAATGTCGAGCTAACTGGAAAGAAGGTTCCCAAATAGTACGCACCATAGCCCTAGGTGAACCCCTAGCCACAAGCCTTGCCTTGTAGTGTTCAATATTGCCATCTGCTCGGTGCTTCACAGTGAACACCCACCTGCATTCCACAACAAACACATATGCATGAGTGGTAATAATGTTCCACGGGTCACGTGAATATAAAGTCACCATCTCCTCCTCCATGGCTAAGCAACATTGGCTCGCCTTAAGAGCCACTTGATATGTACGTGAGATTTCAATGGCAGATAATTACATGACAAATTGCCTTGCGGCGAAACTTGTGTCAGATACGCATAACCAGCAAGGGGTATCCCATACACGAACATTTACCTTTCCGCAAGGCAATAGACCACCCCAGATAAGGCTTTTGTGTTTTCATGTGTAATCATGATGAGTTATGAATGTATAAAACGGATCTCATGTATTACATGTAGTAATCAATATTTTGAAAATATTTGTGAGATTTATCGAAGAGAAATTTGGGGCTTTTGTTTTTTTATTATGGAATCACGATAACTTTTCCAAGAACAAACTTGGATCTTAAGTTTAAAACATTGAAAACATGATTCACAAATTTTTTTAGTAAATAAAATTTAAAATCGATTAATTTCAAAAATCAAACATTAAATCTATGCATTATTTTACATGTTTTGTGTCTCCTACGTGGTTTCTCTTGAAATTGATCCTCTAATCTCTATATCTAAGGCCCTAATATCTAGATCTAAGACTCTAATCCATTTCTCCTACTTTGTCGTCATCATCCCGAGGATCTCAAGCCAATACTTCGCAGTCTCGTCATGTCCCTAGTGATATCGGATTTACTGTTGTATATCATCATCTCGAGATACTCATACGCATCCATGATCATCAATATATGCAGTGTATGATGGATTAAAAGGACATATACTCATGCATGACATGGGAGAACTACTTCGAGTCCATTGAGCATGTGATGCGCTATGAGAGACAGCAAGGAAGGTGGCAATACAGATCCACCACGAAACTCTTAATTCTGAACTGAACTCAGACCAGATAATATCATTTATTGTATTAAACATTAATGTGCATGTTCTCAATTATTTACGTGAATATATGCTTTTTTACTTGTAAGATTATTATTAACAACGATATGTTCGATATGATCAACATGTGCGATATAAGGGTCATAGTCATAGATGATCGATAGGTATGTTATAAGCTTATAAGTGTATATTTATTCTTCTAAGAACTCAGATGAATTCCATCTTCAATATCTATCAATCAGCAATCAACATTAATAGCAATATGATCGATATGTGCGAGATAAATGTGCAATAACTTGGATGATATAAATGTGTAATGTTATTTATTGTTCCGATAACTTGGATGATCTTAATTGAAAATTTGAAAAAAAAGGAGATTTGCAAAAATTTCATGACTGCATCGCTCACAGATTTCACCTCGATTCCTTCACCATTGCACTCCATATATTCCGTCTTAGCCCTATCTATATGAAATTCTTTAGTCTCCAACTCATGTCTCCAGACTTCAAGCTTCTCATTTACTCCATCTCTAGTCTCGTCAATTAACACAATATCATCAGCAAATAACATACACCAAGGTAACTCATCCTGAATGTGACTGGTCAACTCGTCCATAATCAAAGTAAAAAGAAATGGACTCAAAGCATAACCTTGATGCAAACCAATGTTGATGTCAAAATATCCAGTCTTCCCAGACGGGGTCCTTACACAAGATAAAGCTCCATCATACATGTCCTTTATGAGGTTAATGTATAGGACAGGTACTTGTCTCTTTTCCAACACTCTCCACAATATCTCTCGTGGGACAGAATCATAAGCCTTCTCCAAATCAATAAAGATCATGTGGAGGTTCTTCCTTTTAGCTCTATAAATCTCCATTGTTCTCCTCAGCAAATGGATGGCTTCAGTCGTTGAGCGACCTGGCATGAATCCGAATTGGTTTTCTTTTACATTAGAAATTTGCATCAACCTTCTTTCGATCACACGTTCCCAAATTTTAATAGTCTGACACATCAGCCTGATACCACTATAATTTGAACAATTTTGAATGTCTCCTTTACTCTTATAAAGAGGCACCACGATACTCCTCCAATCTTGAGGTATTTTCTTGCTTCGCCAAATAACATTGAATAAATCCGTAAGCCAAGTCAAACCATGCTCACCTAAAATTCTTCATACTTCTACAGGGATGTCACCCGGTCCTACACCTTTTCCATATCTCATAACCTTCAAAGCCTCCTCTACTTCCTTTCTTTGTATCTGTCTATAGCATGCACGATACAAGTAACTTTCACTACAAGCTAGATCAACCAAAGTGATATCTCTATTTCCTTCCCCAATGAAAAGTTTATGGAAGTACTGCTCCAATCTAGTCTTTATATCCTTCTAAGTAACAAGCACATGATCTTCCTCGTCCTTAATACATCTCACTTGAGAAAGGTCTTCGGTTTTTCTTTCTCTTACTTTGTCCAACCTGAATATATCCTTCTGTCCCTCTTTAGAGTCGAGATTTTTATACAAAACTTCATAAGCTTTTGACTTAGCTTCGCTTACGGCCTTCTTTGTTTCCTTCTTCGCTATTTTGTGGTTTGTGACAGTTTCCTCTGTTCTATTCTTAAACATAGCTTTAAAGCAAGCTCTTTTTATTTTTAGCTTCTCTTGCACCCCTTCACTCCACCACCAAGCCTCCTTTTGGCATGGAGCTCCTCCCTTTGACTCGCCTAGCATCTCTTCGGCTACCTTTCGGATACAAGATGCTACTGCCTCCCACATTTCGGTTGCACTACCGCTACAATCCCAAGATAAGTCTTCTAAAACCTTCTCCCTGAAGCTCGCTTGCTTCAGTGGAAGATTCCACCATCTAGTTCTAGTTATCTTACAAACCCTCCTTTTCTTTACCAACTCTTTCATTTGTACATCCAAGACTAACAAACGATGTTGGGTTGTCAAACTCTCTCCTGGGATTACTTTGCAGTCTTTACAACACAGCCTATCTCTTCTCCTCAACGCAAAGTAATATATATGTGTTCTAGTTGGCCCACTCTTATAAGTAACTAAATGTTCTTCCCTCTTCTTGAAGAGTGTGTGCTATGAAACGATCATATGCCGTTGCAAAATCCAGGATGGTTTTTCCCTCTTCATTTCTATCCCCAAAACCATGTCCTCCATGATCACTACCATACCCTGAAACCTCTCTTGCACCCCTTCACTCCACCACCAAACCTCCTTTTGGCATGGAGCTCCTCCCTTTGACTCGCCTAGCATCTCTTCGGCTACCTTTCGGATACAAGATGCTACTGCCTCCCACATTTCGTTTGCACTACCGCTACAATCACAAGATAAGTCTTCTAAAACCTTCTCCCTGAAGCTCCCTTACTTCAGTGGAAGATTCCACCATCTAGTTCTAGTTATCTTAGAAACCCTCCTTTTCTTTACCAACTCTTTCATTTGTACATCCAAGACTAACAAACGATGTTAGGTTGTCAAACTCTCTCCTGGGATTACTTTACAGTCTTTACAACACAGTCTATCTCTTCTCCTCAACGCAAAGTAATATATATGTGTTCTAGTTGGCCCACTCTTATAAGTAATTAAATGTTCTTCCCTCTTCTTGAAGAGAGTGTGTGGTATGAAACGATCATATGCCGTTGCAAAATCCAGGATGGTTTTTCCCTCTTCATTTCTATCCCCAAAATCATGTCCTCCATGATCACTACCATACCCTGAAGCATCTTTTCCCACATGTCCATTAAGATCTCCACCGATGCAAATCATCTCTCTTTGTGGTATTCCTTGTAGACTCTTATCCAAATCCTCCCAAAAATCTTGTTTAGTCCTTTCATCTAAGCCAATTTGCGGTGCATAAACTGAGATGATATTCAGAATTTCTTCTTCAAGCACCAATTTTAGAAAAATAATTTGATCCTCGAATCTTTTCACATTAACCACACAATCCTTCAAATCCTTATGAACAACCACTCCAACACTGTTTCTACCCTTATCTTTACATGAATACCAAAGTTTAAAGCATGTCTTCTCAATCTCCCTTGCTTTCTCTCCAACCCATTTAGTCTCTTGAAGACATAGTATATGAATCTTCCTTCTTTCCATCGTATCTACTATCTATATCCACTATCTCCATCAACTTTCCAGTTAAAGTGCCAATATTTCAACTACCAATCCGCAACCTCTGTTGTAATCTATTTCGGACTAACTTCTTTACTCGCATGCGTCCATTATGCAAGAACCCTTGTAAATTTTGGACTGCATCCAGGCGGTGATGCAGCGGAGCTAGCTTAATTACCCGCATGTGTTCCTCATGCGAGAACCCTTGCAAATTTTGAACTACATCCAGGCTGTGATGCAGCGGCCCTTGCTAATTTTTCATTGCATTCGGGCGATGCAACGCGTCGCAAGTAGGGAACGCCCTAACGAAATCTATATGTTTGCTTAAATCCATGTTGAAAAGATCCGACTGTCATGAGGCAATGAAAATCAAAAATAAAAAAATAAAAAAAATCAAAAGCCAGACTCCAGTTGGCTGAATAGTCAGGCAACTATTCGGTCGGCCGACTATTGACCGACTAGAGGTCTATTCAGTCGGGGACCCCCTGCAACGCATAGTCAGACCGACTATTCGGGATAGTCGGCCGACTATTGCAACACTGGCAGTGTTGCTGCCATGCAGCCAAGGCATGGGTGGCAATGCCACTCAGGTTGCTCTGTCGCTAAGGCTGTGGTGGGCGGCTCAGAGCAATACCACTGCTAGGGTTGTGTTGTAGCTAGGGCAGCGGGGCCTTCTGGGCGACATTGTGCTGACATAGGATAGCAGTAGGGATGTCGCGTGGGCAACAAAGGCATCTCCGAGGCAAGGCACGAGGGACGAGACAAGGCTAGAGACAAGGTTGGGAGAAGGGGATCAGGCTCTGATCTAAGACCACCATTCCGACACCATGTTGAGGAAAATACTTCATTGTTTATTCATAGAGTCGAAGGGTTATCTTATATAGAAGAGAGAAACCCTAATGGGTAAAGCATAATAATGATTGAGAAATAAATAAACTGTAAAGGAGTAACATAACATAAAAACTCTCAACAAAGCCATTGAGCTTCTCGAGCATTCTTCTCAGCCAGGCGTAGAATGCATGGAGAGATCGACCATCTTACTTCACTGTGAAGATGTCATACTGGAGTTAGAGGATCCTCGTCTCATTCCTCACCTAGGAATATATAACTGTAAGGATGTCCCATGTTGTCTTGGTTGTAGGTTGTTGTAGAATATCGTAGGCTATTTGTGTTGTAAGAGTACTAGAAAGCCAAGCATGTGGTTATGAGTTGCCTTGCTTCCACGAAACTCTGACCATAATCTTGTTGGTCGACTCAGGTTGTATCAGAATATATTCTTGGTTGTCTCTCTCCATGATATACATGTACTTCATTACCCCTAATTCATAGTTGATCATATCCATCTTGATGAAGGCCATTGAACCTTGGAAGGCTCTGGAGGAGAATATATCGACCTTATTCTGTACCACAAAGAACGAAGGAGATAGGGAAGGACGTGATTGGGAGATAGAATGGTCTGACTTTTTATACACAATCAAGTAGGGGACAAGTGTGTGCAGACTCATAATACAATCTTTCACATCAACTACTGAGGTGCTTTAGGGCGGGCGGATTGGATCCGCCTTGAACTGCACTAAAATTAGCGTCAAACAAATCGAAATTCATGTGCATGTGATGTGCAGGCATAAGGACCCTAATAGAGGTTTGAGGCAGTGTAGGTAATAGCGATATTAGTATCGTGTCGATACGATATATCGATGTCGTATGGCCCATATCAGACCGATTTTGCAAAGAAAATAGCCTTGGAAGAGCAAATATCGACCATATCAGTGATATACCGGTCACATGTTGATACAGATTTATCGTCGATATATCACGATATGGCTTATTATGGTTTGAGGCGATGGCATGACATGCCTAAGCCCTGCACGGAGGCACGATGCAGGTCCTATGTCATAATGGTGAGAAGATCAAGCCATGTGTGATGTCATGATGGGCACGATGACGTTAGGTGAAGCCATGTAGAGGCGTGGATGTGTTACGTGACGGGTAGGGAAAACGTACGGAGGCATGCGGAAGCGGAGGAGGGAGGCCAGCAGGTGGGGTTAAGGTTTGAAGAGTACCATGACCCTAATTTTGGGTTGTCGCTCATGCACACACTAGACTATCCAATGACTTGATAGCTTAAAAAGCTTTTTAAGGCATCCCAACCATCGATTTTGATCAAATATTTGTATGAATGTAATTTTACTAAAAATAAAGATATGCCAACATTAGTTGAAATATTTGATTAAAACTTCAAGATTTATAAATTTTTTGCAAGTAATTTCCATATATTTTTATAACTATTTATTGTTACCTAATATTAAGGTATCCATCCAATGAGAAATCCTAATATGTAAATTTAACAGTTATCTTTTGTAATAATGGTTACTAAAATACTCAAACATGTCACGGCTCAATATGCATGCACATGTACACCCACGCACAAACAAACAACCCCAGTGTAACAATTGACAGATCAAAATCTGGATTCTCTATTGACCATCCAAACAAACAAGATGAGGCAAGTGTAACTTAAACCGCATTAACATATGAAGTGTAGAAAAGCGGTGATGAGACCATGATAATTTTAAGAGTATTTTTTTACTTTTTGCAAGGGATATATGTGAGAGTGGAACATCTTCCAAATCAAGAGGCGTGTCTCTTCAATGGGTTGTCTATCTATATAAAATCGAACATTCTTTTAGTAAAGGCTAGTTGTTGAAAGAATTAAACAAGCACTCTAAATAGTGTCTTCTTAACTCATCATGCAAGTATCTTACACCTTCCAAAACCCTCGGTAACATGTGCATCCTCTTCTTCTCATCATGTTTCTTTGCTTCTGTCCACTCAAATTTATCTCCCAAATTTTCAAACCTTTGGATATTCCAGTGTGTGTGTGTGCACGTGTAAACCCATGCCGTATCAATCAGACTCCTTTTAGTAAATAGACAATGCACATCTCGAATAATGCACTCCACAAATTTAATTTAATAAGATATAAAAAATGCTAAAAGATTAATTTTTTGAGTTTCAAACGTCTCCTTGTTTATATTTTCCATATTAAAATTGGCATGCTGAAAACACATCACAATCCTTTCTAACCAATCTCCCACAGGTAGGCCAAGGGTTTTTTTGGCAAGCAGCACCAAGGCTCAAACAAAAAACATCCGAGATGGTGTCTGCCCAATTCATCGTCATGAACCTCCAAATCAGCTTGGACACCTCTCAATTGAATAGATGCTCGATAACCTTCCAATCCATGATACATACATGATACATCGATTCCCCCCAATGTTGTATCATGCGCAACTTAGTCACCACCCTCCCTAATCCCAGTAGCCTAAGAAAGATCATGCCCATGCACTCTCTTCCATAAGGCAAGTCTTTCCTATGTTGTACAAACTCCTTAGACAACAAAAAAGTGAGGGCCTTCGTAGGCACCCCTCCTCTCGATATATTTAGTCACGCCAACTAGTCTTCCTATTAGATCGACTTTTATTAGTTGGGCTATAATATTTAAATTGTTGAGGAAAATGTGTTGTAGTTTATTCATAGAGCTCAAGGATTCTCTTATATAGAAGAAATATATATAAGAGAGAAACCCTCATGAGTAAATTACATAATAATGACAGAAATAAACAAACAAAACAAATTGAAAATTAGTAACATAACATAAAACTCTCAAAACTTCCCCCTCAAGCTGGAGCATAGAAGCCTATCAGCTTCAGCTTGGAATAGCATCTATGAAAGGGTCCTCAAGCTAGAGCCTTGGTTAGCATGTCTGTTGTTTGCTCACCTGAGCTAGCATGAGATATAGAAATGAGACCCTTCTGGATCATGTCTCGAGTGTAGTGATAGTCTACCTTGATACGCTTGGTTCTCTCATGGAAAGCCGGATTGTTGACAATAAACAGTGCAGCTTGGTTGACACAAAGGAAGCGCATGGAAAGACACATCTCAATATCTATGTCAGTCAGAACGGATGTGACCCACATCATCTATGTATTCCCTTGTGCCATAGCTTTGTATTCTAATTCTACATTAGATTTGACGACAATTGTCGGTTTCTTGCTCTTTCATGATACAAAGGAACTTCTTATGAACACAGTGAAGCCAGAAGTAGACTTACTATCCTTAGGACATCACATAGTATGCATTTTGCAAGTTGTAACAACAAGGGATGTACCTACGTTAAATAAGAGACCAATGCAATGTGAGGTCTTCAGATACCGCAGAACAACAACGAAACTTCGACGACATTTCGCCTGTGAGGTCTTCAGATACCGCAGAACAACAACGAAACTTCGACGACATTTCGCCTATATCAACCTCAATTTGTGAAGAAATGACAGGAAGCTGCCCTCATATCGTCATTTCGCTCGAAATTTTGATTCCTTGTTGAAACTAAAATTTCGCCAAATTTTCGCGAAATCATATGGATTGCATCCATACGTGCCTATATAGGTTGCTCCAAGAACTGACTCACTTTTCTCACTGCAAAGGATATGTCTGACCTTGTGATGATTATTAGAAGCTTCACAATGAGCTCCATGTATCTCCTATTGTCTACTCCATCATTGTCATCATCATATAACTTCAATCCCATGTCCATAGGAGTAATGGTTGGCTCGCAATATACCATACATGTCTCTGATAGAAGGAGTGTAACATACTTCCTCCGGGTCATCACAAGAAGTAATGTAGATTGCCAAGGTCCATAGTAACAAACTATTGCCCAAGAAAAATCTTAGCAGCTTGAATGCCATATACATTATTCCATGTAATGATAATATCATCAACATACACCGGTATAACAATAGTAACCTTCTAAGACCTCTGAACAAACATGGGGTGATCTGTAGTTGATCCATGGTTCGCAATTTGGCAAGCTTTCAACGATATTTCACCGAAAATTTCAGTTTTGACGGTGCTTGGATCTCAAAAGTGATATGTATATCGGTTTGTCACGTTTCGATTGTATCAACGAGATATCAAGCCATCTCGATATCTCGTGCAAATGGAGGAATCTTTCATTTAAAACTCAGAAGTTGGGAGAGATAAGATCGAAACTTTCCCATTTCACCTCTTTTGTTGCTATGTGTTGCTTCGATTGTGGCTTCTCTTCTCCAATTTTGTTTCTTCCATCTCCTTGAGGTAAACCCAAATGGGCCAAATCTTCTTCGATTTGTTCAATATTTTGAGGGATTTTGTTCCTACCATGTTGATCTTGCATTTTGTGGTGTTTTTTGGAGAGATTTTGAATAATTTCTTAGATTTATGGAACACAAATTTAGGACTTTCATGTTTTTGTGTAATCACGATGCGTTTTGAATGTATACTATAAACTCAGATCTCATGTTTAACATGTAATAAACAACATTTTGAGAAAAAAAATTGACATATATGGAAGAGAAATTTAGGGTTATTGTGTTTTATTGTGGAATCACGCTGAGTTTTCCAATAAGAAACTCATATCTTAAGTTTAAAACATAGAAAATGTGATTCGAAAACTTTTTTAATAAATAAATTAAAAATCAATTAATCCATGAATATCAAACCTTAGATCTATGCATTATGTTACATGTTTTGTTTCTCTTATGAGATTTTTCTCAAAATTGATCCCTAATCTCTAGATATAATATGTTTTTACTTACAAATCGAGATTCGAAATATAGAAATCTATATTCAATTTTAAAAGTATTTATGTGTTTGTGCATATTAAGTGTTAGAAAAATTATAAATGTATTAAATTCAAAATTAAAACTTAAAACAATTAACAAATGCTTAATTGTTCTCGCTTACGAATGATTGTTCTGCAATTTTCACAAGTTCCAATGATCGTCATGGCCTCACATTCTAGATCGAGATCTGTTAGTTCTGAGGATCAAAGGGATTTCAGTGGGGACATTGGTTGGAGGTATGCAATCGTTTTTTGGCAACAAAGTCAAACCACAATGCAAATTCTGTAGGAAGAGATTGGGAGGAGAGGGTTGCGAAGATGAAGCGACATCTTGTTGGCAATAACGAGAATGTCGCGAAGTGCATGCACTGTTCCAAAAATGTGAGGGACATGGTAAAAGCGAGCTGGACAGGAAGAAGAATGAGGATACAGAGAGGACAAGAGAAATGAACAATTTCAAGGAGTTCATGTTTGAGAAAGAGTTCAACATTCCTTTCTAATTTAGACGACGACTTTGTCTATCCCGTTGATATTCAGACTGCAGCAGAGAGAGGGCATACATAAGGTTAACAAAAGAATCTATGAGGAGTGAGTTCGAGAGGAGAGAACTCGATCTCCACGATACAACTTCTATGGTGTCGGTGGCAGTAGGAGTGGTTTTGAAAGCGCATCAATACCACTACTAATCAAAAAACACAAGGGGAAGGGACTGGAACCTTTCTTAACGAGAAGCGAGTCCATGTAGTACAAGTTAAGCAAGGATCCAAGGCAGAAAACGGTGAAGTGTGTGCTCACCAATGCACGGGAGAGAGTGGGTAAGGCCATCAATCAAGCTCTTCTCTGTAGAAAGCATTCTAATCAACGTTGCTAGTAGGACATTTTTGCAACATGCCATTGATGAGATCACTCTAGCATAAATAGGAGTGAAGAACTCCCACATCCTACGAGATAATGAACAAGTATATCGGGATGAAGAAGAAGGAGATGAACGAGGGCATCACTGCGATGAGGAGGAAATGGGTAGAGTATGGGGGGATGCTGATGTGCGATGAGTGGACGAGCTACACCACGAAGCAGATCATCAACTTCCTAATTTACTACAATAGGAAGACGATTTTTTGAATCTGTTGATGCATCTGACCATGTGAAGGACGACAAGTACCTGATGAAGTTGATGAAGGACAACATCAAGGGTGTTTGGAAGGAGAACATTCTCCATATTGTCATGGATAATGACAGCAACTTTAAGAAAGCGGGTGAAACGATATTGAAGTCTAGCAGCTACGGAATTTGGTGAACATCTTGTGTTACGCATTGTATCGAGTTAATTCTTAAAGGCTTCTGGAACAAGAAGTTGGTCTCAAAGGTGGTGAAGCAAACGCAGAAGATCATCACCTTCATTTACAACCAAAGTGTTGGCTTTAATGAGGCAAATGTGCATTTGTGAACTAATGAGGCATGCCATCACACATTTTGCAACAAGTTTTATAGCGTTGCAAAGCCTTAAATAATACATAGGGTTGAAAACCATGTGTTGCCAAGGTGAATGGTTTAAGATAACTAAAGTTTCGACTGAGAGATGTCGGAAAGTGGAGACATTGATCAATGATCTTCACTTCTAGGATGACGTGACTCGAGACACGAATATAATGGATCTAATTGTGTCTGCATTGCTAATCATATATGACAACAAAAGAACTAGCCATGAGAGTGATCTATGAGGCAATGATGCATAAGAGAGAAGGTCAAAAAAGCACTGGGGAAAGAATACAAAACATAGATGGACATCATAGACGAACGTGACATGGTATGTATTATGTAATAAATCTATTTTTTACATTTTTATAGCACTTTTGATGGATTAAAATCTGAGAATTGTTAATGCTTCTGTCCAGCTTCTTACTTTAATCCCAAGTACTAGGGGTGCACGTAAATCGGATCGGATCGGATTTTTTCTTAATCCGTGTCCAATCCAACCTTAACAATTTTTTATATCGAATCCAATTCAATCAATCAAAATATCTAAATCCAATCCGATCAACGTTTTTATACTTTATAGCACATTAGTCCTCGGCATTGGAATAATGATTTAAAAATAATAATATGGATAGATGTAAAGAAAAGAAAACAAAAATTTCATAACCAAATGAAAGTTGAAGACTTCTATTAATCCGTTTTTATAAGTTGAAGACCATACAATCAAAATAAAGTATTATACTGAATTTAAAAATTAAGTTTTTTTTTATTAATAATGCATTAGTTAATTTTTTTAATTAATTTCCAATAAATGATTCAAATACGAACAATACAAGTTACCAAATAAGTATACAAAGGCAAGTTAGATAAATAAAAAATGTGATCTCTGTGATTGAATATTGATTTAGAAATGCAAGGAATTGAAGTAGTGCTTATTTCTCCATAAATGGGCATGGCATATTTGGTTATGTAGCTGATCAAATTCCATTCTTAAAAAAAGGTTGCAACCTGGAGCAAGTAAAAAGTAAGAAGCAAGAAGATCAAAAATACCTAACAAATGTACCACGCAACTATCCAAAAATTATATCTTTTAGCGATGATCAGAGGAGTGGCAGCATATTGAGGTTAAATGGCATAGTGTGGGAGGGGGTTACATTTTTTGAGACAGGCAGCGACATGGCGAGGGAGGCGGTGGTGGCGTCATACTAGAGGAGAACACCATCAAAATAGATTGAGAGGGAATTAGGAGGAATATCAACCGTCAATAGTGAAATGAGAAGAAGAGGGATCTGGAAGGGGAATAACTGAACATGGATTATAATTTTACATATTATAGTCATACTTATTTTGATCTTTAATATTTACCTTTCAAGAGAGAACGAATTTGTATCCAAGATTGATGTGGAATAATGACATTGGTTAGGATCTTACATAGAATTCGAAATAAGTGTACATAGATATTATATATGTATGTATGTATGTATGTATATATGTATGCATGTATAAGTCTTTGTGTTAACGGATTAACGGATTGAATAAGATCGGATCGGATCGAATTTTGCTAAAGATCCGATCCAATCCGTACTTTAATGGATTTTAAAAATTCCAATCTGATCCAATCCAGTAGAATGATAAGACCAAACTAATCCAATCCAATAGCATCGGATTGGATTGGATTGCGGATTTTATCTGATCTGTGTGTACCCCTACCAAGTATCAGTACAAGAACAGTCTTGGTACAAGTGATGACCTTCTAATAATTGTCCAAATTGTGGTGGAGAAGCTCGTCAAAGATGAGATAACACAAATCTTGTGCATGAATGAGTAATTTGCAATATAGAGTGGGACTAACAAAATACTAATTGGAAGTATTATATGACGATTTATGACTTCAAACAATGTGTGGGTCAAGTACTTCAGGGATGCTTTGGGTTCCTTCGATAGAATTACCATAATTAATGGACGGGGCAATACTCTTCTTGATAAGGATGAAGACGAATAAGTCCATTGACTGTATTATGATGTATTACTATTATTTATTATTATTTATTTATCTTTTTTGGATTTTTTGCAGCAGAATGATGGTTACTGTACATGATTGATGCTCTTAATCTATGAAAAGTGACAATGAAAATATTGTCTCAAACCGCATCTACAAGAAGTTGTGAGAGGAACTGGAGTACATTCAACACGATCCATTCGAAGAGACGGAACAGGCTGGGAGAACAGAAGCTTCATGATCATGTCTATGTGCACTACAACTTGAGGCTTTCAAGATGCATGATGATGATGCTGATGAAGATGTTCTCCATAGGTGGATGGATTCTAGCGGTGCTCCAGTACTCGATCACGGGAGGAAGACTAAATGAGAATATAAGCCCGCAATTTGGAGCAGATGTAGGTGACTATAGCTAGATCAAGGTGGATTACGAACCTTCTTGGAGGGCTGGAGGTCGAGGTTGATGCAATTATTGAAGAAATTATCTCCACTAATTCCAAATCCAGATCCAAATCCAAGTCAAATAATGATAGTGGAGATGATGATGTTGTTGTTGTTGGCGATCGTCGTGGATCAGGTGAGAGGAAAACATATCCAGGGGTTAGCATGGGGTGGTCGTGGACCACATGATGCAAGATTCGAGGAAGGGCTCTACGCAAGATGTGAATACATGGAACGACAGAGGAACACACATGAAAAGTTTGTTCCAAGTTCGTGTCCAAGACCTATAAACTATGAAACATACGATCATGGCCATCATCCTACGGACAGCTACATAGATGATTTGATATCATATGTAGGTTCCTTGAGCTGCATGGACATTGACAGCCCACGTAGAGGAACACCAAGTCTCCTAGACAGATAAGGACCATCACACGATGAGAGATCATTTGACGTCTTCCTATAATACCATCATGCTCCTCCTCTTGGACCTCCTCCTCCTCCGGTGCATACACATGCAACATATGGTTATAACGAGTATGGATATAGCATATATAACGGTGAGAACTACCAAGGTATCCAACCCTATCAGAGCTAGGGCATCCATTTTGGTAGTGACAATTATGATTTCTTCCCCAACTACTACGCAGGTGTGCCTCCTCTACAAAGATCTTCTCCTACACCTTTGTCATCATACCGAGGATCTCAACCTAATACTTCGTTCCCTCATCGTGCCCCTCGTGATACAAGATCTAATATTGTTTATCCTCATCTCGGGATACTCATAGGCATCAATGACGATTATTAAGGGCAGTATGTGATGAGTTACAAGTCCATGTACTCGTACATGACATGGAGAACTACTACGAGTTCATTGAATCAGCGATGCGCTATGAGAGATAACAAGCAAAGGGATGATACAGATCCACCATGGAACTCTTGGTTCTGAACTGAACTCATTACCAAGTAATATCTTTTATTGCATTAATCATTAATGTACATGTTGTCATTTATTTTTATGAATAGATGTTTTTTTACTTATTGTAAGATTGGTATTTACAACGATATGTGTGATATGATCGATATGTGGGATATAAGGGTCATAGTCATAGATGATCGATATGTGTGTTATAAGCCTATAAGTGTATATTTATTATTTGAAGAACTTAGAAGAATTCATTTCCAATATCTATTAATCAGCAACATTGTTTGAAAAAACGTGCCTCGAGGCGCATAGATGCTCGAGGCGATACGAGGAGAAAAGAGCTTCAAAGTGACTGTCATGGACCCCCTGGCCGAGGAGAGACGAGGCGGTGATTCGAGGTGATGTGTTACCTGAGGCGTTACGAATTTACCAAGTATTTTAAATAAAATAATTGGTTCTATTAGTAGTTTCAGATGTTTATAAAGGTCACATGAAATCCTCTGACAATCTGCTCAAAGAAACCTGGGTTGCAAGAGTACAAGGATCACACGTATGTCTTTGCTTTCGCAAAGCAATCGGCACATCAAGATCATTTGCCAAGTCTCGAACCTGTAAGTTCCCCTCATGAGAGGGCACCTGCTCATCCTGTATAGAATCCTGTTGTACAGCCAGCTCAGCAGTAACATGGGCATTAATAGAAACAATGTGCTCATTACATACCTAAGGCATGTTGGATGATAGACAAGACCTGTGAGCAGGGGAAACAGAGCGAGACCTGCGAGTAAACACACGTGGCCAAAAAATGAGTCACAGCAGGAGGTGGAGCCACAGGAGCAGATATAGAAGCAGGAGCAGGTGTAGGTGGTAATGGTGGCAGTGGTCGTGGTAGTGGTAGAGCAAGAGTAGAGGAAGGAGGTGGTAAGACAGTAGGAGGTGGAGGCATGTAAATCTCAGCATCAGATTTTGATGCGGCTAGTATATCACCTGTAGGAGAAAAATACATGACATACTCAAAGAAACTAACGTCGGCATTGACTAAGTGTTTTCGCTTGAGCGGATCAAAGCAATGGTACACCTTCTGGGTACAAGAGTAGCCAACAAAAACGTACTTGACGGCTCTGGGAGAGAGATTGTCACGACTTGGGAAGAAATCATGAACAAATGCAATATAACCGAACATAAGGTATAAGGGAGAAAATATCCTTCTTGGGAAATGCAATCGAGAAAGGAATCTTCTCTCCCAAAACAGATGATGGTATGTGGTTCACAAGATAGCATGCATTGAGGACTGCATCACCCCAGTAACAGTAAGCATGAGGAGCAAGACTCTGTATCAACAAGGTTCTGTCACATCAAGTAAGTGACGGTGTTTGCGCTCGACAGTACAGTTCTATTGGGATGTATGGGTACGTGAGGTCTGGTGAACAATGCACAGAGATCTAAGAAAGTCAGAAAGTTGTAAGGTGCAGAACTCTAAGGCATTATCAAAACAAAAGTACTCGACATTATCAGAAAAAATATTATGTATATAATTAATAAAAGAATTGATAACAAATCCAGCCTCAGACTTATTCTTCAAGAAAAAGATCCTGGAAAGTCTAGAAAAGCATCGATAGTGATCAGATAAAAACAATGTCTCTAGTGATCAGGGACACGACTCGGACCCCAAATATCTAAATGAAGGAGCTCAAATAACTGAGAACTGCTCCGACTCTGACAGGATGGAAAGGAGTAACGATGAGGTTTCCCAACCTGGCATGACTTACACTGGAAGGAGGATCTCATGGAAATCTGAGGGAGAACATGGCACAGCTCCTACAGAGGAATGTGGCCAAAACGAAGGTGCCATAAATATGGTGAGACTGGACCAGTAGGTATAGTAAAAACACCAGCATGAGGAGGTTGGACCAATCTGTAGAGCCACCGTTGCTCACGGTCACATCCAATCATCATGTCTGTAAGTATGTCCTGAAACACAAGAGATGAAGGATCAAAAATGGCACGACAATGCAAATACATAGTAATGTGATTAATGGAAAGTAAATTCATCTGAAAGTCAGGAGCATATAAAACATTCTGAAGACGCATGAACAGCGTCAAATGCACATGCTTCTGTCTTGTAATGGGTAAGTGATCTCCATGAAGCTTCTCGAACATGCCACGGAGACAAGAGCAGTACACGTGCAGAGGACGATCATTTTGCTTGGCCTTGTAGATATCAAATTGCAGTTGAAGAATCTTTTCGCATGAGCATAGGTGGATGCCAAAGTGTCACACATTGCCTTGGCGGTAGGCTGATTCAAAATATAATTGGTTATCTCCATGATGAGGGTCTCACACAGCCAAACACGTGCATACGTATCATCTTGCTTCCAAGAAGCATTGGCCCCAATATAATCCGTTGTCTCTGGATATGTCAGGATGTGTTCCTTTTTGTTGCACTGCATAGACCACAACTCGTAGTTGGTCTCATCCATCTTTCCGATGGGAGCCTGTCCTTGAAAGCACTGAACGAAAAAAATATTGTTCTCTGACATGATAAAATGGACGAATAATGGAACTCAACTGGACAGTAGACTGATATGAAAGAGTCAACATGATTATACGGAGGATTGGTTGTACATACAGACTCATACAACCATCCTCGTCAAACTTTGTTGCGTGCTTGGGCTGGAAAACATGACTTATAGGTTTGAAATCACATTTTTTGGTCAAAATCAAACCGTTTCAGAATGTAGTTCGAACAGCAGAGGTGCACTGAGCTGCGAGGAAGGGTCGGCGACGGCTTGGGACCTGTGCGTGAGGGATGTTAAGCCCGACGACTGGAGAGGGGTCGGTGGCCGGCCAGGCCGGGGGCGGGTAGGGTTAGGGCTTAGGTGGGGTATGGAAACTCCGGTCTTGGACGTCGCTACTAATACCATGTAGAAACAGAAGAATGAAGTGCATTATTGGCAAGCACTATGGTACTCTTATATATGAGAGAAGCATGTTGGGCAAATTATAAGATGAATACAAAAGAAATAGATAATATGAAAACAATAAGAAAGATAACTAATATCTCAACAATAAACTTTCACAGAAAATTCAAAGAATTCTTTAATAATAAGAAAGGGAATTAAAGAAGATTAAAAGCTGTTGTGGAAACTAACGGGCCTTGAAATTATCTACGTGGGGAATCGGGGAGATGCTTCTTCAACCAGACAAAGGTGTAGTGTGTTCGCTTCTTGGTGGTAACTGTTGAAGGGGAATAAGCAAGATAAAATTAATCAAACCCTAGAGCTCTCTTATATAGGAGAAAAGCTCTATGGGTAAATTACAGAAACAGGATAATTAAAAACTGAAATAACATAATTATTCTAACACTCCCCCTCAAACTGGAGCATATATATCTAACATGCTCAGCTTGGAACAACATAGATGAAAAGGACCTCTAGCAAGAGCCTTGGTGAACATGTATGCAATCTGCTCTCCTGATGATACATAAGAAGTTGAAATAAGCCCCTTTTGAATCAAGTCCCGTGTATAATGACAATCCACTTCAATGTACTTTGTCCTTTCATGGAAGGCTGGATTATTGGCTATGAACAAGGCTGCCTGATTATCACATTTAAGATGCATAGGAAGAGGTACTTCAATAGTTAAATCAGTCAAAACAGATTTGACCCACATCATCTCAGCACTACCTTGGGCCATTGCCCTATATTCTGACTCTGCATTGGATCGAGCCACGACAGTTTGTTTCTTAATTTTCCAAGCTACTGGTGAGCTGCCAACAAATACAATAAAGCCTGAAGTAGACTTTCTATCATTAGGGCACCCAGCATAGTCTGCATCAGCACAACCTGTGACGGATATAGAGGTATCTCTTCTAAACAGAAGACCAGCACCTGGAGACGACTTCAGATATCTCAAGATCATAAAAACAGCATTCATGTGAGCATGCCTGGGTTGCTCCATGAACTGACTTACCCTACTAACCGCAAAGGCTATATCAGGTCGGGTAACAGTAACATACAACAACTTCTCCACGAGCTCTCTATATCGTCTCTTGTCCACCTCCTCAGAGTCATCATCATAAAGTTTAACATTAGGATCCATAGGAGTAGTAGCTGGTCTACATCCTGCCATTCCTGTCTCAGATAACAGATCAGTAACATACTTGATTTGTGTCATTACCATGCCTTGCTCATTTCATGCAAACTCCAATCCCAAAAAGTAACGAAGTGTACCCAGATCCTTCGTAACAAACTACTCACTAAGAAAATCCTTGGCTGCTTGAATGCCTGCTCATTACTACCAGTGATAACAATATCATCAGCATACACTAAGATGATCACAATACCTCGTTGGTCTCTCTTTACAAAGAGAGTATGATCTATTGTAGATCTGACGAAGCCCTTCTGTTCAATCAACTTTGAGAGCTTCTGAAACCAAGCCCGTAGACTCTGCTTCAGGCCATATATGGCCTTATGAAGACGGCACACCATACTGGACTCCCCCTCAACAGCAAACCCTGGTAGTTGCTGCATATAGACCTCTTCCTGCAAGTCACCATACAAGAAAGTGTTCTTGACATCTAACTGAAACAGGGGCCAGTCACGGACAACAGCAACTGCAATGAGAATCCGTAAAGTACAATGACCGGCTACTGGAGAAAACGTCTCCTGATAGTCCACCCCATATGTTTGGGTGAGCCCACGAGCAACCAACCTAGCTTTGTATCTATCAACCGTACCATCAGCTCGATGCTTAACAGTAAAAACCCATTTGCTTCCGACTATTGGCGCACCTGGTGAAGGATGCACAACACTCCATGTACCACGTGACTGCAACGCCGCCATCTCCTCTTCCATAGCTAAACGCCACGGACTGCTATGTAGGGCCTCCTGATAAGACCTTGGGATGTCTACTGCAGATCCGAACAACAAATTGGCGAATGTCCGGGGACAAACGCTCCAACGAAGCCTGAGATGCAAAATCCATCCCATATTTGGGATTCATCGTCCGCGCACGCTTCTGCCGTCTATGAGCAATAGGGATATGTAGGTCATCAACTGAAGGAGTGAAAGTACCATCAGTTCCCTGTACATCCATTTTCGCATGCAAATCACTTGTGCCATCAGTAGAACTCAAATGATCATTACATACCTCGACCGTGCTGGATGATGGAGGAGGCACATGAGCAGAGGGCCGACGCAGATAGACCTGAGGATAAAAAATAGTAGCTGGTGGCCGCGGTGGTGGTGGTGGTGGTGGAGTAGGCTGTGGTGGTGGCGTAGAGCATGGAACAGATGGAGGAGGAGGAGAAGGCACATAGATATCATCTCCTTCCTCTGAGTGAGTGAGTCTGTCACATGTAGGAGAAAAATACATAATGGACTCAAAGAAGGTGACATCTGCACTGACATAGTACCTCCGTCTAACTGGATCAAAACACTGATATCCTTTCTAGGTTTTGGAATAACCCACAAAGACGCATTTGACAGCTCTGGTAGAGAGCTTGTCAAGACCAGGAGAAAAGCAATGAACAAACGCAACAGACACAAAAACATGTGGTGTTAGGGAGAAAAGATCCTTCTCGGGAAACGCAGTCAAGAACGGAATCTTCTCCCCTAACACTGACGAAGGCATACGGTTAACAAGATAGCAGGCAGTTAGAACCGCATCCCCCCAATAGGAGTGAAGGGCACGGCTCTGAATCAAAAGGGTTCTGGTAATATCCAACAAATGACGATGTTTCCTTTCAGCCACCCCATTCTGTTAGGAGGTATATGCACAAGACGTCAGATGCACAATCGCATGAGACTTAAGGAATTTAGATAGTTGAGTACTGCACAATTCTAGAGCATTGTCAGACCGTATGAACTTCACAATAGCAGAGAAAATATTTTTTATTTTAATAATGAAAGACTGAATAACATGTCCAGCATCAGACTTATTCTTAAGCAAAAAGACCCAAGATAACCTAGAACAGTCATCGACAGCAACAAGATAAAACTTGTGCCCCTGAAGATCAGGGACACGACTGGGACCCCAAATATCAAAGTGAAGTAACTCAAACAGACCATGACGACTTGGACCGAAACGACTCTGAAATGACGACCGGTGGTGTTTTCTGAGCTGGCACGCCTCACATTGAAAAGTAGACCTAGGAGAAATCTGTGGAAGGATATGAACCATCTTTTACAATGGAAGATGACCAAAGCGGAGATGCCATGTCTACGGAGAGACAGATCCAACACTCACAGAAGAGACACCAGCGTAAGGAGACTGCACCAGTCTGTAGAGACCTCCTTGCTCACGGCCAGTTCCAATCACTCTGCCCGTAAGGATGTCCTGAAACACAAGAGCAGATGGGTCAAATATGGCACGACAATTTAAATCTTTAGTGATTTGACTAATCGACAATAAATTCATTGAAAAATCTGGAGCATAGAGAACATTCTGGAGCCGTATCACAGGGGTCAACTGCACCTCCCCTGACCAGTAATGGGAGAGTGTGTCCCGTCAACTATCACCACAGAACGGCCTGTCTGAGTTATATTGAAACCATCCAATTGATTTTTATCACCACATAAATGGTGAGATGCTCTTAAATCCATGATTCATTCTGCTAGATCTGCTCTGTAACAATTATTAAGAGCATATGTTGTACCTGACGTGGATGCTGATGCTGAACCGGCTATCTCTGAAGATCCTGAAGTACTTGATGGCCCCTGACTAGGTATGATATCTCTAAGACGCGCCACTAACTCCTCAAACCTCTGATCCGGGACATTTGAAGGACACACATCCTGTTGTGTCTGCTCCGCCACACGTGTTGTAGTAGTAGGAAATCTATGCTTAGAATAGCATGTTTCCTCAGTGTGTCCAGTCTTGCGACAGTAAGTGTACGGTTGTCGTGGAGGTCTGCTACCTCCTCCTCTGCCACGACCACCTCTACCTCGAAACTATGGATATCCTCCCCTGCCACGAGACGCTGCCATGGCTGAGGGCGTCTGAGCTCCACCATGAGATATGGATTGTCTACTCAGCCTGCGATAAGCCACTTCCATAGGAGGTATGGTGGCCTCTGTAAGAATCTGCGCTCTGGAGGCATCATACTCCTGATCAAGGGCTGCTAGAAATACTCCTGTCATCACTGAGTCCCGGTATGCCTTTAATTGTTCTGGTGTGGCTGTCAACGGAATGTACCCGTGTAACTTCTCAAACATACCCCTCAGAGAGGTGTACAGGGTATGAAGAGGACGCTCGTTCTGCTTAGAGGTGAAAATGTCATGCTGGAGTTGTAAGATCTTGGACTCATTCTTTGCCGGAGAATAAGTGGCAGCTAAGATGTCCCACATGGCTTTCGCAGTGGGTTGACTCAGAATGTCGTTGGCTATCTCCATGGATACAGTACCCGATAACCATACACGTGCATAGGCATCGTCAGCCTCCCATGAGGCGTTAACCCCAGTCTTCTCAACAGGTTCCTCTTGCGTGAGGATATGCTTCTTGCCATTGCATTGCATAAGACTCATGAACTGCATGGCCCACAGTTCATAGTTCGTGCCGTCCATTTTCAAAACGGGTGATGGTCCTTTGAAGGCACCCAGAGACGGAAGATCGACCTTGTTGTCTGACATGATGACAACAATATTCTGCAACTGGAGTTACACGACTAGACCGTGATGTCTACGTGAACATCTATGAAGGTCGTTGTGGACGTAGACTCAAACCACAACGCCCTCCATACTTTGAGTGTTTCTCTAACTAGGGCGTCTACTGTGAGCCGGTGGGGCTACAACCCAGACACGCGCACCTGACGCGCGTGTAGGGCTCGCGCCGACAGAAGATGCCGCGCAAAGCAACTGGGCATTGTGCAAAGCAACTGGGCGACAGAAGATGTCGCACTGAAGATGATGCGCGCGCAAATCAGGACCACGCACAAAGGGGATCACGCGCTACAGGGCGCTGTGCGCAAGAGAGGCGCGGTGCGCAGGAGAGGCGCCAGAGGAGGTCGCGCGAGAGCCTGATGAAGCACGCGCACGCGCAGGAGAGGCGCGGTGTGCGGTGTTCAGCAAGCGCACGCGCAGGCAGTGTTCAGCAAGCGCACGCGCTCGGTGATGCCAGGCGCGAGAGGCTGAGGTACGCCGCCGCCGCGACCCACGGAAGACGCGTGTACGTACACGCAGTGGAAGAGGCGGCGGCGCCGATCGAAGGAGAGAGAGGAGAGGCCGGTGGGTGGGGTAGGGAAGGGTTAGGGTTTCAAGAACTCCGGTCTAGGACCGTCGCTCTGATAACATGTTGAAGGGGAATAAGCAAGATAAAATTAATCAAACCCTAGAGCTCTCTTATATAGGAGAAAAGCTCTATGGGTAAATTACAGAAACAGGACAATTAAAAAATGAAATAACATAATTATTCTAACAGTAACTGGTGTGGTTCTAATAAATTACTTCTTTATTTTGGTCTCCAGTTTACTCACCATCCATTTCCATCGCAAACGGGAGCAATTTGGAGGAAACCACCTCTGCTTCACCAGCCAAACTACAAGCATCCAGCAGGTCTTTAACAACAATGAATGACAAGAACCCAAAATACTCCCAGCCCGTCATGGCATTGTTCTTGTACATCACTTGTAAGAACATAGATAGCAGAAAGAGTTGAGGAGGTAACAGAAATATATTTGAACTTGCAGACTGCACAGCTTATTTTTTAATAAGCCGTTTGAGAGAACACACACGAACCCAAAAAAGGGAATTTTAAACATAACCATTGGGTATGCAAAAGCTCAAAAGATAAGGACACGGAGTAAATTCAAATGCATGGTTCAAACAGGCAAAAAACAAGTGAAAATATGCTCGACTATATATACATAACAGTGCAGAAATGATGAACGACTAAATAGTGACAATTTGTCGACAATAAATCAAGAGGCTCTATATCTGAAAAAAAGGGAGAAAGAACTTGTGTGTTTAGAGATGTATTAGCTATAACCATGTACTTGAGTAACATGCTTATTTGCTCAAGAAACCATTACTTCTCGTGAGGAAAAATATATTATTGGATGCGTTGGTTATGTCAAATCAGATACTATACTCTGTAAGCCACCATCTAGAAGAATAATTAGTTCAAAGAACAAGGTGAGGTCCTTTTGGGAATAGGCGCATCAACTACTTGATAAAAGAAGAAAAGGTTTCTTCCAAGAGAAAAATCAGAGACAAATTATTGCCACGAATAACTAATTCCTCAATACTTTATTCATGGATTACCCTACCAGAAGAATTTGTCCAGATGTCAAACAAGCCACAAGAGGAAGAGCAAGAAAAATAGCATCTAAAAAAGAAGTGGAAGTAGTATCCAACAAAACTGATTCCGCCAATAACTATTAAACCATGGTAATATGACACTAAAATTACTATACCTCAGGAGCAATATTGCCAACATATACTGTAGTGTACTGAGGATTATTCTCAGGCCGCCCATCATTAACAGCTTCCTGACCATCTTCTACACAAGTAATAAGTTGCAACCCAAAGTTACAATCCACAATCATACAATAGTAATGGATCACATATTTAGCTCGTCAATAATCAAGTTAACAGGTAAGACGTGTTTTCTTAAACTAGCAATTTTCAATACAGGGCGGAGTAAGATCAATCATAGCAAGATTTAAATGGTTGGGCACCGATACATAATAAAGTCACATGTCCATGTTCATCTAAAAAGGTACTAAATGTCAATTAATTCGAGTTTAGTAGTGATAGATATGCTTATGAATAAAACATCAAAAAAGGAAGAAGCTAATTTTGTGTGGTATTGGGTTTCATGACTCAACAACAAATAGCTTACCATTTGATGCACTTGAAAGCTCCACCACACTCTTTCCGTCTGAACTTTGCTTGTCCTCGTTAGTTCCTGCCCCCTTGGTTGCCCAGTTGCAACGTATTTGTCTGCTGCCCAACCACTTCCCTGAGTTGTAAAAAACACAAAATAAATAGTCAAGCAAGAAAACAAAGAACTGAATTGTTTTAAAATTCAAACAGCGTATAACTTCAAAGTCGGCAAATATGGAATCCGACATTAGATATTAATTCTATTTTTAGCATGTATACATTCAATGTTTATCAGATGCCAACGAACGTTTACCCAAAATGGGATGTCATCCAAAATTTATATGAAAAAGCATTGGAGTATATCAAAACACCACAATGGACAGATTGTTGCTTACAAACAGCATCATCAATGCAACACCACACATGATACATATAACGCTTTCTATGGCACACCGCACACTATATTTTCAACATAATACATCTCACCAAGGCCCTAAATGTCGTTTTCGGTCACCATTTCGGTATCGACCAAAACAGAATTTCGGTGGAATTTCCGTGGAATTTCGACCGGAATTTCGGTCATTTCGGTCTTTTTTTGTACTAGGACCCCATATTTCAGTCATTTCGGTCATTTCAGTCCAATTTCGATTTCGACTGGATTAGATAGAAATTAGACCGAATTTCGCTGAAATTTGAGGCCATGCATTTCACCGCTAGAGTATAGTGCATTTAGCTCTATTGCTAAATAGCCCACGCAACACATAAAATGACCAACTATGACTTTACTATCTTCTGTTGCCCATCCCTGGCAAGCCTTCTAGATCTGGAGCTCAAACAGACTCGACATGATCCATATGATCCCTATCCCCACCTGCATCAAGGTTGAACATGAGAAGAACAGGTGATCAATGTCCTCTCCACTAAGGTTTGAAAAAACGAAAGGCGGAACGAGGCGTTTTCCCTAGAGGCGAGATGTAGCCTCGAAGTGGTTGAGGCGTAAACTCAATTTGTATAGGAAAATAATTACAAAAAGTATAATAAAAATATTTATTGATGAAATGATCTGATCTGTAAGACGTATAGTATATAACACGGTAATATATGATGAAATTATGAAGATAACAACATAAAAAAAGATATGTCAATTCCATAAACCTTTCATCTAAATTTCTACTATGATTAAAAAGGAAATGATTGGCAAAGAGGGAGTCATTAGCTATAGTTTTTTTGAATCAAAAGAGGAAACACGATGCGGTGTTCGCCCCAGATATATTAAAATCAGAGAAAAGGTACAAGAAAACTTACAATAGCCAAGACTCAAGAAGAGTCTTAGAACGAAATTTTACATTTTAAAAGTAAAACCACTAAAGCGAAAAAAGTAAACCATTTCGAGCTAGCCACAGTGCCCACACCAGTGCCAAAAGTCTTAGGATCTCCTCCCTAGGTCGATGTCTCCCTTGTCGCAACGAATCCAAAAACATGTCCAGGTTGTCTAAATTAATTCAAGCATTAGATTTCCTCGGGATGACGGTCGTCTTTGTGCAATCGAGGAACAAGTGATCAGTCGTCTCAATATGTGACTCACGAAGGGGACATCTATAGGAGATGTTTAGGAGTAGCCTTGCACAACGGTCTATTGTCATTAATCTCCTTTCGTGCAGTAGCCACATGAAGAAGGAAATTATGTTCGGTAACTTTAGACCCCATATAAAATTGGAGTCATGAACCATATCATGAATCGAAGGCATTGGTGGTCTTGATAAAGCCTTGTAAGAATGTTTCACTGAGAATTCTTTATCCTTCCAAATCAAATGATCACGACTAACCATCGGCAAGTCTTGATGTCTCGAAGATTTAAGAAGCAAGAGAAACTCCTTCAGTTGTTGGTCAGAGAAATATGTGACGAAAGGAGGCATCCCATCACAATCAATCCAACAGTCCAATACACATGCAGCATGGTTAGCAGCCAACGCAAAAAAAAGCATGGATATCCATCGGCGATAACACATTCACATGTCCAGTTGTTCATCCAGAAAGTGAAAGACTTATCACCACCAAGCACATGGCGGAATAGGATCTGAAAACGAGGCATCACTATCTTAATCACTTTCCAAAAGGCTAAAGGGCGAGAATGTGTAGGAAGGGGCATATTGACATTGATGCCAATGTTATAGATACCATGGATTAGCTGACAGCATAAGTCTTCGATTCTTCCCCAAATCATCACCAGCTTTAGGAGAAAAACCTCATTCACAGATTCAAGATGGGAAATTCCCAAGCCTCCTTCCAATTTTGGAAGCTTTCTCCCAAAGGTGCATGATACACTCCTCTTGACCATTTTTCCCCTAAGGAACCGCCTCATGAGCATCTCCAATCTACGCTTGATACTAATGGGAAGAAGCCTAGAAGGCATGAAATAAAATAGGAATAGCATATAGAATCGCATGAAGTAATACCATTCGACATCCTCGAGAAAGAATAGTCGCCTTCCAGTCTGATAGCTTTTTTCCATTTTCTCAATAATAGACAATCAATCACACATTTTTAGTTTACCGTTGGTAAGAGGACGACCCATATAGGGAATAGGAAGAGAGCCACTTTCCGTACCCAGGTCCACACAACACTCATGCGCCTCTTTGTTAGCGAGTCCAAAGGGAATAGCTTTGGACTTCTCCGGATTCGACACAAGACCCGATAATCCACCAAATATTTCAGTTGTCACTCACATTCCTTTAGTATCTTCGTTTGCCTCCCTTGATGAAGATGTTATCATCGGCATATTGTAACAAAAGGATAGCAATGCCTCCAAAAGAGTAACCTAATGTAAGCCTATAAATTGGCACATGTTCAACCATGCAAGTCAGAACACCAGATGCGAACACAAAAGGCATAGGTGCTAGTGGACATCCTTGTCTAACTCCTCGTTGCAACCGAAAGAATTAACCCTCGGGGCAAATGTTAACTAATACTGAGAAAGAGGTCGTAGTTATACAATGCTCCATCCACGTGATCCATACATCCGAGAAGCCCCTTCTTGGCATGACCATCCATAGAAAATGTCAATCCACATTATCACAAGTTTTGGTGAAGCCCACCTTTGATGCGGAATGAAAATCGGCGTCGTCGAAATAATAATATTTTTGGGTTGATTTTTGGTAGAAGAATTAGACGCGTTGAGAAGAAGAAATTGGAAGGGTTGAGAAGAAGAACTCGTCTGGAATACGAGAGGTTGAAGGAGGAGAACCGCGGAGATCGTGTGGAGAGAGAGGGAGAGGGGAAAGGAGAGAGATAAAATCTCAAAATTTTCTTAATACTTGACTAAATAAAACAATGGACCCTCATCCCTTTATATAGGAGGGATGAGATTACAAAAATAGTAAATTAATTTAAATGGACAACTAATTATCCTGATTGGACTCTAATTAATTAATTGACCAAAATTAAATCTACGAATAAACGTTGAGATCACAGGCGATCTCAATTATTTAATTAGACAATTACGACAACTAAAAAACGTAAATAAAATTGACAATTAAAAATAGATAAATATTTGGCCCTATATTTGGGTCCAACGCTGCATCAACTCTCCGCCGCTTTAAAAAATTCGTCTCCCGACGAATTGGTCGATGTAGGCTTGGAGGTCGAATCTGCAGGTTCCGCCGTCTTTTGGAAGAACTGGTGTGGGGCGAACGACGGAGTCCATACGCGGGCGTAGATGCCGCGGTCGTCGTGGTCGAAGAACATGTGTGGCGCGAACGGCGGCGGCGTCTTACATTTTGCTTCGTCGTTGTGATCGAAAAATTGATGAGGCATGGAAAAGATGGCCCTTGGAGAATCCATAGTGAAGCTATGGCACAAGGAGAGGGAAAGAGGGGATGTGTCTAAGGAATGAAGTCATATGGTCCTTATATAGGGAAAACCCAAGGCCCTAGTCCTATTTGGATAAGGAGGATCCCCAGATTTATGTTTTGTAGTCCTTTTTTAAAATATTTTGACCGCCAGGGGTATGGGTGCAATTTTCGCACCCCCTCATTCTTATTGCCCTTTTTCTTTCTGCAAATAGGGGTTTTAGGGAATTTATTTTTGCAATTTTCCCAACTAATTTCCCAATCCCTCAATTCCAGGGATTCGGTTCCATTCCCTCTCGCCCTAAGGGTTTGTGGCCTCTTTCTAAGCGCAGGGGCGACGGCGTGGAACTTCCAGTGGCTGGCGGTGGGGGTGAGCCGGTGCTGGCATCGCGTGGGCGGCGGCTTGGAGATGAATTGCTGCAGTTCGTGGCTAGGCGGGGTGCACCGAGGTGCACGATCGGGGCGCGCCATGAGGAGTAGCTCTGGGAGATGGCGTCGCTCGAGAGTGGCGAGGCGAGCCCAGCACCAACCGGGGGAAGGGGGGAAGGCGCGTGCGGGGTGGTGGAGTCTCAGGAGAAGGGGAATCCTGGGGAAGGCGGGGGCGGGGTTGGGGGTGCCGCTGGGGGGTCTGGGTTTTGGGTCGCCCCACGGTCGGATGTGGCGCAAGGGAGGGGCGGCGTGGACTGGTGGGGGAGCCGGTGGGAGCTGGGGTTCGGGGGGTAGCAGGAGGAGGAGGGGAGGCCTGGGGAGAGGGCTAGTGCGCGTGGGAAGGGGGTAGGAGAAGGCGGTAGGGGGGGTGGCGCGGGTTGGTGGGGAAGCCGGTGGGAAAAGGGCGATGGCAGAGATGGCGGGTGGGGATGGGTTATGAACCGCGGGACTTGCGGGGGTGAGTGACGACGCCGGCGAGGCTGGGTGCTGGAATGGGGTCGCCGGGATTGCGGGAGGGACCGCCGGTGGGGCGGCGAGGGTTTGGGCGGCTTGGGGAGCCGCTGGAGGGGCTGGGACTGCCATTGGGGCCGTCGTTGATGACGGGGGCTGATCTGAAACATTCTGAACAGTAAGCGTTTCGGCCCTTTCTTCCCCTAAAACGACTTGGACAGCGGTTGAATCATCGTTGACGGCGAGATCTTCGTCGGCTAGCGCGTCCAGCCAAGCTTGAACCTTCAGGGATGCCATAAGACGCTTTTTAAACTTCCGTTGACGCGAACGCGCATGCGGCCCATGAGATGCGGTTGAGATCAAGCTTCAAACGGCAATATGCCACGGGATCGTTGAATCGTAGGAACGATTCAATATTCATGCTCTGATACCAATTGATGCGGAATGAAAATCGGCGTCGTCGAAATAATAATATTTTGGGTGAATTTTTGGTAGAAGAATTAGACGGGTTGAGAAGAAGAAATTGGAAGGGTTGAGAAGAAGAACTCGTCTGGAATACGAGAGGTTGAAGGAGGAGAACCGCGGAGATCGCGTGGAGAGAGAGGGAGAGGGGAAAGGAGAGAGATAAAATCTCAAAATTTTCTTAATACTTGACTGAATAAAACAATGGACTCTCATCCCTTTATATGGGAGGGATGAGATTACAAAAATAGTAAATTAATTTAAATGGACAACTAATTATCCTAATTGGACTCTAATTAATTAATTGACCAAAATTAAATCTACGAATAAACATTGAGATCACAGGCGATCTCAATTATTTAATTAGACAATTACGACAACGAAAAAATGTAAATAAAATTGATAATTAAAAATAGATAAATATTTGGCCCTATATTTGGGTCCCACGCTGCATCAACCTTCCACAAGATGCCCTTTGAGTTTCGTCGCTTCCAGTCTGCTATCATTTCTGTAGCCATAGTTAAATTGTATGCAATATGTCTTCCAGGTATAAATGTGGATTGGAACGGGGAAATAAGATGATCCAGATTCATGTTCAATCTAATCACCAAGACCTTTGCCAGTATAAGGTATGTCGCATTGGAGAGCAGAATTGGCATGAAGTCTTCTACTCTTTCTGAAATATCTTTCTTAAGTAACAAGAGAATGAGAGCTTTGTTTATTCTCTCTAACCCCGCATTTAGTCTTACAAACTACAGTACAACATCCACAACTTCACCTCCCACCAATGACTAGAACTCTTTAAAGAAAAAATTGAGAACCCATCGGGAACAGGAGCGCCATCGGCATTCAGGTTCCATGCTGCAAATTTTACTTCTTCTATTGTAATGTCTTGTATCATGTCATCCGCATGTTGCGGAGAGATTTGGGATACCCCTTGGCCTGACCATCTCCAGATCCTATTTTCACTTCTCCTTGAGAACTCATGAAAAGGATCGGCATTTGTGCGTCCCATCTCTCTATCCCCCTCCACTTTTCTACCATTCACAACAACTGACGTGTGATGATGCCTCTCGCTGGCAATTCGATGAATGTAGGTCGTGTATGCATCACATTCTTTAAGCCAAGAGTTGTGCGAACGTTGTTTCCATTATGCAACACTATTCTTAACTTCGATCAGAAATACATTCTGAGCATGGGATCTAGCAATAAGTTCCTCAGACGAAAGGTCTTGGGTGTCCTCCAACCTGTCTAATCTAGACATTTCTGATACCGCCTCCCCACGTCGCAAACATCTTGCCTTTGGAACCTCCTTTTTGTATTTACAAATCCTGATGTGTAAAGACTCCAACTTCTGGACCAGGCAAGATGTCGACGAGCCAGACACCACGGTGGATCCAGTGGTTTGCCACCAATTCTCTGAAGTTCTCCTCCTGCAGCCAAGCACACTCAAATCTGAAGAATCCTCGAATCAAGGATGTAACACCTGAATACCACACCAATGGTGTATGACCAAATCTCGTACGCGGTTGAGACTCGAAAGCTGAAAGCAAAAAGGCCTCAATAAGCTCTGCAGAAGCCAGAAAATGATCAATCCAAGAACGAGAACCAAAGTTTCTCTAGGTGTACCTAGTGTCAATAGCATCTAACACCTCAAGCACCAAATCATCAATCAAACCTGCAAAATCAGTGGAGTCATGATTTTTCCCACCCCTCTCAGCCGGGGTGGTCACTAGAAAGCAAAGTGAATGAAATCACCACTGACAAGCCAAGCCACTCCCAGGAAGATTGCCCATACATTTCGGAGGTCATCCCAAAGGTATGACTGGAAAGAATGTAGACGAGGACTATAAACACAAGAGAATGTAACTTTCAAGTCTGTCACAATATTTTCTAGTATGATTATAACAACGTGACGACCATATAGCTCTGAAATTAGCCTAAAGGTGGTTTTTTCCAGGCAATGATTATCCCCTCGTTGCGCCCACTACGTCAATAGAGCTGAAAGACATACTTGAAGCAGCCCCCATAGATTTCCAAATGAATGGAGAACAAGAGGAGATCTTTGATTCTTGTAACAAGACAACATCGCATCCCCATTCTACAAACAGGGCTCCGACGGAGCTCTTTTTTCCAAGTCACTCAAACCTCTGGCGTTCCAAGCTAGAGCTTTTATTTGGGAACCACAGAAGATCCTGAGGTGCAGACAAGTCATGCCGTTTTCGCTACCGGAGACTTGAAAGTCGGGATGATCGAACCTTTTAGCCATTGTTTTCTTGCTCATTTTCTACCTCTATCTTTTCTCTCTCTTTTTTCTTGAAAGGGCCCCTATGTCAACTGAACTTGAGGAAGGTTGTACTGGGATTTCACTAGCTGGTGAAGAAGAAAGTGCAAAACCAGTAGGCTGAAGAGTTAACGACGTATCTAGCTTCTTGACCGCACCCTCAAAATTGCTCTTCTGATGAGGAATAGTGCACTAAACTTCAGGCAACTGCAAAGGAGTTGCTGAAACAACCCTAGGCTCCTTCAGAGGTAAGAGAACGAAGGTAGAGAAGCTTGGAGAAGGCGCTTTCCCATCAGAATCGGTTGCCCTAGTTGTTCTTCTGAATCTTCAAAACGCACAGCTGAGGCTCTGTTGCTGGATGCTTCACCTTCAAGGAGCCCGATTGGGCATTGAACGAATAGGGGATCCGAGGATAGGGGGGCCAACAAGATTCTCTGCTAATCGATTCCATTAAGTGGAGATGGCTCGGACCTTCCAGCTTTAGCAAGAGGACAGTTGCTCCCAAATGATGAATCCATCCACTTTGAAGGCGACCCATCACGAAGCTAAAGGATAACGCCAATCTTTCTTGATCGGCAGACCCTTAATGGTAAGGCATCCATCTGACGGAACCCTAAACGGAAGGATGGTTGCGTTGAGGGTACGAGATCATGGACAACCTAAGGTATCTCTTGACTTTCCTGATCTGGCCTTACCTCCGACTCTTTCTCTTCAAATTTCGAATCCTCAAAAATCTTCCTCTGAATCAGCTAAGATTTCCTTTTCCGGAGCCTAAAATGACGGTTCTGTCAAGGCCATGTTATTGGCTTCCTCCGCCCTAGTCGATGGCCATGGCAGCGGTGGAGTTGGTATTATTATAACTAGAAGCTTGAATGAAGCTCTTCTGACCTTCAAAGTACAAATACGTGTGCCCTAGTCGATGGCGATGGCAGCGGTGGAGTTGGTATCATTATAACTAGAAGCTTGAATGAAGCTCTTCCGACCTTCTAAGTACAAATCGTTTCACGTAGAACAACACTTGAACCCCCCCCCCCCCCCGGCCAGAATCACCAACATCATATGAGGGTCAAATCGTGGGAAGGGTCGTCTGCAAGAATCCTCGTCACTATGGATATGTTTCTTAGTGTTGTTTTCAGGGCATCGAATGTTAGCGACAAAAAAAGGTACTCCAATCACACTTGCCACCAGGGGAATGGTTCTTCTTGCCTCATCGTTAGTGAACCGTGGGGTACGTCAGCTGATAGCCGAGCATTGGGCATCTAGCACAATTTTGATTTTCAATTTGGACAAACCCCTTGCATACACCAAGTTTGTTTCCAGGCCGGACACGTCTCTTGAGAAGGAATTCCCAATAGGTTATTCAGCAACGCAGCAATCGAGGGGATTTGTAACGCTTGAGAGGTGCAAGATCCGATCAAGATCTCCAACTTCTCCAAAAAAGTTTATGTAATCCCTTGACGAACCACCAATGCATACGAGCACGTCTTAGGAATCTCAAGCGACGTAGTAGAGGCTTTGATTTCCTTGTTGGAACAACTTGATTGATGTGTACAAATCGAGGGCAAGACGTTCTTCAATGACCTTCCTTGTCGCAACAAAAACATCTCATTAACCTCGTGTAAAACAACCTACAGTGGCCATAAACACCCCCATCTAAAGCATCGATGCCCTTATTTCCAATGAGAAATGTGTGATCAACCTTCTCCTTCCCCCTCACCCTCTGGTAAGGTGGCTCTCGCATTCCTCTCCTTGATGTATTTGGTGACCCACTTCTAGTCTTGCAATTCTCCTTTGACCCTCCAATGCAAACGCTCCCTCCTATGTCGAGCATTGTCCATCACATCCTTTTTCAAGACCTCAACCCTTAGGAAAATCATTCATCCTGCCATTGAAACCGCACAAAGGCTACCGACAGAGGCGAGGGAGAGGGAAAGGAGCTCAAGGATTCCCAAGAGCGACGCGTAGGAGTGGGAGGAATTGAAGACAGGAAAGAACATCATCATTAGATATAGTTGTCATTAAAGATATCCAAGATGTTCATATAAAGCATATGATTTAATTCCTAACAGTATGTTCTGCTGAACCTAGTTGAAGAGCGGTCTGATGTTCCCTTGTACCATCATACCCTATCTGTACGGGGGTTTCATTGGGGACACAGGCAAACCCCCTTTGCGAGGGTTGCAAGGGGCAGCGCCCCTGTCCCAAAAAAAATTTCTTATATGGGTATTCGAATTTGCATACATTTGAGATTTGCATATTCATGTGTAAGGGTGTAATATTAAGAGTTCAATAAAATAATTAGCCATGTTAATGGTAAAGATGAATATGAAAGAGGTCAAATTTAAGCATTCATCTAGCATAAATATATCCTCAACAACTATGCCTTTATAAGCATCTGAAACTACCAATAAGACCAATCATTTACATAAAAAATGCTCGATAAATCCCTAATACCTCAGGTACCACCTTGCCTCGACCGCCTTGAGCATCTGAGATGCTCACCTCAACCAGGGGGTCCTATGCGGTCGCCTCGAGGCTCTTTGCTCTATCTCAAGCACCTTTGCGCCTCGAGACACGTTTTTTCAAACAATGCTCTCCACCATCACAAACCAGACGAGTTTTGTCCAAATTCACAAACCATTTACTTTGCGCATCTTAGTAACCAACATACTTAGCCACACCAACAATGCATACAACCACTACTTTAGGGGTGCATCTGCCATCAAAACTAGATGGCAATACAAGGTGGTGATGCATACAACCACTACTTCAAGGGTGCATCAACAGGTTTTGCCTCGGTTCTTCAAATCTCTTGGGATTCTCCATTAGACTTTGTGTACCTATACTTCTTAGCAAAACGGAGTTGCCGAGCACAAACATTGTCATCTCTTAGATGTTATCGAGACTCGTTATATGCAAAGTCATACTATTTACTCGTATTGGAGAGATATCCTTACTTCTTACTACATTATCAATCATATGTCGTATCCTATGTAAAGAGAAAAGGTTTCTTATTGGATTGCATTTCCAAGAAGGGCATCTTCTCTCTAACACCCAATATCATTGGTTATGTGGCTTTTGTTCATTACTTGACTACTGGCCATGAGAAGCTCTTCCTCAAAGCTGTCAAGTATATCTTTGTTGGCTACTCCAGACCCAGAAGGGGAACCAATGCTCATGGCCTCAAATTTCTCCGAAATTTCCATTTCTCTAGGTCACCGAAATTGAAACAATACCTTTTTTCCAGGATTTCAACGAAATATCAACAAATCGAAATGGCATATCGTTTCCGCGAAACAACAAAAATAAGGGAATCTACCCTTCGCTTTTATCGAAATTTGCATATATTAATGAATTTTCACTTATTTATTCGTCGATGTGTTGAGTTTTTAAAGTGCTTTGTGTTATTGGAAGAAGTTTCTTTAGTTAGTTTCTAAATTTTAGATCTAAATCCAAACCAAATCAGTTAGTCACAAGATTTCAGAGTTAAATTCGAGTTTTTATCGGAAGAGGCTTTATTTTTTGTTCTTTCTTTATTTTAATATATATGTTTTGATTAGTCGTTATATGTGACATCTCATTCTTATTGATAAGGTGATTATCATGGCTTTAGCTTCCGGTTTATCATATGATTCCGACGCAATACCTTGCTCTACATATCAACATGGGTGATGATTATGAAAATAATATTACTTCAAAACATATATTTACAATTCTATTTTACAAATAATTGTGCATTTCTATTTTTTTATTGACCTAAGAATACTAAAAACATTAGTTTTTGGAGAAAGAAAGTATAGTTTAGAGATATTTCCAAGATCTCCGACGATTTCACCAAAATTCTACGAAAATTCTCTTTTCGAACATGGTGAAATGGAACCGAAATCCGAAATTTAAGACTGCTTTCTCGTGGCTTCTCTCTACTACAAGGAGTCCGTACGGTTGTGTGAAGGCTATGTTCACAGCATTCAAAATCATGTAATTGTAAGTATTTGCCTACTATCAGGTTAGATATAGAATGTGCTTGTGAATGATATATAGTTTCTTGGTGTTAGTTCATTTGTATGAGTTTTGCATAGCATATACTTTATGATCACAAGCTATACAATGCATCTATTAGCCGTACATGTTACATATATTTGTGTTTCTGAGTGTATGTATGTGCCTTATTTAATTCTTAAAAGGAAATATTTTTCTATATTGAAAGTATATTGGTTAGATACAAGTTTTAAGCTATCATTTCAATCTTTAATTTATTATATAGATATCCTTTTGCTAGTACTCTTTGTTGGCCTATGTTTTTCTCAGTTATTACTGCATGTGTCACAATTCTCTTCATATTCAAGAGCTGAAACTAATGACTTCTAATTTTGGTTCCAAATCTTGTTTTGATTTTGAGCAGTATACTACTTTTTTATTGTTTGAGTTATTGGATGAAAATTTAATGTAATGTATCATGTTAATATCTTACTATCAGCAAAAAATAGTGCATTTCTATCTCATGAGTTAAAGAATATTAGAAATCTTAGTTTTTGAAAAAAATGAGTTTTCAAGTAAGTTCTCACCTTTCCGGCCATTTCATCGAAATTCCACCAAAATTCTACCAAAGTTCTCTTTCCAAGCTTATTGAAACGAAACCGAAATCCGGCATTTAAGGTTTTGCCAATGCTTTAATGGCACCATTGATATTTGTGTACATGAGGAGAATTTACATGGTGAGAGAGAAGCTACTCAAGAGAAGATGGTACAGCAGACAGATCAGTTAGAGATCATGATCAGCCTATTGCACTTTGGAAGAGGAGACGTACATGTGATATGTGTCCACTCTTAGGCCATGTTTTATTGAGGCATCTACCAGATGGATTGTCAACCGTTATGATTCATGCATATATCAAGAGACTATGCAGGAAAATCAGTATCATCTTACTATAGAGGAAGAGATGGTCGTACTCCAGTTACGGAGTACATGGAGCCGGGCTACTACCTAGGGATGAAAACAGATGTGAATATATTCGTATCTGATCTGCTATCGTATTCGTTTTATACATATTTTGACATTTGTATTCGTATTCGTTTTAAAATGGATGTAAAATATGGATATCACTTTGACATTTGCTAATATTCACATTCGTATTCGCATATTCATTTTCATACATAAGCATAGTAATAGATTTATTTATAACTGTGTGTAACAATATTTTATGAGTGCATTCACCATTGTTGATATAATATTCATGAAATTATTATATCGGGTATATTTATTTTATTTGTAAACCATTCTAAACATGTATATTTTAGTTAATCTATTAAATATTTCTATTAGTGTTCGTATCTGATTCGTATTCATTTTACATTCGTATTCATTTTTTAAGGATATGGTAACACACTTTTCACAGGATAAGGATATGATTATACCTATATTTGTATCTGTATCCGACCGTTTTCATCCCTACTACTACCCCAACGAGAGCTTCTATAGTTGGATGCAAGTATGTCATAATAGTAAAGGAAACGCATATGGTAGCGTTAATCGCTACAAGACTAGTGTGGCACATGGAATCACTCAGATGTACAGGTGAATTATCATGACATTTTCTCCCATTTTATTCTTTGAATCCTCCTCACTATTGTTAAGGTATGATATTGATTGCTTTTCAACTTGATATCAAGAATTCTTTCTTGTATGGCAACCTGCAGGGGGAAGTCTACCTGCAATAGCCACAAGGGTTCGCTATAGGGGAAGTGTGACAAGATATACATATTTCATAAGGCTATTTATGGCCTTAAGCAATGTCCTAGAAGCTCTCGAATCTTATAGAGCAGCAGAGCTTCAAGAGATTAACTACATATCACTCGCTCGTTGTACGCAAGATATCACGAGGTATTGTTAACACTCTGGTCTATGTTGACAATATTATTATTACAGTGGATTAGTAAGGCTAAGGAGTTCCTTGGATAGCAACTTGTCACCGAGGACCTTGGCGAACTACAATATTTCCTTGGATTTGAATTTTCCTAGAATCAAAGAGATCATACAATGACTCAAAGTAAGTATGTTATAGATCTCCTTCTCGAGATCGGGACTGAACATTACAAACTTGCCAGTGTTGCCACTACTCCTACGGATCCTAGCATGAAGCTCTGTGATGATGATACGGATGAGGTGGACAAGAGGAGATACAGGGAGCTCGTTGGAAAGCTTCACTATGTAACTATGATGAGGCAAGATATCTCCTTTGAAGTGAGCAAAATCATCCATTTTATGGAACAGTCACGTCAGGCAAACATGGACACAATCTCCATGATCGTAATGTAGTTAAAGTCTTATCCATATACAAGATTGCTATTCAGCAAAGGGCATCTCTCATCATCACAACATGTGCAAATGTTGACTACGCAGACAGTCCAAATAAAATGCAACTTTGGATTTCCGGTCTTCATTGGGAGCTCATTAGTCTCATGGAAAAGCATGAAGCAAACTGTGGTTGCTAAGACAAACTGCTAAATCCGAATACATATCCACGGCACAAGGAAGCATTGAGATGATGCGGATCGGGTCTGGTCTGGCTAACTTATTTATCGATGCATCTCTTTTTATGTGGTTACTATATGAAAATCAGGATGCATTATTCAATGCCAACAATCTAGCTTTCCCTGATAGGATCAAACACATCAATGTGAATTGTCACTACACTAGAAATATGAAACAGAAGAGCTTTATCTTTACTTCTATGTTAGCACGAGGGAAATAGATAGTAGTCATTTTCACCCAGGCCCCAGATAGTGTTCTTCCAAGCTAAGCATCATAGATATATATATATATGCTCTAGCTTAAGGGGTCGTTATACGTAATATTATATATGTATTTCTTAATTCCCTTTTACATAACTTCTCCATTAGTTATTTGCCCTCTACGGTTTCTCCTCTATAGTCTTTATAAAGAAGTTGTATGGCTACAAAATAAACAAGTCATTCATTTGTTTCCATATTTAATAAATGTATTTGTTATTATTCAAAATGTGTATGTTAAGTTGATTAATATTTTTTGTTGATATTATCGTTTTGTAAATAAGATATTTTAAGGAGGCTTTGGTCAATTCAAGAAAACAACTGCAATCAGTGCATAGACTAATACTCTTCCCAGTACATGTATAAATACTTATGTATTGCAAATTTATAATGGATTTAAAAATAGATTCATGTGTTTTTGATCTCTTTATGAATAGGATGCTCCTGATTTTTTGACACACAGCAATAATGATATTATCGCAAATTACAACTGGGGGATGAAAAAAGACTAGAGTGTATCAACTGTATTCACTAATAAAGACAATTCTCTGGGGACAAACAAGCAGCATGATACCGTCAACCAAGGTTGAAAGTGATGATATCGATGTGTTTCGCCAAATCTAAAAAAGGGCATGCCAACTAAATCTCAAAATCGTGTCAAAACTGATTAAAAACAATTATTTTTTTAAAATATAGTGTCTACATCTTCTTAAACGTACATATTGTATTCTGCTATCATCTTACATTTCAAGATTACAAGGAAGATATGTGATGAAATCATGCACTTGTATTAAATCAGAAGTCGTTATATTAATGCATTGTATAAAATTTCATTTATTAAAATACACACCACTAAACTACTACATACTAAACCAAAATTGAATAGTTATTAAAGTAGAATGTTACATAATGAAATTAGGAAAAAAATTAATATTCATCTAAAAATTAAAGACAAGAAAAAATTAAGAATGAAACGATAGCAACGGTAAAAGCCCTCTTTATAAAGTTGTAGCAACTCATGACATCTCTAAGTCTTAGGCATGTTGGTAATAGTGGCATATATTTTATACCCTTATTGACGGGATATTTAAGACACATCAAGGCCGAATTTCTCCGATATCATCGAAGTAGCCAACATGATGCTATCATCTTACATCTTCTTTAAAATATAGTGTCTACATCTTCTTAAACGTACATATTGTATTCTGCTATCATCTTACATTTCAAGATTACAAGGAAGATATGTGATGAAATCATGCACTTGTATTAAATCAGAAGTCGTTATATTAATGCATTGTATAAAATTTCATTTATTAAAATACACACCACTAAACTACTACATACTAAACCAAAATTGAATAGTTATTAAAGTAGAATGTTACATAATGAAATTAGGAAAAAAATTAATATTCATCTAAAAATTAAAGACAAGAAAAAATTAAGAATGAAACGATAGCAACGGTAAAAGCCCTCTTTATAAAGTTGTAGCAACTCATGACATCTCTAAGTCTTAGGCATGTTGGTAATAGTGGCATATATTTTATACCCTTATTGACGGGATATTTAAGACACATCAAGGCCGAATTTCTCCGATATCATCGAAGTAGCCAACATGATGCTAGATATGCCATCGGCATCTAAGAAGGGTCATGTCGATGCCAACAAAGATGCGGAAACAACAAATGTCATCAACATCTGAATCTATGGCGTCAAGATCCATTATAATCTCAAATTGAAGATGAGACAACACCATGGACCTTACATATACGATCTTCAAGAAATAAGATGATGAGAAAGAAGACTCCTTGCATAAGTCAGTAAATGATAGCACTGCTCAAGAAATAAGATGATGAGGAAGAAGACTCCTTGCATAAGTCAGTAAATGATAGCACTGCTCATGTGCTTGATGAAAGAAAAGAACAGTCGAGTATACAGTCTTAAAATGAAGCAAAAATTGAATTTTAGATGGCCAGATCAAAACGGCAGATGGACCAGGTTAGAGGGTTGGAAAGTGAAGAAGAAGAAGAAGATGATGATGATGATGATGATGATGACGACGACGACTCCTCTACTTCTTTATCAAAACCAAAATCCAATTCTAATGGATGAGATAATGACGCAACATCATAGAATGAATGTGGTAGACAGAATGATGAAATATGATGGGTGCAGATTTGAAGAACCAACCCCAGCAAAACAACAGTTAACTATGCAATCCTATCTACTCACAATCTTAACCATAACCACAAGGACAGCACCAAGACGATAATTTGATAAACGTCGGTAGCTCTCAAGGCCTTAATTATTGGTTTTTCTTGTCAATTTCTTTCGACCACTTGTCGAAATCAAATTTCAACAAAATTTGAGGTCTTGACTGGCATCATCTTGTTGGAAATGCGAGCCCACGGCGAGCCATTATGCAATAAATGTTATTGCAATTCACTCCTTAATCTGAAATGAAGAATACATAATTTGCATAATAGGTCCCTTAGTACAATTAGGGTTATGTGCCATGGCCATCTTGAAGATCATACAGCTGTTGATTCAATTATTGAATCATAGAGGCTGGTGCTTAGATGAATATCTAATGAGTTAGATTGAGGACTCATCGAGCACCGTCAAATGATCGTTAAGAGATGATCTCCAGCATGAGAAGGAGATGGCAATCCTTTATCTAAAGGCCGATATCTGACCGACCTCTTGATGCAGGTCCTCTGCATAGGAATAGAGATTCGGAGGTGTCAGATTAGTTAGGTCAAAGAGTTGACTTAACGAGATCGAGATAACCAAAGTCCTATATCATATGCTGTCATGATATAGGCACGCATCCTCTGACCGGAGACAGATGTGTTGCTATATGTCTAAGTATGTACATTTGGCAGACCAATAGGTTGATGACCTAATCAAGGTCCATACACCGGCGCGCTGGTGTGCATATAAGGGCATATGAGTAATACGATCTCTCAAAGGGATCATACAGGTTCAGTTACTGAACCAGAAGACATGAGCTCACTCATGAGATATTGGGAAGAATCAAATTCCGTGCGCACGGTCGTCTCGCTTTGGAAGCTTGACTGAATTTGTAGGTTTGATATATGCTTTTGGAAAGTATATGATCAAGACCTAGGTATGATATATGCTTTTGGAAAGTATATGATCGATACCGACTCCCAATGATCGAATGAGAAACTTACTGACAAAACCATGAAGTAGACAGTATAAAGTTGATCGAATACTTCGGGTTTAGTCTGAGTCTTCCAGTATGCAGGATGTACAGGTATTGGGAATACCTGAGGGTGATGTGATCATAAACGATTGTATAACCATGACGCTTCCATTCCTAGGGAGTGATGAAACGGGTCTGGATTTTAGTGACTCCTCTCAGTAGAGAAGTGATCTGATCTTGGTCCAAGTATTGGACATTGATCTGAATGTGATTCGGATACAATGAGAAGATTAGATTTACGGTCCTGATTTAATCAAGCATCTATGGGAGGCCCGCGATCTGGATTTGAGATACGATCTCAATATCCATGTCACTATACGTGGAACAATACAATCGCCCTGTCCTTATCTCCAAGTATCTGCGGAGAAAGCGCATTATCCTTGAAGGAGTTCATGGATAATTCTATTGTTGATATATGTATCCGAGCATTGAGAAAAATGGATACTTAAATGTGATTTAATTATCATGAGTAATATGAATTTGATTCATATTATAAAGAGAGTTATCTTAGATAATTAAATGAGATTTAATTATCAAAGATGTAAATAATGTGAATGTGATTCATATTGTTTGGACACAAGAGAATAGAGATCCAAGATGATTAAATATGATTTAATTATCATGGATATGAATAATGTGGATAGCAATATCCATATTAGTCATATATATTATAAATGTGATTTATAATATATAAGAGAGAGCTATTTGTAATTTAAATTTGTTAATTAAATGTTAATGTGAATTGGATTCACATTGGACATCAAATTGAAAATGTAATTTACATTTTGTTTTGGGTTGTGAATGTGATTCACAATTTTTCAATGGCATGATTGCAATGTTCACAAAATAAATTGGATTTATTTTTGTGAAATAATTTACAACAAAAGTTGTTGCAAATAATGGAGATTACATAAAAGGTGAAATAGCCACCTTCCTAATGGAGGAGGGTGGACGGCCACTACTCCCATTAGGAAAGGGAGGCCGTCCCCCCTCTCCACATGGAAGGAGGCTTTCTCTCCTTTCATTATCTCCATGTATTGATGATTTAATTTTGTAATTAAATTGTGTTGATTTATCAACATATATTTAATTTAAATTAAATTAATTGTTGTTGTGTTTTTAGCAACAAATCATGACCATTGAAAGAAACACAAATTGATGTGGACCATTGGATTTGTGTTGACACATGGATTGAGATCCATGGATCCCAAAACCCTATAAAAGGAGAGGCACCCCATTGCTCTTCTTGACACATAAGTTGAGGCAACAAATCTCTCTCTCTCTCTCATTCTCTCTACACGTCCTCTCTCCATCTCTCTCATGTGGCCGTCCACCATGGATGCCCTAGAGAGGTTCTCCATCGCCGCGACATCGTCGTTATGCTGCCCGATGGTTTGCTCGTGGATCTCCGTCTCCTTCGGTGCGCCCCGCTCGTGAAGAAGACATCGGATCTCGTGTGTCGAGATCAGGAGATCCGCCGCTTGGATCATCAACATGGATTGCGAGAAGCACGCGGTTCATCCCCGCGCTCGCAAGCGTCTCCTCCGACGGATCGGACTTGAGACAGGAGGTCTCTTCGTTTAGAGACTTGATCGCAACCACGCTTCAAGAGGTAAACCTAATACTTGGTTGTGGTTTAGACGAAATGATCCGAGAAGTGTTCTTGGATCATGTGGTTTCGTCACATGAAAAATTTTTTAATTTCCGCTGCATAGAACAACTAGTGCGACTAGTCGTTCTTTGTCGTATTCGATACGACGATCACGCTTCCGTGATGCGCTTGAGGATCTAACCATATCCTTCACATCTCTGAGCCTTAGGTCAGTGTTTTTGGATACGATCCATAAACCGAGGACGACTTGGGTTCATTAGGGTTTGCGAAAGTTTTCTGGCATTTCATTTTCGCATCTCTGTTTTGATATTATTTTCGGCACTGTTTAAATTTTTTAAACACGAAAATAATATTTGGATTTTATTCCCCATTAAATAAGGAAACCGTAGGATCTGAGTTTGCGTGATTTCGATTCCGTTTGCTCTAGATATGCTCTTTTTAGTGAACATGTATCCACTGTTTCGGGGACTGCGGATCATGACGTAATTAAGATGTTAATTGCGGATTTGATACGCCTTGAAATGCGTGCAAATCACTTGGGTTCTGTTGTAAATCAAGTTAGCAAACTTTAGAAATTTACTTTGCTTAATTTGGATTTAAATTGATTGAGATATGGTATTTTTAGTAAGTGAGGGTCACTGCTGAAAATACTTTCCTAATCAAGAACCTAGTGATTGTCATTTAATGAATTAGTGAAATTAAATTGTTTAATTTCCTGGAATAATTATGCATAAATATTTGTGAAATATTTAATGATAATTATGTCCTTAAATGTTTTTTCCCTAACCAACAAATGATTAGATGTGATCTAGATCAAGATTGGTTACATGATCTACATGATCAACATTCCAACAAACATGTTGCTTGAATAGGACTTGGGATTTGTTTAGCAAATCTCATTATAATGTTAATCAAAAATGTTTTGATTATTACTATATGGTACAATTTCGGTTGAAGAACCGATGATCATCTCAAGTACAAATTAATCAATTTGGCATTATCCTTTCCCGAGGCGGATATGGTGCCTAGTCGGAGAGCATTGGGGTTGCGGGTTGCAACGTATGTGGTCCGTCCCACTCTCGTCGGTATTGGCCATGACAGCGGGTAGGGCCGGGAGAATGTACGAGGGATTAAGATGTATTTTTCTAATTATTAAAATTCGAAATAATACGTATTTGAGATAATACCATTATTCAAGTAACTATTAAAATGTTTGTTGGATATTAATTGGATCATTAATTTAATATGATTAGATTAATTGGAATCCAATTAAGATTGAAATACTCTAATATGATTAGAGTTAATAATTCCCTTGGAAGAATTAATTATGTGAATGTGATTCACAATAATTAATTAAAATTTGAATATGAGGTGGAGGATCACATAAGTGACATCCATGGTCTCCCGTCAAGGCGAAGGGTTCCGTCGCTAGGGATTGTATGTGGGAGACGCCTGTCCGAAGTGACAGTTCCTGTATGCAAGCGCATCTGGATCGGACTCTTTGCTTCTCGAAAGAGTAAGGCCGTATACGTAGTGACCCCAATATCGGATCCTCATATTATTGGGGCGATATTGGATTGCGTATAGCGAGTACTATTCCTGTTGACGGTTGGTTCAATTAACGACGGGTCAACATCGCCTTAGGGGTGGTGGGCTCGGGTGTTAAAGACCGAATTGGGAGATGCAAGTTGGACTTGCAAAGCGGAATGTGTTCCCGCTTCTTTTTATCCGAGTTGCAGATTCTCATATTATTGGGATGTAACAAAGATAAGGAAGGAGATCCCAGATCTTGTTGAGATATAATGGTAAGTATATCTCTTACATTGAAAGTGATTAAGGGAATGAACTTTCAGTGTTGACAAGACAAGACAACTTTGATATAAAAATCCTAAATCAAAGTAAAATATATATATTTATATATTTATGCAAATTTCTTATTTCAGATAATCCTTCATTAAAACCCACTCAATGATATACTCAATAATAACCAGTAAAATATCATGGATTGGACTCATGATCCAGATATTGTACTTGCAGTTGGACACATAATGTATGTGGTTGCAATGAGCAAGTTTCCTCATAATAATGAGGAATGACAATTAAATAGATAATAAGACTACAACCCTAGGGTTTGTATGTCTCTATAGTCTTGATCTCTCATCGGATGTACTTTGAAAGTAACATGTCGATGATGATCGCAATTGTCAAATAATCCTTATAAAATTTATGAAGATATTCGGGCATACATATGTGCTCTTGACATTTAACATGAATGAGATGGTTCACTGCATCATGCAGAATGGTGGCTCTATAAGAGATGATGTATTCAAATTGTTTGAGTACCTACCTGAACCTATGTTTTAAGAGTTTAGATGGATGTAGATGATGAGTGTCATCATTCTACTATCTATACTCTGGTCATTCATGAAGCTTCATAATATTCATATTGTATGAATTTAATGAAGCATGTATAAATGTTGAAATGCTCTTACATAAGAGATCCTTAGTCTTAAGCAATGGTTGCTTATAGATAAAGGGAGCGCAGTGGAAGCATGGGTTGGACCCGAGTAAGAAGTATGGTCAAAGAGTTGACTATACATCTATGACTTCCATATGTCATCCGAAGAGTTGGATGAATGCCAATGCTGCAATAAGTTGATGTGTTGATAGTATGACTATCAAGTCTATCTAGAATCCTTAGAGAAGGACTCGGATGGAGCATCAGATTAATCTACATAAATCATTGATAAGATAAAGTCAAATAATTGTATCTCAATCTTCTGATGACATTTGCAATAGGTTGCATATGTTTTAGAAGACTGGAAAATTTGATCTTAAAGGTTTATAGTTATCCACATGGATATTGATGCAATTGTTGCAACAATCTCTGTTGGATTGATAGACTTGTTAATTTCAGTGGGAGAGTCCTTAGTCTTAGAGAATGTCTCTATGACCTAGATATAAGAATACACTCATTGTTTATTTCTAAATGTTAGAAATGAACATGAATCTGAGATAGAACTATCATAAAGAGTTATGATGTATATATTTCAGATAGTAATCTAATAATCTAGTGGACTTCAGTAAATTAGAAAATTAATGAATGGTTCATTAACATTTCTAAATACTGAAATTAAACCTTAAGATCAATAGGAGGATGAAGATCATTTGACAATGATCTAGCATCAAGCCTTGGACATTTTTCTATTGATTTGATCAATAGACTAGTAAGAGATGAAACTTTAGAATGTCTAAAATTTCAAAACTTACATACTTATGAATATTGTATTCAAAGAAAAATGTCCAATACACCCTTCTTAGAGAAAGGTGTAAGATGCCAAGGTATTCAGAATCTCATGCATATTGATGTATGTAGATCATCTATATCATAGTAAACATTATGGATATATGATATCTATTGATGATTATGTATGATATGAGATTTCTTCTCTTCACCTAAGAAACCTTTGAAATGTTCAAAGATTTCATTATTTTTGGTTTAAAACCAAAAGTTTGAAGGAAGATAAAATGAATTTGATCTAACCTAGGTAGCAAGTACCTGTTAGATAAATTCAAAGAATACCTTATAGAGATATGAATATCATTTCTATCTCAATCCTCCTAACACACCTTAACTCAATAAAGTTATAGGCAGATACAATTGGATCATGTGTGACATGATCTTATCAATGATGAATTTTAGCATAATTATCCCATAGTTTCCAGGTATATATGTGTAGTAGAGACTACAATGTATATCCTTAATAAGGTTCCATGCAAGATGGAATCTAGCACTTGAGAGTGCTGCTTCATTAGGAAAATAAAGGATGGTATTGGATACCTACTTTATGATCTTGAGATTCTTGAAATATCTCATCTCTGAGAATGTGATTCTTGGAGGTTGAGACTCTTGAGAATCAAAATAAAAATGAAGTGTAGGAACTCATTTAATCTTGAAAAGATAATGAGGCTCCTAAAATTGGAAACTAAAAGGATAATTGAAGATGAAACACTAAAACCTCTTCAAATAAGTTTGAGGATGGATTCCATGTGTCAGAGAAATCTGACAATGATTGAACTTCATGTGATGAAGCTTCTGAAGATCATAGCATGGATAGATGGATGTTAGCAATAAAAGTCTAATGTAGACTTCATATGCAAGTGTTGTATATGGACCCTCGTGGATCCACCTATATGGGTAAAACCCGTAAAGGTGTAAATGGATCTTCAAGAGAAAGGGAACCTGATGAGAAGGTACATACCTTCAAAGCATAGTTCGTAGCAATGAGCTACACATGGAAGAGAAGACATTGCTTGCAATGAGACTTGCTTTTCGGTGAACATGCTTAAAATCATCAGAATATTGCTAACCTTAGCTACACAACTTGACTATTGCATCTTCGAGATGTAAGTCCAGATTGCATTCCTCTATGAATATCTCTCTGAGGATATTCACATGAAGTAGCCCCAGGGCTTCATGGTTGAGGAAAGCAAGGTGTGCAAGATAAGGAATCCATCTAAGGACTCAAATAAGCTTCTTTGAGATGGACCATAAGATTTGATGAAATTATAAATGTTATGATTTCAAATAAAATCTTGATGAGCCATGCGAAGCTTAGTGGGAGTGCCTATGTGTTCATTGCGCTAAATATAGATGATATCCTGATCATTTAAAATGATATAAGGATAATAATAAGTGTTTTATAATCTGGTTATTCCGTATCTTGAAATATGATTTCAAAGATACCTCTTAGATCTTAGTTCTGAAGTTGTTCAGAAGCCAAGAGAAGAGGATAATTGGACTGTCACATTTGTAGTATACCTTGGACGTATTCTATTCATAGAAATTCCAAGAAAGGCTTCTAACCCTTAAGATATGGTACTGACCTATCTTAAGGGATAGCACCTCAAAGAGTTGAGGAAGTAAATGCTACACCTACTTGCACTTGTGCATTAGTTACGAGAAGCTGAGTGTATGCTAGAATGTACAAATACCAGATGTCTGTCATGCAGTGGGAGTAGTAAATTATTACTAATCCTACTGTAGAGATAAAACACTTGATTGCAGTAATAACAAAATCTTCATAGATGAGGAGATTTTTGAGATAGTAATCTCAAAGTCTTATCTTCAAAAGTTTAAGACCATGTAGATAGTGATCTATAAAGGTCTAAACTTTAGATACCTTAGGAGATAGAGATCTCCGGGAATGAAGGTATTCTAATAAGGATTACGGGGATACTGGTTATGATGTCAGGGATACTGTAACCAACTAGATTGAGTATTGGTTGCATGAGATGCAACATTCGCATTAGATGCGAGCACTGTTACTGGGGATATGCAAGTGCCGTAAAAGGACTTGGCATAGTCTCGCGGGAACAGAGTGACTGATCAGCTTACCTAGCTATTTTCTAAATAGCCTATGATTGTCACATGAGTGCGGGTTTAAATGATTAGCCCATTAATGGCTCTTTGGGCTAGTGGGAGATTGTTGGAAATGCGAGCCCACGGCGAGCCATTATGCAATAAATGTTATTGCAATTCACTCCTTAATCTGAAATGAAGAATACATAATTTGCATAATAGGTCCCTTAGTACAATTAGGGTTATGTACCATGGCCATCTTGATGATCATACAGCTGTTGATTCAATTATTGAATCATAGAGGCTGGTGCTTAGATGAATATCTAATGAGTTAGATTGAGGACTCATCGAGCACCGTCAAATGATCGTTAAGAGATGATCTCCAGCCTGAGAAGGAGATGGCAATCCTTTATCTAAAGGCCGATATCTGACCGACCTCTTGATGCAAGTCCTCTGCATAGGAATAGAGATTCGGAGGTGTCAGATTAGTTAGGTCAAAGAGTTGACTTAACGAGATCGAGATAACCAAAGTCCTATATCATATGCTGTCATGATATAGGCACGCATCCTCTGACCGGAGACAGATGTGTTGCTATATGTCTAAGTATGTACATTTGGCAGACCAATAGGTTGATGACCTAATCAAGGTCCATACACCGGCGCGCTGGTGTGCATATAAGGGCATATGAGTAATACGATCTCTCAAAGGGATCATACAGGTTCAGTTACTGAACAAGAAGACATGAGCTCACTCATGAGATATTGGGAAGAATCAAATTCCGTGCGCACGGTCGTCTCGCTTTGGAAGCTTGACTGAATTTGTAGGTTTGATATATGCTTTTGGAAAGTATATGATCAAGACCTAGGTATGATATATGCTTTTGGAAAGTATATGATCGATACCGACTCCCAATGATCGAATGAGAAACTTACTGACAAAACCATGAAGTAGACAGTATAAAGTTGATCGAATACTTCAGGTTTAGTCTGAGTCTTCCAGTATGCAGGATGTACAGGTATTGGGAATACCTGAGGGTGATGTGATCATAAACGATTGTATAACCATGACGCTTCCATTCCTAGGGAGTGATGAAACGGGTCTGGATTTTAGTAACTCCTCTCAGTAGAGAAGTGATCTGATCTTGGTCCAAATATTGGACATTGATCTGAATGTGATTCAGATACAATGAGAAGATTAGATTTACGGTCCTGATTTAATCAAGCATCTATGGGAGGCCCGCGATCTGGATTTGAGATACGATCTCAATATCCATGTCACTATACGTGGAACAATACAATCGCCCTGTCCTTATCTCCAAGTATCTGCGGAGAAAGCGCATTATCCTTGAAGGAGTTCATGGATAATTCTATTGTTGATATATGTATCCGAGCATTGAGAAAATTGGATAATTAAATGTGATTTAATTATCATGAGTAATATGAATTTGATTCATATTATAAAGAGAGTTATCTTAGATAATTAAATGAGATTTAATTATCAAAGATGTAAATAATGTGAATGTGATTCATATTGTTTGGGCACAAGAGAATAGAGATCCAAGATGATTAAATATGATTTAATTATCATGGATATGAATAATGTGGATAGCAATATCCATATTAGTCATATATATTATAAATGTGATTTATAATATATAAGAGAGAGCTATTTGTAATTTACATTTGTTAATTAAATGTTAATGTGAATTGGATTCACATTGGACATCAAATTGAAAATGTAATTTACATTTTGTTTTGGGTTGTGAATGTGATTCACAATTTTTCAATGGCATGATTGCAATGTTCACAAAATAAATTGGATTTATTTTTGTGAAATAATTTGCAACAAAAGTTGTTGCAAATAATGGAGATTACATAAAAGGTGAAATAGCCACCTTCCTAATGGAGGAGGGTGGACGGCCACCACTCCCATTAGGAAAGGGAGGCCGTCCCCCCTCTCCACATGGAAGGAGGCTTTCTCTCCTTTCATTATCTCCATGTATTGATGATTTAATTTTGTAATTAAATTGTGTTGATTTATCAACATATATTTAATTTAAATTAAATTAATTGTTGTTGTGTTTTTAGCAACAAATCATGACCATTGAAAGAAACACAAATTGATGTGGACCATTGGATTTGTGTTGACACATGGATTGAGATCCATGGATCCCAAAACCCTATAAAAGGAGAGGCACCCCATTGCTCTTCTTGACACATAAGTTGAGGCAACAAATCTCTCTCTCTCTCTCATTCTCTCTACACGTCCTCTCTCCATCTCTCTCATGTGGTCGTCCACCATGGATGCCCTAGAGAGGTTCTCCATCGCCGCGACATCGTCGTTATGCTGCCCGATGGTTTGCTCGTGGATCTCCGTCTCCTTCGGTGTGCCCCGCTCGTGAAGAAGACATCGGATCTCGTGTGTCGAGATCAGGAGATCCGCCGCTTGGATCATCAACATGGATTGCGAGAAGCACGCGGTTCATCCCCGCGCTCGCAAGCGTCTCCTCCGACGGATCGGACTTGAGACAGGAGGTCTCTTCGTTTAGAGACTTGATCGCAACCACGCTTCAAGAGGTAAACCTAATACTTGGTTGTGGTTTAGACGAAATGATCCGAGAAGTGTTCTTGGATCATGTGGTTTCGTCACATGAAAATTTTTTTAATTTCCGCTGCATAGAACAACTAGTGCGACTAGTCGTTCTTTGTCGTATTCGATACGACGATCACGCTTCCGTGATGCGCTTGAGGATCTAACCATATCCTTCACATCTCTGAGCCAATAAAAGCCATCGTTGTCAACATCACATCTTCCTCCTAAACACCTAGTCAGCACCCTCTCCACGCTACATCGCAGCCACCAACTCAACCATTCTTTGGCATCTTTATCGTCCTTGCATCATATATGTTATGCCATCACTATCCAGATTAGCAAAGAAGCAAGTGTATCCATTTTCCCACCACATTGTCTGACAACATCCCTCTTCCAACCACCAATACCTTCTAACTGATTATGCATCTCCAATTTACAAACATAATAATATAGTCTTTCTCATTGCTCGATAACCATATTGCATGCTCGATAATCTCCTTAAACCTCGATCTTACTGATACATTGAACAAATCCACCTCCAAAACCGTGACGCCCCCGGCTAGACGACCCCATCATCCTCTCATAATCATTGCCATCTGCTGACCTCTAACAAGGTCACAACTTTACCACAAAGGGTCTCCATCTTCACCAGTCACAACCTTATAAAAACAGTAAGATCCCTTGACGAAATTGACGAGATGTCAAATTCCCAACATGATGTCCCAAAGAGTACTTCCCACCATTTACAAACCTCATGTGTTGCAGAGGTTCTCCAACCACCTCCCTGCCAAAACATTCCGAGGAAAAACCTGCATGCATGCTCATTCTTGTGCACTAACCTCCACATTGAACACTCGTGACACGAGTTCAATTCTCAATGCAACAATTGACTGCACCAACATGTAGCTCGGAAGTTGCCCACCCTCAGCAACCCAATCAATGGATCGAATCCCCACACATGTTTGAATGGTGCCCCATCCTCAATAAAAGGGTGTACAACATCACACATGATCCCCCAAGCTAACAAGCTTCCACTCTTCTACTTTAACACCCCCCCCCCCCAATAAATGGCCCCAAAAACCTCACTTTGTCCTTTCGATGCACCTACTAGCCCCCCATGAGGTCACAATTTATCCACAGAGGGCTGACCACATCTCCAATCACAACCTTCGCAAACAATATGACCCTTGGTGACACTGACATAATGTCTATATACCAGTCTAAAGTCCTACATAACACTACTAGTCATACACAAACCTCAAACGATTTGAGGAGACTCCCTGATCACCACCTTTGCTAAACAACTTCAAAAGATAACCCTACATGCATTTCCTGCCCCACACCTCCCAACATTGACGTTGCACCCTCCCCGATACAACCACAATCTGAATGCCACAACTACACATAGAGACACGTAGCTCGATGGTGGCCTACCAAGCTGCCCAAGAGATGATCAAATCCCTACACTCATCTCAACGCCCCTATCATTGATGGCGGAAGCAAACATCATGAATTGTTCCCCGATCCCACAACCCCCTTCTCTTCCACTCTAACTCTCGAAACCATCCTCTACCAACCTACATGCCCCCCTCCTCGTCTACCAAAATCCACATTGCACCCTCTAGATACAAGTGTTATCATGATGCCACAACTACTCATACTAGACATTACTGGATGGTGGCTCACAACATCCCTCTTCCAACCACCAATACCTTCTAACTGATTATGCATCTCCAATTTACAAACATAATAATATAGTCTTGCTCATTGCTCGATAACCATATTGCATGCTCGATAATCTCCTTAAACCTCGATCTTACTGATACATTGAACAAATCCACCTCCAAAACCGTGACGCCCCCGGCGAGACGACCCCATCATCCTCTCATAATCATTGCCATCTGCTGACCTCTAACAAGGTCACAACTTTACCACAAAGGGTCTCCATCTTCACCAGTCACAACCTTATAAAAACAGTAAGATCCCTTGACGAAATTGACGAGATGTCAAATTCCCAACATGATGTCCCAAAGAGTACTTCCCACCATTTACAAACCTCATGTGTTTGCAGAGGTTCTCCAACCACCTCCCTGCCAAAACATTCCGAGGAAAAACCTGCATGCATGCTCATTCTTGTGCACTAACCTCCACATTGAACACTCGTGACACGAGTTCAATCTCAATGCAACAATTGACTGCACCAAACATGTAGCTCGGAAGTTGCCCACCCTCAGCAACCCAATCAATGGATCGAATCCCCACACATGTTTGAATGGTGCCCCATCCTCAATAAAAGGGTGTACAACATCACACATGATCCCCCAAGCTAACAAGCTTCCACTCTTCTACTTTAACACCCCCCCCCCCCAATAAATGGCCCCAAAACCTCACTTTGTCCTTTCGATGCACCTACTAGCCCCCCATGAGGTCACAATTTATCCACAGAGGGCTGACCACATCTCCAATCACAACCTTCGCAACAATATGACCCTTGGTGACACTGACATAATGTCTATATACCAGTCTAAAGTCCTACATAACACTACTAGTCATACACAAACCTCAAACGATTGAGGAGACTCCCTGATCACCACCTTTGCTAAACAACTTCAAAAGATAACCCTACATGCATTCCTGCCCACACCTCCCAACATTGACGTTGCACCCTCCCGATACAACCACAATCTGAATGCCACAACTACACATAGAGACACGTAGCTCGATGGTGGCCTACCAAGCTGCCCAAGAGATGATCAAATCCCTACACTCATCTCAACGCCCCTATCATTGATGGTGGAAGCAAACATCATGAATTGTTCCCCGATCCCACAACCCCCTTCTCTTCCACTCTAACTCTCGAAACCATCCTCTACCAACCTACATGCCCCCCTCCTCTACCAAAATCCACATTGCACCCTCTAGATACAAGTGTTATCATGATGCCACAACTACTCATACTAGACATTACTGGATGGTGGCTCACCCAACCATGATTTCAAAAAAATGCACATTGACGTGTTGTTCTACGAAAACTGGCTCAAGGGTATAGCCTCAGTTAGCTAATCCGACACATTAGCCTCAGGTTAGAGGTGCTATCAGTATTGTTTGAAGGCAAGAGGCAATCCAAGACGCTGGGGATCCAAAATGCCCAAGATGCTAGGCGCTCACCTAGGCATACTGCCCCCTTGGGGCAGCCAACATGGCTGCTCCGCCCCATTTTTATCAATTTTTTTATCTTTTTTGAAAAATATCGCCATGTATATTCATCCATATATCCCTCCTATGCCATTCGAATTTTATCAGAAACAAAGACTCCTACGGCCTCCATCTAGATAGAGTCAATTTAAAAAATCATGCGACCGTTAAAAAATGACTTTCTTGATGGAGGTCGTAGGAGTCTCTGTTTTTAACGAAATTCGAATGGCATATAGGAGGGATATAGGGATGAAATACATGGTGATATTTTTCCGAAAAAATAAAAAAATTGTGAAAAATGGGATGGGGGCAGCTCCATTGTTTCCATATAGATGTGTGTGTGTGTGAGGAAAGGGAGCCTACTTCATGAAGTACGTGGCCTTACCTACTTCATGGCCATTTTTGGCCATTTTTTTGGAAAATACCTCCATTGATTTTCATCATTATATCTCTCTAATATCGGATTCCAATTTCATCGAAAATCGAGACTCTTATGCCCTCCATCTAGAACAGGTAAATTTAGCATCTTAGAATTGATGTAATCGACATGTTCTGGAGGGCATAGGAGTTTTTATTTCTGACGAAATTGAAATGACATATTAGAGGGATATAGTTATGAAAATCCATGGTGATATTTTCTCAAAAAATGGTCAAAAATGGACATGAAGTAGGTAAAGTTACCTACTTCATGAAGCAGGCTTCCTTTTCTCTATATATATATATATACATAAATATATTACGTACAAATCTATACAGACATGCACATACATAAATGTGTGTGCATGTGTAATTGTAAATATGTATAATTTTAATTTCAATCTAAGATCAATCCAATATATTTGTGGGGGTATATACATGTGTGTGTATAAATGTATGTGTGCATGTATATATGTATGTTTATGTATTACTAATATGGTTTGAATACTAACCACCTATTCTGATAAACCCAATTAAAGAACAGAATTCAGAACTCCTTTGTCGCACCATACCCTACCAGCATGGGGTTCTCGTTGGTAGGTTTATTAGGTTCATCTATCTCCGGAATCTATTTGAACCGGGAGTAGTATATAAACGTTTTTGTGTCGTATGAGTGTATGTATGTACAGTACTTCAAACTAATATGCAAATGAAGAAATATGGGCATGTATATAGAGTCAAAAGTATATGTAATTTTTGGAAGTAAAATATGAATGTGTGTATACATTTTTTTTTGAATAAGAACGAGGGGGAGCACTCCCAAGATGGGAGTCACCACACCACCAATTTCATTGATTTGCAAGAAGTTACATCAGTTGGATACCCAGAAATTATAAAGCGTTACAGTGTGCCACAACATTTTCATAGTAAAAACGCTGCCCCTTGAAAGTGGCATCACTCTTACCAAGCCAAATAGCCCAAAGCACTGCAAAAACTCTGGAAACATCACCGGTGGACCCGACCCCCACCGCACGAACAGATCCCCAAAAAAGATCTGCACAGGAAGACTGCACCCATGGCAGCTCCAAAGAATCTCACACGTCTACCGACAGCCTACAACTGAAGAAGATGTGATTCGCGTCTTCCACGCCATCCATGCATCTGTCACAAGTAACGTCCGTCGCGCCCAACAATCTACCCCTTCTGACCTTGTCACAAAGATGACCTCTCCGCAGGCACCACAGGAACACTTTAACCCGGGTAGGGATCTTTGCCGCCCAAATAATCTTCAGATCTACGCATAGATCCTCGTCTCGCTCCACCACACCACCACACAACTTCCGGTACGCCTTCTTAACCGAGAACATACCCTCCACCCACTCAAAATGGTCCGGCTCCCCTGACATCTCCCCGACTGGTGGAATTTCCGCAACTAGCCGCAAAAACTCATGCATCCTCTGCTTCGATAGAACCGCAACGAACCTCGGGGCCCAAGTCCCAGAGTCTACAACCTCCGCCACCCGTGCCCCCTTGTCCATGGCCAGTGCCATCAACCTAGGGAAATGGAGCGCCAACGGCCCCTCTCCCGTCCAGTCATCATGCCAAAATCTGAAAAGAAGGCCATTTCCCAACTGCGGCCGAAGCAAAGGCCTCATGCACGGTAGCACCACACGGATCCCGCTCCACAGCGAAGACTCATGACGACGCCTTGCCGCCACCAGCTTGCCCGAGACCCCATAGATCTTCCGCAGCAGCCGCAACACCAGCACGTCCGATGAACCCCAGATACGCACCACCCACTTGGCAAGCAAGGCCCTGTTCATACATTCCACAACCCTGACTCCCAACCCACCCTCTGAAACGGGTACAGCAAGATCCCTCCAAGCCACCAAGTGAAACCCCTTCTTATCATGTCTTCCACTAGACCAAAAGAAAAACCTCATCAATGCCTCCACCTTCTTTCTGACCCCAACAGGCATCAAGCAGGTTGAGAAGAAGAAAATCGAAATGGCAGAAAGGACGTGCTTGAGCAGGGTAAGCTTCCCGCCCTTGGACAAAGTGATAGCCTTCCACCCCTCCAACCGCTCCTCCAATCTCCGAAGAACACAGTCCCAATCGGACTTCCTCAGTCTGTCATAAACCAAAGGCAACCCCAAGTAGGAGATGGGTAAAGTACCCAGAGGGCAACCCACCCATTCAGCTAACCGGTTACTCTCGTCCTCCTGTATCCCAAGAGTTACCAGTACAGACTTCTGCCTGTTGATCTGCAAGCCAGAAAGGCATCCAAACACGTCCACCAGGACAGCAGCATTGTGATTCTGCGCCTCCGTCCCCCCCAAAAAGATCAGTGTGGCATCCGCATATTGCAGCACCGGGACGGAAATATCCCCCATTGTGAACCCCTCACAACAGCTTTCCTCAACCGCCCGTTGAAATAAGACCGCAAGACAATTCGCGACCAACACAAACAGAAGGGGAGCAAAGGGGCAGCCCTGGCGCAGCCCCCATTGCGGTTGGATCCAGCCACCCTCCTGACTGCCATTGACCAGAACCAACAGGAGCACGTAGTGACACACCTCTTAACCCAATCCACCCAAAGAGGTGGGAATCCCTTTTTCTCTAGCGTTGTCCACAAGAATTTCCAACTGACACAATCGTAGGCCTTCGCATAGTCGATCTTGCAAATCGCACCTTTCTTCCTAGATCTCTTCCATTCATGACTGACCTCTGATGCGGTCACGATACCATCTGCCATACATCGCCCAGGAATGAACACGGACTGTGCAGGAAGGACCACGCTCGATAGAACATCTCTAAGCCTGCTCGCCAAAACCTTGGCCACAATGAGGTAGATGCCATTAGAAATCGATATAGGCCGGTAGTCTCCAACCCCCACTGGGGCCTCTTTCTTAGGCAGAAGAAAAATCAAGGCCCTGTTGACCTTCTCAAAACCCATGTTGTCATCCCTGAATTCATTCAGAACCTCCAAAATTTCTCCCTGCAACAGCTCCCAGAACTCCATGTAAAAGGAAATAGAGAAACCATCCGGGCCAGGAGCCCCATCAGCATTTAAATCCCAAACCGCCCTGCGAACATCTGCCTCCGAAAATTCTGCCACCAACGAGTCTGCATGATGACCGGTCAACGACCCCGACCCCCGTCCGATCCACCCCCAGCCATCCCCCACCCTCATCCTCCTCGAAGCACTCACAAAATGCTCCCGCAAGGCAACCCCAATGTTCCTCTCCCCCGAAACCCTGCGGCCCCCCACCTCCACCTCATGCAGGAAACTCCTTCTCCTCCTTCCAGAAGCAACCGAATGGAAGAAGCGAGTGTTGGCATCGCCCTCCCTCAACCACTTCTGCCGCGATCTCTGCCTCCAATGAATCTCTTCTTTACTGTCCTTCTGATAAACGACATCCAACCAGGCTGCCCTCTCCTCCACCTCCTCCGGAGTCAACCCCCGATCATCATCGAGCCCATCCAGCCTGCTTATCCCCGCCTCCGCCTCTGCCCTGTTGGCCCTCCTCCTCCTGACGACCTCCTTCCCATACGACAGCAACAACCTCCTAAGAGCATCCAGCTTAGCCGCAAAGCGTGACACCGCCGAACCCGAGACGGAGAACGCCTGCCAATGCTCTCACACCAGATCCCGAAAGCCCTCCTCCAATAGCCACTTCTTCTCAAACCGAAAAGAGAACCGAGCCAAGCGCTCCTCCCTAGAAAACCAAAGAACCGGGGTATAATCAGACAGCGTCCTCGGAAGAGCCCAAGCCCTCGCCAAAGGGAAGGCCTCCCCCGCCTCAATCGACAATAGAAACCTGTCGAGTTTGGACCTGGACCTCGCATTCCTCCAAGTGAACCTGCAACTGACCGCGTCCACAACTGACAAACCCAAAGAACGGACCACCTGCCTCAGATCAGCAGACCCAGCATCCAAGCCACCACACCCCTCGGCCTGTCCTCCGGGAACAAGGTGACGTTCAGATTCCCATCAATGATCCAAGCTCCAACCCCCACCTCAGGCGCAACAACGTCCAAGTCAGCAGCCAGTCTGCCATCCTCCTACCGGCACGGGTCGTACACGTTAGTGATGAACAGGAAAATACCATCCGCTCTACGTCGCAGCCTCACTGACAATGTAAAACGTGAGACGAATGTCCCCAGCAGGTCAAAAGAATTGGACCGCCAGCCAGTAAGAAGCCCACCCGAAGCACCTGCAGCCTCTTTCACCGCCGCCTGAAAGAGTTTCCCCTACTATTCTCCCTTCGCAATTGATCATCCAACGACTGCAGCTTTGTCTCCTGAATGAAAAAGATATCTGCCCCAGCCTCTCTCAACAAGTTGTGCACCCCGAGCCTCTTGTCGGGCCGGCCCAAGCCCCTCACATTAAGAGACAGCGGCTTCATTTAAGCAACCGAACATCCATCTTCGACGGAGGAATAACCCCCAATCGGCACGCCATTCCCCGAATCCTCCGCTACTTAATCTGCAAAGCACCAGCCGCCGTCCCTCCCAGCAAGGCACATTCCTCTGGCGCCTGAAGCCCCCTCGCCAGCGCCCGCCACGGAGAGAGCCGTGCCACGTCACCCTTGAAAGATGCCTTCGACACGAACCCCACATCAGATGTCGCCAAGAAGAGGGCCCCCTCCCCAGCACCCTCAGCAACCAACATGCTGCCAGGGCGAAACAGCAGCGGGCAGGATCGCCGAGAGTGGCCAAAACCACGGCACGAAAAACAGCGAGGAGGCTCCCGGCACGCCCTCGCCCAATAATCCAATGCACCATACCGGAAGCAGCCTCTGCCGAAAGGGGACAGCAACGGAGGCCCCCGCACCCGCCCAGAAGACCTAGCTGCGCGCCTCCTGCGCCGACCTTCCACCACGCACCACTCCTCAGCAACCCCACAAGCAGCCTTCCCAGATCCGCCTCCCAGATCGTCGCTCCCAGAGGCGGAGGAGCCGCGCTCACCTCCCCCAGCGAGCGCACCACGAGAGAAAATCACGCCCAAGGACTCACGGCCGCCGGCCACCGGTTGCTGGCGAGCAACACCAGACCTCCAGTGCAGCCTGGGTCGCAGACGAGCGATATCGGAGGCCCCCTGAGGCACCTTCGACCGCGAGCGAAAGAGCCCCAAACCCTGGAACGAACGCCGCGCCTGAGGTCGCACTCCACCAGAGCCACCCCCAGCGCCACGGAGCGTCGGCAACGGAGCCGTGTGTCCCCCAGCCTGGATGCGCGACACCATCGCAAAATCGCCGCCATCGCGCGCCCTAGGGTTCGCCCCACGCCTCGCCTCGCGTCTTGCCTCGCGAAGAGACATCCTCCCTCTCTTTCAATACAAGCTTTATTTAGGGTTCCAAATGTGTGTATACTTATATGTAATGGAAGTGTGTGTGTGTATAAAGTACGTAGACAAGTGTTCGCAAATGTATAAATAGATGTATCAATGATACTTACAACTAACATATATAATATAAAAACCTAAATACGGATAAAAATCACCAAAGTGGATAAAAAGCTCTACTTTTGCCACGGGGGCTCACCATGAGAGCCGAAAGTCTCAAGGCAGGCACTCATCTAGGTGACGCCTGAGGCAAAACGCTTCGCCTGGAGAGAGACAAGGCGCCCAGGCCTTGCCTCACCCAGGTGCCTAGGCGAGCGCCTGGAGCGCTTTTGATATCATTGGGCAATACCAAGGTGCCTGAGGCAGTAAGGTGTTGTCTCGATTCTTTAGTGTATTTTTAGGAAAGAAATAAAACCTAAAAAAGTTATACTACTATAGCAGTATAAACGGTATAAAGTAACCTTCAAACCTAGAATACTACGGCTTACATAACTCCAATCAATAACCTTGAGATATAGAATAAGCAACAGGCCATTCTCGATCACTATCTCAATAATTGTCATTTTAGAGTTAATAACATTCAACTTCAGAATGTCGTGTTCTTTTTTTCAAAAGAAAAAGGGCTTCCATTGTATAGGTGTGGGCCCAAAAATGATGTGTTCTTAGACATTCTTTAACAAGCAACTAATTTTTAACTCCAACAATGTTCATCCTTTTAAATCTCATTACCAAAAAATAGCATTAAACCTGACATATATGCTAGTCATAAATTTACAAGTCACAATTACAACATAAAATATATTATTTACCACATGTATAATAACAAAACCTAACCTATATAATATAATATTATCATATTATATTGAACCAAATCTATATGTGTTGGTCACATTAACTTTAATAATAAATCTATTAGTCATAATATATATTATAGTGCCATATTATGTGTTAGTCACATAACATAATAATTCATTGACATATATTATTAGTCACAATATATTATAGTGTCATGTTATGTGCTATGTTAAGTGTTAGTCACATAACATAATAATTCATCAACATATATTTTAGATTTACGTTACGACCATCACTCCATCAAAGAAAGCATGTATATGTACAGAAATTGTTTTTAATTAATAATGAACAAATTTTATATAAATTGATGATGATTAATTGTTTGTATCATTACAACAAATATGGCACAAGCTCAAGATATTGTATAGTTTATGTTGAATATCATGGGATCAAATTTCGTCGAAATTCGATTGAATTTTCGGTCGAATTTCATCGGCAAGTGACCAAAATTCGATCAACATGGCCTATATCGACCGAAATTTGGGAAGCCTAGTCCAAAAACCAACTGAAATGATTGAAATTTCATCTCGATCGGTCACCGAAATGGAGACCAAAATTAAAATTTGAGGCCTTGCCAAATATAACGTATTCGCAAGTTCACAACATGAATATTACATAATCACAAATTCATAATATATACAGTTAATATGGTATAAGGTATGAGTTTATTCAATGCTGTTGTATTCAAATGTCGAATTTATGATAATATGTTATGAGAAGATTTGAAGTTTAGGTTATGACAATATAGTTATTTTAAAGAAAAAAGGTGGGCCTCCACAGTATAGGTGGGTGCCCAAAAACTTCACAATTTATCACCAAAAGTTACTACAGGCCTACTACAAGTATGAGTAAATACAGGGAAATATGTTACAAGTTGTAAGTTCCAACTCTCAGCTATCATATCAGCATGAGCCAGGTTACGACAGTACAGTTATGTTCAATACTAGCTTTTGTGTAGTTTCTCTATAAATTGAGGCCATGGCCTCGCCTCGGTGATGGAAAACTACCCCAATCCACCTCGTGTTTTTTTAAATCCTTGCATCCAGCAACCCAAGCAATAAGTGGATTTCAACACTCCATGCCCAATGGCACGTCCCTCAACAAGACAAACAAAAGCATCGTCCATGATTCCTTGACCCACTTATTTCCCCGTCTGACTCACACCCCCGCCCCCAAATTCCGACATTAGCCATTTACAATATCACCAACAGGTGCATAGCATCTGAATGTATCTACTTAAAGGATTCCATGTGAAAGCCCATGTATACTATTTTAGTGATCAAATGCAAGTTGCTCCCTATCTAGAAAAGAGTTCACTTTAATTGCCAATTGCAAATATCGACCCCTACAAAAAAAATTATGATTGAGTTTTATAAATTCAATGATATTGGATAGAGAAATTATCTAGAGCAAATATTCTCATGTGATATTGAATAGAAAATAAACATTTTATTTATCGGAAGAACATAAAGAAGTTATCTTAAACACAAAAAATAGAACAACAGTTCTTCAGATATTTTCTTAATGCAATAATGAAACACTAATACAACTGTATCATCGAATGCCAGCTTTTGAAACCTGCCAATATCCTAACTAAAGCCTTAAATATCGGTTTCGGCTGACATATTAATAACCAGCCGAAATTTCACCAATATTTTGCCCATTTTAGTGATCAATCCTTCTATTGGTAGCTCTCAAGGACTTAAATGTCGCTTTTCATGTTGATTTCAGTCACTTGTCGAAATCGAATTTTGGCAAAATTTGAGACCATGATCTTAATATTCCCCTTCCCCATATTCCCCTTCCCCAGTAATCAATTATGGCAGCTTCAGAAAGAATGTATTATTTAATTTCAAGTATTATCTTAACGAGCGTCTAATCATAAACTCCATGAATGAAGAATTTCTGGAATTGTATTCATGCATGTGAATTGTTAGAGACGGTTTTATGTTACTTCCTATTTAGTTGTAACCCCGGAGGCTGTTTGTGTAATTTTCTGTTTATGAGTGCTCTATGGTTACATCCTACATAAGGACCCTAGACCTTTTGAATCAATTACTCATTGTGTTTTCTCATCCTTCTCCACGTGGTATCAGAGCAATGGTCCTAAAATGGTATTCTAACCTAAATTCAACTGCCACCAGCAACCATGTTGTTCCTCCGCACACACAAGGGAGCTCGAGTCATCCATTCAGGTACCCTAGCACCATCGCAAACTTCTGCCAGGAGGTTCAGCACCGCTGCTAGGCAGCTCCATGGCTTCATGCCATGCTGCCAGGAGCTGCTGCTCCTCCGCGAGGGCAGCTGCACCATCGTGAACCACTCCAGGTGCCCTAACACCTTCACAAACCTCCGCCAGAAGGTCCAGCACTACCGCTAGCGGTCCTGTGGCTTCATGGGGTGTCGTCAGGAACCGCTGCCCCTCTGCCAGTTGCTGGAGCTCCGTCATGAAGCACTCTATATGCCCTAGCACCACTCTAAACCTCCTCCCCTATACATCCAAAGAGTTGTTGTAGTGCCCTAGGATCTTCCGCCAGGGCTTGCTAACGCTACCAACTGCCTTCTTGAGTTGACTTACTCTCTACCAAGGCATTATCAGTCTCTTGCAAAGTTGATGTGTGGCATCACAAGTCACAGTTCACTGCTACAGAAAGCTGAAAATGGCTGAAACGGTGACCTAGGTCACCCTTATACTTGATTAAAGCAACTGATCTTTTTCTGATTGTGCGATCACAGTGACGTCCACCGAGACCAAGTCCATGTACTCAATTTTTTCTATGATGATACAAGACGCGTCTATCAAATTAAAGGGCACAGAAAACTATGTGTTATGGTATCAATCCTTCAAGGTGTTCGTCGGTGGTCAGTTCAAGAATTATATTCTTACCAACTATCCGCACAAGGACTACGACACCTGATATGATGACAATTGCCAGGTTATCACTTGGATGACCAATATCGTCGATCCAAACAATGCGTTATGCGGCAAATCTTTTCTACAAGAATTCTGCAAAGGCGATATGGGAGAATTGGAAAAAACCTACTCCTATAAGACAATCAAATCTCGACTCTCTGAGATCCACATATGGATCCGGTCAACCACTGAGGGAGACTCAAGTCTTGTCGAGTGCTATGGGTCGTTAACTAGTCTTTTAAGGAGCACATGATTTTTCAACCAGCATGTTGTAATTAACAGATGGGAGAGCCTGCTGAATGGCACGTCTATCGTTTCCACTTTGGATTGCATCCACGATAAAAACCTATTGGTGACCAGTTCCTGACGACTGACACCATGCCATCGATTAAGACCATCTTTGATCGTCTGCAAGAACTTGAAACACCTACTGAACAACGTCCTTCCACCATATCATCTGAAGAGAGAGACTACAACTCACTATGCATCGTCAGGGAACAGAGGAAAACAGAGCTTCCAAGGAGGATGAGACCGTGACTTCGATTATGGTTGTGGTCGCGAGTCAGTACGTGGACGTGATTTTGAGTCATGGCCGTAGACGTGATTCTACCACTTCCAGGTATCCAACATGCATACATTGTGAATGCTGGAACAATCCATCTGAGCGTTGTTGGGCGAAGTCTGGCATATAGCCTAATGCCAACATCGCCTATGAGACAGCTTCGTATGAGCCCACTTATGATACAGCAGATGGCATGCCTGATCAGCATTGTCGTGGAACACAAGCACCCTTCACAGCTTCCGAATACTCACGTCCGAGGTAGCTCATGCATAACTCCAATTTCTCTGCTAGTAATAGTATTACTTCTACTCCTACTGCTAGTATGCCTACAACCTAAGGTACAGTAGCCAACTCTATTTTTGCCTCCACTCATGCTTGGATCAAGGCCCTAATGTCGGTTTCGGTCACCATTTCGACGACCGACCGAAATGGAATTTTGGTCGAATTTCGATCAAATTTCGATCGAAATTTCGATTATTTCGGTCATTTCGACCATTTCGGTTGAATTTCAATTTCGACTGGATATCGATATTCGACAGAAATTTGATCGAATTTCGCTGAAATTTGAGGCCATGGCTTGGATTATTGATTCAGGGGCATCTACATATTTGATGGGAGAATGTAGTAGGCTTACCTTTTCTCAACCCCAGTTCAGAAGGCCGAAAATGGCTGAAACGGTAACCTAGGACACCCTTATACTTGATTAAAGCAATTGATCTTCTTCTGATTGTGCAGCCACAATGACGTCTACCGAGACCAAGTCCATGTACTCGCATTCTTCTATGATGGTACAGGACACTTCTATCAAATTAAAGGGCACAGAAAACTTTGTGCTATGGTATCGATCCTTCAAGGTATTCGTCGGTGGTCAGTTCAAGAATTATATTCTTACCAAGAATCCGCCCAAGGAGACGGACAAGGACTACGACACGTAATATGTTGACAATAGCCAGGTTATCACTTAGATGACAAATATGGTCGATCCAAACATTATGCCAAATCTTTTCTACAAGGATTCTGCAAAGGCGATGTGGGAGAATTTGGAATGAACCTACTCCTAGAAGACAATCAAATCTCGACTCTCTGAGATCTACACGTGGATCTAGTCAACCACTCAGGGAGACTCAAGTGTTGTCGAGTACTATGGGCCACTAACTAGCCTTTTGAGGAGCTCCTGATTTTTAAACCTTCATGTTATGATCAACAGAAGGGAGAGTCTGCAAAATGACAAGTCTACCGTTTCCACATTGAACTGCATCTACAATACAAGCATATGAAGGACCAGTTTCTGACAGCTGACACCATGCAACGCCCTTCCACTACACTATCTGCGAAAGACTATAGCTCACTATGCATCGTCAAGGAACAAAGGACAACAGAGCTTCCAGGGAGGACGAGACTGTGACTTTGGAAACGGTCGTGGTCGTGAGTCAGGGCATAGACGTGACTTTGAGTCATGGCTATGGATGTGATTACAGAAATTTAAATTTCGCAAAATTTCGTCGAAATTTCGGTTTCGACAAGGAGGGTTTTCGAAACACATATATATGTCGATTTCCCGGATTTCGACCAAAATGGGTCGAAATATCGGTGATATTTCGACATTTCGACCCATATCGGTCGAAATTCATGTTTCAGTTCAAAATTTCTCGGATTTCGACCGATATGGGCGAAATTTCGCTGACACCTATGTAAATCAACAATATTAACCATGTGATCTTAATTTTAGTCATTTTACCAACTATTTACCAATTCTCTATATCAAAACACATCATGATTTATATATTTTGTTTCAGATTGAGGGCGATGCCCCCGCACCCACGTAAGGGGGGCCAACCTAGGCCCCCCCTAGCCCCTCCAGGCTCGTTGACTGGGCAGCGAGACCCCCATTCTGGTAGGGTATGGTGTAACAGGGGGGATGCATACAATGTTTCTTCAACATAGGGAGCTTCACCTTCCTTGTTTGGGCAATGGAGATGAAACAACTCTATAGATTCTAGAGATCCGCTATAGCTTCTTTGCTTCATTCCTTTTGTCATTTATCTTTGTAAAATATATCATCTTTACTATAAGTCTATAGTTAATTATGTAATTCACTAGAACTATATGATATCAATCAATCAGCTCAACGATATGCCCCGATATGTACGATATAAGGCATACGAATGAGAGATATGTGTGATATAAGTGTGCATTTGTTAGCTATTATTGTTTTAAGAACTTGGATTTAATGATATCCATTTCCAATATGTATCAATCAATAATCAGACCTAACAGAGAAATCATCGATATGACCGATATGTGCGATATAAGGCATAAGGATGAGAGATATGTGTGATATAAGTACGCATTTGTTAGCTATTGTTATTTTCAGAACTTGGATTTAATGATATCCATTTCCAATATGTATCAATCAATAATCAGCCTTAACAAAGAAATGATTGATATGACCGATATGTGGGATATATGGGGCATATGGATGAGAGATGTGTGTGATATAAGTACGCATTTGTTAGTTATTGTTGTTTTAAGAACTTTGATTTAATGATACCATTTCCAATATGTATTAATCAATAATCAATCTTAACAGCGAAATGATCGATATGACCGATATGTGCGATATAAGAGGCATATATGAGCAATATGTATGATAAAATTGTATATTTGTGAGCTATTTATGGTTGTAAATAACTTGAAAGATCTTAATTTGCAAAAAAAATGGTCGAAAAATGACTTTTTGAGTTATTTTTGACATTTCCACCGAAACGGCCGAAATTTCCCGAATTCGGTATTAGGAGGGATTGAAACGAAATCAAAATCGAAATCTCGAACCTTGCGTGATTCTACCACTTCCAAGTATCCAACATGCAAACATTGTGGATGCTGAAACAATCCATCTAAGTGTCATTGGACAAAGTTTGGTATACAACCTAATGCCAACATCGCCTATGAGATAGCTTCGTATGAGCCCATTTATGATACAGCAGATGGCATGTCTGATCAGCATTGTGGTGAAATACAGGCACCCTTCACAGCTTTTGAATACTCTCGTCTAAGGTAGCTCATGCATAACCCCATCTTCTCTGCCAGTGATAGTACTGCTTCTGCTCCTACTGCTAGTATGGCTACAACCTTAGGTATAGTTGCCAACTCTGTTTTTGCTTCCAGTCATGCTTGGATTATTGACTCAGGGGCATCTACACATTTGATGGGAGAAGGTAGTATGCTTGCCTTTTCTTAACGCCTTACTCCTGTGAAGATAGTTCGGGTTCCAAATGGGGCTCATTCTGATGTCATTGTTGTTGGAACTGTAGATTTTTCCTCCAAACTCTGATTAACAGGAGTTCAACGTGCACGTGATTTTCCTCTTAGTCTGTTATAAGTTCAGAAGTTATGTACTGAGCTTAACTGTAAGGTTGTTTTTTATGAGTCTTGTTATTTTCAAGACATCCGGACATGATAGATTTTTAATTGGGGAATGAGAAGGATGGCATCTATTATCTTGACATTCCGTCTAATCTAATTTTGTGGGTGTTGTGTCTATCACCAACGATCCTCTTCTTTGGCATATTCGTCTTGGGCACCCTTCTGTTAAGTCTATCTCCCCTTTAAGTGTAAGGTGTGCTAGTTCGGAAAGCATCATCGAGTGTCATTCCATGCATGTACCGAACCTCGTTGTGAATTTCCTTTTTTCTCGGGTCCATTGCGATATATGGGGACCATGTCCGATCCAAACTCTGAGTGGACGTAAATATTTTGCTATTTTTGTTGATGATTATAGTCGATCCTCTTGGATCTATTTGTTAAAAGAGCATTCAGAGATTGTTGGTGGAAAAAATCTACATTATTCATGAGACTAGGGCTCGTTTATATAGGAGAGAGTCCCAATGAGTGAATTACATATTGTGGATAGCATAAATAGTAGCATAAATAGAGAATAAATAAACAGTATTAAAATGTAGAAATATATCTATACTCACCCTCAAGGTGGAAAATAGATGCCAATCATGCTCAGTTTGGATCCACATTTCTAAAACAAAGCTCTAGTCAAGACCTTGGTAAAGATATATATAGTCCGCTCCCCTAAACTGGTATGAGAGGTGGAGAAGCCTTTCTGAATCATGTCACGTGTATAATGGCAATCCACCTCAACATGCCTTGTCCTTTCATGAAAAGCATGATTATTAGCAATAAAAAATGCAACCTGGTTGTCACGTTATAAGTGCATAGGAAGTGGTGCATCAATGCCAAGGTCAGTCAAGATGATCTAACCCACATCATCCCAGTAGTCCTATGTGTCATAGCTCTGTACTCTGACTCTGCGATGGATATGGCTACCATTGTCTGTTTCTTGCTCTTCCAGGATACTAAAGAGCTACTGATAAATATTGCTAACCCTGAGATAGACTTTTTGTCCTTAGGGCAACCTACGTAGTATGCATCTGCAAAAGCTGGGACATTAAGAGATGTCCCTTTTTTGAAAAGTAGTCATGCACCTAGAGATGACTTCAAGTACTTCATAATCATGTGAACAGCATCCATATGTACATGTACGGGTTGCTTCATTAACTAGCTAATCCGACTAACAGCAAATCAGATGCATGGTCTGGTAATTGTAAAATAAAGTAGTTTCCCAACGAACTTTATGTATCTACTCTTATCCACTTCCACGGTATCATCGGTGTATAGTCTCATGCTAGGGTCCATAGGAGTAGTTGCAAGTCTACACCCGCGCATGCATGTTTCTGCTAAAAGGTCTGTAGCATACTTCTTTTGGGTCATCATAAGACCCTGTCGATTCCTGACGAACTCCAATTTCAAGAAGTATCGTAAAGAACCAAGATCCTTGGTAACAAATTATTGCCCAAGGAACTCCTTAGTCATGCTAATCCCATGCACATAATTTCATGTAATAATGATATCACCAACATAAATCATAGTAATAATTGTACCTCCCCGGGTTCTTTGAACAAACAACGAGTGATCTGCATTCGACCTTGTGAACCCTTTTTGCTCAATTACGTCCGAGAGCTTCTGGAACCATGCTCTTGGACTTTGTTTAAGGTCGTAAATAGCCCCATGAAGTCTACAAACTTGCTTACGCTCCCCCCTTAGCATCAAACCACAGCGGTTGCTGCATGTAAACTTCCTCTTGAAGATCACCATAGGGAAATGCATTCTTGATGTCAAGCTGAAACAATGGTCAATCTCGCACCACATCCATAGCAAGAAGAACCTGAAGTGTAGAATGATAGGCCACCGGTGAGAAGGTATCCTAATAGTCCACCCCGTACGTCTGGGTGAACCCCTCGCATAACAAGCATCACCTTATAACGATCTATTATACCATTTGCTCAGTGTTTCACTATAAAAACCGATTTACAACTGACAACAGATGACTCAGGGGGAACCGGGACTAAACTCCACGTGCCACATGATTGTAACGTAGCCATTTCCTCCTCCATTGCAAGACATCATTGATTGTCTTACATAGCCTTCTAGTAGGTCCGTGGAATCTCCACTGCAGATAGTTCTACACCAAACTTCTTGAAATCTATTGACATGTGTGCCAAAGAAACACTGGAAGCAAGTGAATACAAGGCACGTGTACACATCTGCTCCCTAAGCGTAATGGGTACCTCAAGATCATCATCAACCTCTTTTACATGCACACTAGCCTCCTATGAAGGAACATGTTCATCATGCACAATAGCCTGTTGTAGAGACAACTTACCATTGAGATCAATAAAAACATTGTGATCAGAACATGCATGAGGCATGCCGGATGATTGGGGAGGTCCATGAGCAATAGATGGCATGCAGACGTACAAACATGATAAGAAGTTAGCTATGTGACTAGGAGGAGGTGGTGATGGTGGTAGTGGAACCATGTTCGTATTAGAATATGTGGTGGTAGTGGTGGTAAAAGAGGTGGAGACATGTAAACCTCCTCTCCAAAATCCAATGGAGTGAACGTGTCACCTGCAAGGAAAAAGTGCATCATGAACTAAAAGAAGATGACATCAGCACTAACATAATACTCCCGATGAACACGATCATAACATGGGTATCCCTTTTGTGTCTTGAATATCCTACAAAAACACACTTGACAACTCTGGGGCAAGGTTATCAAGGTCATGTAACAACTAATGGACAAATGTCACAGACCCAAACACACGAGGGGTGAGAGAGAATAGATCCTTCTCCGGAAAAGCAATCAAGAAGGGAGTCTTCTCATCCAAAATAGTGGAAGGCATACGATTCACAAGAAAGCAAGCGATGAGGACAGCATCACCCCAAAATGAGGGAGCAGCATGGCTCTAAATCAGAAGAGTCTGTGTGACATCAAGTAAGTGACGGTATTTACACTCAACAACACCGTTTTGTTGGGATGTCTAGACACGTGACATCCGATGTAAAATACCAAGCTGTTGGGAAAAATGAATAGCTTGATTATTCATGAGACCGCAGAGCTCTCTTATATAAGAGAAAAGCCATGGGTAAATAGCAACAGAGGTACATAAAGAAAATAAAATAAGAAATAACACCAAAGATGTACAGTAATCTCAACACTCCCCCTCAAGCTGGAGCATATATGTCTATCATGCTCAGCTTGGAACATCTTTGGAAAGGACCTCTAGTAAGAGCTTTGGTGAATATATCAGTAGTCTGATCTCCAGTAGAAACATGAGAGGTGAAAAATGAGAACCTTCTGGACCATGTCTCCGGTATAGCGACAATCCACCTCTATATGCTTTGTACATTCATGGAATGCAGGATTATTTACAATAAAAAGTGTTGCATGATTGTCGCATAGAAGCTGCATAGGAAGAGGTACATAAACTGTAAGATCTATCAAAACCGACCTCACCCACATCATCTATGCGCTACCCTGAGGCAAGGCCATGTATTCGGACTTTGCACTAGATCTAGCAACAACGGATTGCTTCTTACTTTCCAATGAGTCGAGTGAGTTGTCAACAAAAACAGCATAACCAGAAGTAGACTTCATGTCCCTATGGCATCTGGCATAATCTGTGTCTGCACACGTTATTACATCAAGAGAAGTGCTTCTTTTGAATATAAGAACACTACCTAGTGAAGACTTTAAATATCTCAAAATCATATAGACATCATCCATATGAACCTTCCTGGGCAGCTCCATGAACTGGCTCACCTTGCTCACAGCAAAGAATATATCTAGCCTGGAGATAGTAGCATATAAAAGCTTCCCAACCAGCTCTCTGTATCTCCTCTGATCTACCTCAGTATCATCATCAAATAGTCTCAGCCTTTGATCCATAGGGGTAGTAGCAGGCTTGCACCCTGTCATGCATGTCTCTAGAAGAAGATCAGTAACAAACTTCCTCTGGGCCATCACAAGACCACGTTGGTTCCTGAAGAACTCGAATCCAAGGAAGTATCGAAGATTGCCAAGGTCCTTGGTTACAAACTGCTGACCTAGGAACTCCTTGGCCACCTGAATGCCATGTTCATCATCATCATCCGTAACAATAATATCATCAACATATAGCAATAATACCTCCATGTGTCCTCTGAACAAAAAGTGAGTGATCCGCAGTAGACTGGACAAACCCCTGATGCCCTATCAATTCCGAAAGTTTCTGATGCCAAGCTTTGGGACTCTGCTTCAGGCCATAGATCGCCTTGTGGAGCCAACACAATTTATGAGACTCCCCCTCAGCAGTAAACCATGATAGATGTTGCATATAAACCTCCTCTTGTAGATCTCCATAAAGAAATGCATTCTTCACATCAAGTTGGTAAAGAGGCCAGTCTTGTGAAACGGCAACTGATAGGAGAATGTGTAATGTTGAGTGTCTGGCCCGTGGAGAGAAGGTATCGTGATAATCCACCCATAAGTCCGGGTGAATCCATGTGCTACAAGCCTTGCCTTCTAGTGATCCACACTATCATATGCTTGCTGCTTCACCGTAAATATCCATTTGCATCCCACAACAGATGCACTTGGAGGGACAGAAACAACACTCCAGGTGCCACGAGACTACAAAGCGGTCATCTCCTCCTCAATGCAAGTTGCTAACTGTTATCTTGTACGGCCTCCTGATATGTTCGTGGTATAGTAATAGCTGAGAGGCCTATAACAAACCTCATGTACTCCTCTGACAGATGATCCAAGGAAGCGTGCGCAGCTAAAAGATACGTGGCATAGTTGCAAAGAAACTTCCTTAAGGTGGCGCTTGGTTGGTGGGTTATCCAGGGGTGGATAACCCGGTTTTGTGTGTGTGTTCGGTTGGTGGGTTAAAAGTTGGGAGGGTTTGTGTGATGTAATTGTATTGGAATTTGAAAAAGTTGATAGTTATTATGGTATGATTGTATTGAAATTTGAAAAAGTGGGTGGTTGTTGTGATGTGATTGTATTGAAGTTTGGAATAGTGAGTAGAAGTTGAGTATTTTATGATTTTTAGATGATATGATGGTATAATATATAATTTTTTTGATGGGAAGGGAGTGGGCCCCACTAGTGGGTTAAAAGGGAGGTTTTGGGGGGTTACCTACCCAAAGTGGGGGGTAACCCCCCAACCGAACGTGGCCTAAGGCAATAGGATCATCGAGGTCATTAGCCTCTATGTTCTCTGGTATCAACTCCTCCTATGTAGTATCTTGTGGATCAAGCATGGCATCAATACCATCAGTAGAAACTAGAAACAACGTTTTCACTACATACATGGGGCATGCTGGATGACGGGGAAGGTGCAGGAGCAGAGGTGCGAGTAGAGGACCTACGAATGCAAAACCAAGGTAGGAACTGAGTCAGGGTAGATGGAGATAGTGATAGTCGAGGAGAAGGAGGTGTAGGTGACTGATACTCAATACGAGGAGTTCTTGGTGGAGATGACGGGGGTGGTGGAACAAATATGTCCTAACCAGCGTCAGCATTAGATAACACGTCACTTGTAGGAGAAAAATACATAATATAATCAAAAAATGTGACATTGGCACTCACGTAATATTTTCTCCCAACAAGATCAAAACATATATACCCATTTTGGGTACGAGAATAACCAACAAACACACATTTGACAGTCTAGGAGAGAGCTTGTCACAAGTAGGAGTAAAATTGTGGACAAAAGCCATAGATCCAAAGACTCTGGGGATAAGTGAGAATAAGTCCTTCTCGGGAAACGCAATCAAGAAAGGAACTTATTCTCTAAGCATAGTAGACGGCATGTGGTTCACCAAGTAACATGCAATGAGAATCGCATCACCCCAGAACGAATGAGAAGCTCGACTCTGAAACAAAAGAGTCCTCATGACATCGAAAAGATGACGGTGTTTGCGTTTAGCAACACCATTCTGGTGCGAAGTGTAAGCACACGAAGTCAGATGAACAACACCAATAGATTTAAGAAAATCAAACAACTGTAAAGTAGAGAACTCCAAGGCTTTGTCGGTGCGAATAACTTTCACATTGGCAAAAAAAATTGTTCATAATCTCAATAAGAAAAGATTTGATAACAAAACCAGCTTCAGACTTTTCCTTCTTCAGAAATACCCAAGATAATCTAGAGAAATCATCCACAACAACCATATAAAATCGATGTCCTTGATGATCAAGAATACGACTAGGATCTCAAATATCAAAGCGAACCATCTCAAACAACTGACCATTGTGGCGACTCTGATGACTCAAAAAAGGGGAACGATGGTGCTTCCCAAGCTGACAACCCCTACACTCCAAGGTAGTGTAGAGATCTGCGAGAGGACATGACACAGCTTCTCCAGAGGAAGGTGTCCAAAGCAAAGATGCCACATAAACGAAGAAACACATCTAGAAGGGATAGTAGCATCACCCGCACAAGGAGGCTGGACAAGTCTATAAAGACCTCTCTGCTCACGGCCACATCCGATCACCCTACCTGTGAGTATGTCCTGAAATACAAGAGAAGAAGGATCAAATATGGCACACGATAATATAAATCATTTCTAATCTGACTAATAAACAAATGATTCATCTGAAATGCTGGAGCATGTAAGACATTTTACAGACGCATCGAGTGAGTTAGAACAACCTCCCCTTGTCCAACAATGGGTAGATGAACCCCATTGGAAATCACCACTGATCTACCCGGAGGGATAGACCTATAAGATGTAAATTGTGATCGATCTCCACACATAAAATGAGATGCTCCAGAGTTCATGATCCAGCCAGACAAATCTGAAATGCTACTACTGGTAAGGGCATAAGCAATACCTGACGACATCGAAGAGGCTCTCGCAATATGTGCGACATCTGAAGACCCTGCAGGCGAAGTAGTAGTAGTAGTAGTAGTAGTAGTAGTAGTAGTAGTCATCTCTCGCAGCTTAGAAGCAATATCATCACAGCATACATCATGAGATGGAGCAGGAGGAGAAGTAGGCCCGGTCAGCTCAGCAACTCAGGCAGAGGCAGGATACACATGCTTCTGATAGCATGTCTCCTCAGAATGACCAGGACGGTGGCAATGTGAACATGGACCTCTCTAACGTCCTTCCTCGACCACGTGGTCCTCAGCCACATAACTGTGAAGTACTCCCTCTGCCACGAGAGGTTGCCATAGCAGGAGTCTGAACCACAGTAGTAGAGGATGTGTAATCTGCTCAGTCTTTTGTAAACATCATCTATTGGAGGTATCATCTCTCCAGTAAGTAGTTGAGTACATGCCACATCATACTCGAAGTTAGGAGATGACAGAAATACTCTTGTCACGGTTGCATTCCGATATGCTTGTTGCTCAGTGCTAATAGAAATAGGCATAAATCTATGCAGACGCTCAAACATTCCTCTAAGATGCAAGAAATGTGCATGATGAGGTCGACCAATCTTCTTGATCGAAAAAATATCGAACTACAACTATAGACTTTTGCTCTCATTCTTCGTCTGCCCATACACGGCTGCTAAGATACCCCACATAGTCTTTGTTGTGGGTTGATTGACAATATCATTGGCAATCTCTGTGGTGAGCGTCTCGGAGGGCCAAATGCGAGCATAGGCATCATCTTGCTTCCAAGAAGCATTAGCCCTGGTCTTGTCCTCCAGCTCTGGATCTATCAGAATGTGCTCCTTGTTATGTTACTGCATCAGGGTGCGAAACTGCATGGAGCACAACTCGTAGTTGGATCGATCCATCTTCACCATGGGAGCCAAGCCTCTGAAGCAAGGAAGGAAATATCGATATCAATATCGTTTCGATACAATGTCGATACCGATATATCGCCGATATATCGGCGATATATCGACGCATATCGCCGAAACCCGGTATCCATTAGGCATTTTCTCCTGTCGATACCCGATATCGTCCATATCGGCGATATATCGATGACCCGTCGATACCGATATATCGCCGATATATCGACGATATATCGCGATATGGCGATACCTGCTCTGAAGGCACCGGACAAAAAACATCCTTGGTCTTTAACATGGTAGCAAGAACGCCGAAATCCGTAACAAAACCGAGGAGTAGATCGTTCTGAATGAGTCTACACAATCACATATAGAGGACCGGTTGTACCTGTAGACTTATACAACCATCTCCATCTCTTGTTGTTGGAGGCTAGAGTCGGAAGTCATGAGTTATATGAAGAAAATCACGCGAAACCCTAGCAAAATCCGATTTCTTGCGCGAGCCGCGTGGGGCCATAGTGCGCCTAGGTGCAGGTGTGCGGGTGCACGAGTGCACACAGGCACATTTACGCGGATGCATAGTTGTGCAGACTCGCAGTGCGCACAGGGGCATAGACTCACAAGGGCACAGTGTGCGTCGTGCGCAGACTCACAATGTGCAGACGCACAGGGGCGCAGTTTCGCAGTGCGTGTGGGCCTGGGTGCACGATGCCCACGGGCGTCGATTTGCGGCAGTTGCTGGTAGGCGCGGGAGATCTGGTGCGCGTGGGGTTACGTGTTACGGCGTCTGGTGGCGTGGAGAAGAAGAAAACTGCCAGGGGGTTATAGGGTTAAGGTGGGATACATGAACCCCAATCTAGGAATGTTGCTCTGATACCATGTTGGGAAAAAATAATACCTTGATTATTCATGAAACCCCATGGCTCTCTTATATACGAGAAAGGCCCTTCGTAAATAACAAGAGAGGTACATAAAGAAAATACATTAAGAAATAACACCAAAGATGTATAGTAATCTCAACACAAGCGATTGAAAGAAATGTGAGAGTTGTAATGTACAAAACTCCAACGCATTGTCAGTGCGAATAAATTTGACAGTAGCAAAAAATATATTTTTTGTTTCATTGATAAATGATGGAATCACATTCCCAACTTCAGACTTATTCTTAAACAGAAAAACCCATCAAAATCTAGAAAATCATCTACGGTAACAAGATAGAATATATGTCCTTGGTGATCGAGAACACATCTCGGGCCCCAAATATCCAAATGAATCAATTCAAAAAGATAATTATTACAACCCCGATGACTTGGGAATGAAGATCGGTAATGCTTTCCTAGCTGACAAACATCGCACTGGAAGATAGAACAAATAGAAGTTTGAGGAAGCAGATGACATATCTTCTAAAGGGGTAGATGAGAAACGTTGATGCCACATAAAAATTGAGATTGGTCCTAAAAAGAACTAGATGAAGCACCAGCATGCGGAGTATGGATCAGTCGATATATGCATCCCTACTCACGACAACATCCAATCACTATGCCGTAAGTATGTCCCGAAACACAAGGGAAGATGGGTCAAAAATAGCATGGCAATGTAAATCTTTAGTAATCTGACTAATAGAGAATAAATTCATGGTAAAGTCAGGTGCATGAAGCACATTATGAAGATGCATGGATGGTGTCAAACTGATCTCTTAATGTCCAGTAATGGGAGAATGAGTCACATCGCTATGCTCACTGATCTGTCAGGATCTATTTGTCCGTATGATGCAAATTTGTTTCCATCTCCACACAGATGATGAGAGGTATCAGAATCCATAATCCATTATGTAATGTCATCCCTACTACAATTGGGAAGGGCATAAGCACTACTTGAGATACTAGTTAAGGCAGAAGCAGCCACATCTGAAGTGCTCCAGGACCCGAAAGAATTAGCAAGAGGCAAGATTTCTCTCTCAGGCGAGAGACTAGAACATCAAATCTCTGATCAGAAATAGACGCGGCAGGAGTCTCACTCTGCTCAACAACACGAGCAAAGGTCGGAAAACCAAATTTGGAGTAGCATGTGTCCTCAAAGTAGCCAGGATGGTGACAATAGGTGCATGGCTAACGAGGACATATGGTTTAAGCTTTCGCTGAAAGTTCGATTTCGACATGGGACTGAAATTTCGAGTGAAATGTCAATGTAAGAGCCTTCTTTCACAAAAGTTGCTCGATTTGGGCGAATGTCATCAAAATTTACCGAAATTTCAGTGATATTTTGTTTCGACATGGTATCGATATGATACCCGATATCGAAATTTAAAATCTTGCGAGGACCACGACCACCTCCTAAACCATGAAACCCTCAACCTCTGTGTTGTGAAGTACCTCCTCTATCATGGAATGCAACCATCGCATAAGAGGTCTGTGATGAATTGAAAAACAGAATGATGATCTAGCTATGTCGATGATATGCCTCTTCTACAAGAGGAATAGTAGCATTTGTAAGAATTCGTGATCGAACGGCTTCGTATTCTGGAACAAGAGCCGCTAAGAAGACGCCAACCATTGTGGCATTCATGTACTCCTTTTGCGGCTCAGGCATAGCTGCAAGAGACATGAAGTTGTGAAGCTTCTCGAACATAATTCGAATATAGAGAATGCATGGGTTGTCTGTCCTACTTGACAGTGAATATGTCATGTTGTAACTGCAAGATCTTCATTTCATTTCTTGCATGTGAATACGTAGCAGCAAGAATATCTCGCATTGCCTTGGCAGTGGACTGATACAGAACATCATTGGCAATCTCTATTGTCAATGTACCAGTCAACCAAACCATGGATGGCCATATCGCGATATATCGTCGATATATCAGCGATATATCGGTATCGACAGGTCACCGAGATATCGCCGATATGGACGATATCGTGTATCGACAGGCCAAATATGCACACTGGATACTGGATGTCGGCGATATGCGTCGATATATCGCCGATATATCGGTATCGACATTGTCTCGATATGATGTCGATATCGATATGTCCTTCCCTGAACCAAACTTGATGCAGCATGATATCAACTTTAGGAACATTTGTTTTGCTATTTGTTTTTGTTTACTTTATTAATTTAGTTCCAATGTAAAAGGCTCATTATAAAAGGCCTTTTTATCCTTTCTTTTTTTGTTTACTTCTTTCCCTAATTTTAGGGAGTTGTTGCTTATTTTGAGGGGAAATAGCCTCTATAAAAGGCCCCCTTTGTATTAGGGTTAATCAAGTTGATTTGAGTATTTTTTTTCCATCCCTAATTCTCCCTCTCTCTAATTCCGCCGCCTCTCTCCTTTTCCCCCTCCCGTGTTTCCCCTTCGCCCAACCCTAACCCTTTCTCCACGCCGCCTCTCCCCCCCCCCTTCCTCTCCTCCCCTCCCGATCCCGCCTCCATTCCTCCCCTCCCGATTCCGCCTCCTCTCCTCCCCTCCCGATTCCGTCTCCTCTCCTCCCCTCTTATCGCGTTCTACTCCCCCTCCGTTGCACACCCCTCCAGCACCAACGCCAGCCGCAGCGCCGTGCTACCCCGCCGCCCGCCACCCGATCTCGCCCCGCGCTACCCCGCCGCCCAGCGACACCGCGCGCTACCCCGCCGCCCAGCGACACCGCGCGCTACCCCGCCGCCCGATCACACCCCCTCCAGTGCCAGCGCCTCCCGCGCGATTCCTTGCAGCCCTTCACGCCTCCCCGCAACACCGCATCCCTCCAGCAGCCGCCAGTCATCACCGAGTTGCCACCACCGCCTTGTTTTTCACAAAGGCGACCCCCCGGGTGCCGTGAAGTTGCCCACGCCCCTCTCTTCTTCGGAGATCAGATCTGAAGCGCGTCGATTCTCCTTTGTCGGTTGTGGTATGAGCGCCAACTCCACCATTTAAATTCCACCGCATAATATTAGTTTGTGGGTTGCTATTTTGTTGATTCGGTTTGGTGAATCATTGAGATTCCGATTCGTTGCAATATTGTGATATTTTTTCTAGGAACTTTTAACTCATCAGTTTGCCCTGAAATCGTGGAATAACTTGTGCTAGTACATGCATAACTGTTGTCAATTGTTGCTGAATTTGCGCGTCGCACCTCATTTTAGTTGTTCTTTTCGTTGAGTCCATTAATTTCACATTTAGAATTGTTTATTTAGTCTGCTACCTAAGTAGGTTGCATCAATTTGGTATCAGAGCATAACGATCTTGCACCTCACTTGCATTTCATTTATTAATTGCATATAAAAAACAAAAAAAACAAAACAACACAACACAAAAAAAGAAACCAAAAAAATCCCCAAACAAAGGAAGCAAAAACCCTAGGATTCCCATGGCCGACAAACCTAGTGCCCCTGAACCCACCTATACTTCACACCCTGAATTAACATTAGAGGCTTTGTTTGCCCAATTACAACACATGAACAATCAACTGAGCACACAAATCGTCGGAATAGATCGTAAAGTTGCTGTCGCCTATGAACAAATCGCCACATTGAATAGTCGCGTGCTAGGACCAGACATTAGTGATGAAAACCCCAACAACGATCGACGTACTGGCCGGAAAACGCACTCCCGGAATAGCACTTCCCGTGACTCTAGCTCTTCTACTTCCGACGAACATGTTAGCGAGTATCATTCACAAGAGAGTGAAGGAGAAGGATCCGGGGACTACACCCCTTTCATCCCCAAGATTCGAGATCCACACACCTCCGGCTATACTTCACAACCTACTGGCGAATATCAATTCCCACCCCGAAATGGATCCAGGTCCGATGATGGATGGGATCGAGGGATGTTCCAGAATTTGACGGAGGAAGAGACCCTGATGTCTTTTTGGATTGGCTCCAAACCGTCGAACACTTCTTTGTGTGGAAATCTATGCCTAGTGAGCGAAAAGTTCAATTTGTCACCATCAAACTAAAGGGACGTGCTCTGCTATGGTGGGACCGTTTACAGTCTGAACGCAGACGAAAGGGAAAAAGTAAAATCCGCAGTTGGAGCAAGATGAAAGCCAAATTGAAGACCAAGTTCGTACCTGAAGATTACAGACGCGATCTGTACGCGCGACTGCAATCATGGAGACAAGGTACCATGAGCGTGAAGGAATACACCGAAGGGTTCCAATCCCTAGTCCATTGCAACCGCTTACAGGAGACTCCTATTCAGGAAGTCACTCGCTACATGCAAGGCCTTCGCCAAGTCATCCGGGATGAACTCTATCTCCACAACTGCCGAGATGTCGATGAAGCCTACAAGCAGGATGAGCGGGTTGAGACCAAGCTTGCTAAGGCCCAAACAAGGAAGATGTCTTCCTCTGCGAACTCCGTCCCTCGCACCAGTACCCCGATGACGACCTCCAAACCGATAGGTTCCCCATCCATCATTGCGAGTAAACACCAAGCCAAACCATCAACTCCTGTCGTCGCCCGGCCACCTACTGGAAACCCCAGCCCCGGCATCTTGGGAAGTCAACCTATTGTAGTACCTGATACTTGCTTCCGATGCTATCAAAAGGGACATCGAGCAGCAGAGTGCCCAAACCCTAAGGCTAGACCCGTCCACCTATGCACCACCGACGACCCTGAAGACCCTGACCCTGAACCACAGGACTCACCTGAAGAGGAACCGACTGCGTTGACTGCTGACACCATGGGAGCCGATGACTATGAACCTCTAGGAGTGGATGGAGACGAATCCGGTCCGTTCCTGGTAATTGAACACGAGAACTTTATCGCTCCTGACAGCGCACCTACAAACATCCTGCTTACACCCGTTGCCCATGATGTTGATAGTTGGCTGCGACGCAGCATCTTCCGAACCACCTGCACCTCTGGTGGACGTCGCTGTTCGTTGATCATTGATGGAGGAAGCGTCGAGAACTTCGTTTCACAAGAAATGGTCGATAAGTTGGGTCTGCCAACTCAGCCACTCGAGAAACCGTACAGTGTGGCATGGTTTCGAGGTGGTACCCAACTCCCGATCCACCGTCAAAGCCTCGTTAACTTCTCCATTGGTCCTTCATATAAGGACGAGGTGTGGTGCCATGTAGCCCCTATGGATGTTTGTCGCATACTTCTAGGGAGACTTTGGCAATTCAATCGAGACACTGAGCACCGAGGAAAACTGAACACTTACACCTTTCTTATAGACAAAGTGTGTGTGACCCTTAGACCACAACGTGAAGCCCTTAGCACTCGCCAAGTGGCCACACTTCGTGCTGCGACCGCCCAAACTGATAACAAAACTACACCGTCAAAGACTTCAACCATGGGCCCCGTGTTGTTGATGGAAAGCCCAGACGTTCCAACGTGAAATTCAGGAGAGCTCCACCATCTATGCATTAATGGGACGTGAAGTGGATAATCAAGAGACAACTACACTTGAAGTCCCGCCTGAGATAAAGCCCATCATCCAAGAGTTCGCTGACATCATGCCTGAAGAGTTGCCTGAAGGACTTCCCTCGTTGCGAGACATTCAACATCATATTGATCTAGTCCCTGGAGCCAGCCTACCCCACTTACCCCATTACCGAATGAGCCCAAGTGAGCATGAAGAGATGAACCGACAGGTTACTGATCTGCTGCGACGTGGGTATGTTCGAGAGAGTATGAGCCCCGTAGCGGTTCCTGCTCTGCTTACCCCCATGGAAGGCCGGGGGTATCGAAATCGGAGTGTATATCCTTTTACAGGGATATCAGCGATATATCGCCGTATCGGTCCATATCGGTCAAAAATGAATGGATTCAGTATAAAAAATACAAGATATCGACTGATATCACCGATATTTCGTCGACATCCCTATATATGAATGTTATTATTCATGCAAGCTTGATTCCACTACCTATCTAGCTACACCTAGTATTAAAACAATCTATGATTTATATACTTTGTTCCGACTGGTAGAGTATGGTGAGACAGGAGGGTGCATACAATGGTTCTTCAACTTGGTGTATATTTACAAGTTATTTCATGTTGTAAAACTTGAATGAAATCCATTTCCAATATCTATACGTCAACTCTTCAAAAAAATCTACAAGTCACGAATCAACATTAATATCGATATGTTCGAAATGATCGATATATGCAATATAAGCCTCATAGATGATCGATATGTGTGATCTAAGAGTATATTTGTAAGTTATTTAGTGATCTAAGAACTTGGATAAACTCCATTTTCAATATATATATAGGACAACAACTAACAGTACAGCCGTATCGATATATGCGATATAAGGTTCATAGATGATCGATATGTGTTATCCAAGAGAGTAAGAGTACATTTGTAAATTATTTAGTGATCAAAGTACTTGGATGAACTCCATTTTCAATATATATATATAGTATGTCAACAACTAACAATATCAGCGATATGTTCGATATGATCGATATGTGCATTATAAGGATCATAGTCCTCATAAATGATCTATATGTATTTTCTAGGTGTATATTTATAGTATTTCATGTTATAAGAAGTTGAATGAAATCCATTTCCAATATTTATAAGTCAAGAATCAATATTAATATCGATATGTTCGATATGATCGATATGTGCGATACTGATATGTGTGATATATGGTCTATAAATGGACTGATGTGTGTGATATAAGTGTGTATTTGTACGTTATTTGTTGTTTTAATATCTTGGATGACCTTAATTTCTGAAAAAATGCCAAAAAATTGGCTTTTTTGCGCCATTTTCGACATTTCCACCGATATCGTCGATATATCGTCGATATATCCCGATATATCCATTTCCGGGCAGACTGAAACGATATCGATATCAATACAGCCTTTCATGCTTACCCCGAAGAAAGATGGCACATGGAGAATGTGCGTGGATAGCCGCGCTATCAACAAGATAACGATTAAGTATCGTTTTCCCATTCTGCGCCTTGACGATATGCTTGATATGCTATCGGGTGCCAAATTATTCTCCAAGATGGATCTTCGCGGTGGCAACCATCAGATTCGCCTCCGACCTGGAGACGAGTGGAAAACTGCTTTTAAGACCAAAGAGGGCCTGTATGAATGGACGGTAATGCCCTTCGGCTTGTTGAATGCCCCCAGCACCTTCATGCGAACCATGAATCATGTATTGCGACCCTTCATTGGTAAGTTTGTGGTTGTGTACTTCGATGACATCCTGATCTATAGCTTGACCAAAGAAGACCACTTATCTCACTTGCGACAAGTCCTGGAAACCCTGAGAGCCCAAAAACTGTATGTCCACCTCAAGAAATGATCCTTCATGTCTGACACGGTCCTCTTCCTGGGATACATTGTCACCGCCGATGGACTTAAGGTTGACCCCTCCAAGATTCAGGCCATTCAGATCTGGCCCATACCTAAAACCCTCACTGAAATTCGCAGCTTTCTGGGATTGGCTTCTTTCTACTGACGCTTCATCCGGAACTTCAGCACTTGTGCAGCTCCGTTGGTAGATTGCACGCGTAAAGGTGCACCCGCTTGGACTCTTGAAGCAGAAACCAGCTTTCAAAACCTAAAACACCAATTAACACATGCCCATGTTTTGGCGCTTCCCGACTTCACCAAGGTTTTTGTAGTCGATTGCGACGCCTCACATGTCGGGATTGGTGTTGTCCTAAGTCAAGAAGGACGACTTGTCGCCTTCTACAGTGAGAAATTGAACGAAGCCAGATCACGGTACTCCACTTATGATGTCGAATTTTATGCCGTGGTCCAAGCTCTCAAGCATTGGAGACATTACCTGATCCAACGTGAATTTGTCCTTAACTCTGATCATGAAGCCTTGAGATATTTGAACTCCCAGAAAACTCTTAACAAACGTCATGCCAAATGGGTTAGTTTCCTCCAAGAATACACCTTCCATCTCAAGCACAAATCCGGAACCCTGAACCGTGTGGCCGACGCGTTGAGCCGGCGAGCACAAGCCCTGACCACAATGACCGTTAGCACAACAGGATTTAACACTCTCAAGGACCTCTACCCCACTGATACTGACTTCGGGCAAGTTTATACCGAATGTGTTGATACTGGGCAGGATCCAACAGCCACTTATGTTCTTTATAAGGGTTTCCTATTCAAAAGCCACCAACTGTGCATCCCTGCCACGTCCCTTCGTGAGAACTTAATTGCAGAACTACATAACGGAGGCTTAGCTGGACACTTTGGTAGGGATAAGACCTTGACTCTTCTACAAGAGCGATTTTATTGGCCGCAGATGCGAAAGGATGTTACAAAATTCGTACAAAAATGCCAAACATGCCAGAGATTCAAAGGCCACAGGCAGAACACTGGATTGTATACACCTTTGTCCATTCCTCTGCGACCCTGGGAAGATATCACCATAGATTTTGTGCTAGGTTTACCCCTCACTGTGCGGAAGGTTGACTCTATTTTCGTGGTTGTGGATAGATTTTCAAAAATGGCACATTTCATTGCATGTAGGAAAACCTCAGATGCATCTAATGTCGCTGATCTATTTTTTCGTGATGTCGTCCGTTTGCATGGTGTCCCTCGTTCTTTTACTTCGGATCGTGATACCCGATTTTTGAGTCATTTTTGGTGTACGTTCTGGTCTCGTCTTGGTACTCGTTTGCAATACAGCACCGCTTATCATCCACAAACAAATGGGCAAACCGAAGTAGTTAACAGATCATTAGGAAATTTATTGCGATGTCTTGCAGGGGACTCTCCGTCCAAATGGGATCTAATTCTTCCCCAAGCTGAATTTGCATATAACAGTTCCACTAATAGGTTCACCGGAAAATCGCCATTTGAGAGTGTGTACGGCTTTACACTTACCCAATTTCTAGACCTAAAACCCACAACCATGCAAGGGAGAAGTAGTGCAGCTGCTGAGGATCTGGTCGAACACCTAACCCACGTCCATACTGAAATCCGAGCCAAACTCCAAACCATGACCCAGAAATACCAAGCCCAAGCCAACCTACACAGAAGAGAGAGCGAGTTCAGAGTTGGAGAATTAGTGATGATCCACCTAAAAAAAGAGAGGTTTCCTTTGAGAGTGCACCAAAAATTGAGTGAACGAAAGATTGGTCCATTCCGAGTCCTCAAAAGGATTGGGCCCAATGCTTACCTACTTGATCTGCCGCCAGACGTCCAGACTTCGCCAGTCTTTAATGTATCAGATCTCTTCTTATATCATGAAGACGAACAGACAGATGCCACCACACCAGCGGTTCCTAATGATGATATGCGCCAACCACCAACCGCAACCGATGCCGATCAGATTGAAGATATTGCAGACATCCGAGATATGACGACTAGACATGGTCTCTTCCGACGATATCTAGTCAAAAGGAAGAGACGACCTCTTACCGATTGCACCTGGATTGACGAGGATGAACTCCAACAACTCCTTCCCGATATACTTCAGAACTTCCACGATGCCATCTCGACGGAGCGAGATTCTTTTCAGCAGGGGGGAGTTGATGCAGCATGATATCAACTTTAGGAACATTTGTTTTGTTATTTGTTTTTGTTTATTTTATTAATTTAGTTCCAATGTAAAAGGCTCATTATAAAAGGCATTTTTATCCTTTCTTTTTTTTGTTTTCTTCTTTCCCTAATTTTAGGGAGTTGTTGCTTATTTGGAGGGGAAATAGCCTCTATAAAAGGCTCCCTTTGTATTAGGGTTAATCAAGTTGATTTGAGTATTTTTTCCATCCCTAATTCTCCCTCTCTCTAGTTCCGTCGCCTCTCTCCTTTTCCCCCTACCGTGTTTCCCCTTCGCCCAACCCTAACCCTTTCTCCACGCCGCCTCTCCTCCCCCCCCTTCCTCTCCTCCCCTCCCGATTCCGCCTCCACTCTTCCCCTCCCGATTCCGCCTCCTCTCCTCCCCTCCCGATTCCGCCTCCTCTCCTCCCCTCTTCCCGCGTTCTACTCCCCCTCCGCTGCACACCCCTCCAGCACCAACGCCAGCCGCAGCGCCGTGCTACCCCGCCGCCCGCCACCCGATCTCGCCCCGCGCTACCCCGTCGCCCAGCGACACCATGCGCTACCCCGCCGCCCGATCACACCCCCTCCAGTGCCAGCGCCTCCCGCGCAATTCCTTGCAGCGCTTCACGCCTCCCCGCAATGTCGCATCCCTCCAGCAGCCGCCAGTCATCACCGAGTTGCCGCCACCGCCTTGTTTTTCACAAAGGCGACCCCTCGGGTGCCGTGAAGTTGCCCACGCCCCTCTCTTCTTCGGAGATCAGATTTGAAGCGCGTCGATTCTCCTTTGCCGGTTGTGGTATGAGCGCCAACTCCACCATTTAAATTCCACCGCATAATATTAGTTTGTGGATTGTTATTTTGTTGATTCGGTTTGGTGAATCGTTGAGATTCCGATTCGTTGCAATATTGTGATAATTTTTCTAGGAACTTTTAACTCATCAGTTTGCCCTGAAATCGTGAAATAACTTGTGCTAGTACCTGCATAACTGCTGTCAACTGTTGCTGAATTTGCGCGTCGCACCTCATTTTAGTTGTTCTTTTCGTCGAGTCTATTAATTTCACATTTAGAATTGTTTATTTAGTCCGCTACCTAAGTAGGTTGCATCAAAACTTGTGCATACGCATCATCGACCTCCCATGGGGCATTTGTCCCGATCTAGTCAGTCAACTCTTCGGTAAAAATATGCTTCTTACCACTAGACTGCATCATGCTCATGAACTACATGACCCATAATTCGTAGTTCATCCCAACCATCTTGATTATTGGCACCGAATCTCGGAAGGCGACTATGGTATGGAGGAAGTATCAACCTTGTTTTCTTACATCATGTCAAATCCAAAGGCTGGAACTTATAAATCAAGGGAAAACTTATCTACGCAAACAGGAAGGGAATTGCTTCCAGGTGTAGAATCAAACTGCAACCATTTCCCATCAATATGAGGGTGTCCTAAGGCAAGAGAGGATGATTTATCAATCTGAAATCATCTGGGAATCCTCAAAATCAGACCGTACGCGATCACTCGATCACCAATATGATACTCTAAAACACTCGATGACGTAGTAGCCAAGATCAGAGCCAGGGAGAGGCAGGGAGGTGGAGCAACCTCTCTACGGCAGCAGGGGGTCCGCGTAGAGGCTACTCCAAGCAGTAGCGAAGGTCGTGACCCCAAGCGACATGTACGGGTAGGTCGGGGGTAGGATTAGGATTTTGGGTATGAGAACTTTGTTCTAAGACCGTTGCCCGGGTACCATGTCGGTGGAAAATTATTCAGGAGATCTTAGGGCTCTCTTACATAGGAGAGGGTCCCAATGGGTAAATTACATATTGTGGACAACATAAATAGAGAATAAATAAAGACTACTAAAACATATAAATATCTCTGCAGAGATCAATAAAATCATCAAGAATTTCTTTTAATATATAAAAGAATGTTTTCTTCACTGGTGTTCAAATATTTTTTTCTAATAATGCTTTGGAATTCACTCAACATAACTTGACAACTTTATTTGCTTCCCAGGAAACTATCCACTAAACATCATGTATGCATACCTCCAGCAAAATCGAGTAGCGAAACGGAAACTCCAGCATCTTCTTGGCATTTATCGGTCCCTTCTCACTAAGATGAAGATTCAAATAACCTACTGGGGAAATGCAGTTCTTATTGTTGTACATATTATTAACAGGGTCCCATCTACAACTCTAGAAAAAGTCCAATCCTTTTGCGTTATTATATCCCAATGAGTCACCCTTTCCATTGTCACTGAGAATTTTTGTGTGTATTGCCTTCATCCACAACTTTCATGCTGCTGGCAAACTGCCACCTTGTGCGATAAACTGTCTTTCTCAATTATTCTCGCACGCAGAACGGTTACAGGTGCTATGATCCTATTGGGCATAGATACAATATTTATGCAAATGTGACCTTTGAACATACTAGTTTCTTTACATAGTATGCCATGGATATACCTTTGGATCGTCCACCTCCACCAATTGTGTATGTGTGCAAGCATATATCTGAACCTTCTTTTGTGCTTTTACCTATTCCTTTGTTGCAGGATGGCAAGCCATCTTCGAGTGCCCCGCCACTTTTGTCCTGGATAATCCTCAAGAGTTTCTCATTGCTATCCACAAAATTAAGAGGCAATGTCCTTTCCCTATGTCTCATTTCACTTCTACCGCTAGCTTATCATGCTCTGACAGGAAATATGCATATGCTCTCATGAATATTTATGTTCCCAGATACCATCACATTGCTTTACAGGATTATGGCTGGCGACAAGCAATAATAAGGAAATGGGATGCTCTCGCATCTAGAGGGGCATTGACCTTGTACCGTGTCCCATGGAGATTAGACATGTGGCTTGCAGATACATACTCACAACCAAACAGTCACTTGACGGGCCCATTGACAGGCTTAAAGCACGGCTTGTGGCTAAAGGTTTTACACATATATATGGGGTTGACTACTTCGAGGCCTCCCCAGTTGCACGGATGGGCTCTACATAGACTCTTTCAATGGCTACAAACAAGGGGCGACGTATTTTTCAGCTCAATGTAAAGAATGCTTTCTTATGTGACGATCTTTAGGAGGAGGTTTACATGATGCATCCTCCTGATTATGAAGTCGAAGGGGAACGTATGTGTCACACCAACTTTGCAAGGCAATCTATGGCCTAAAACAGAGTCCGAAGGCATGGCTTGACAAACTCAATACAGAGATCATCACTCTTAGCTTCCAAAGAACAACATCCAACTAATCTATCTTTGTCAGAAAATAGCTCACATGTACTATCATACTTGATGTTTATGTTGTCGATATGGTTGTCACAGGTGATGATGATGAAGGCATATTAGAGATCAAGGCTTTCCTTCAGAAGGTCTTCGGGACCTTGGCAAAGAAATGATACGCATTATAGATGGACTTCACCTCTCACAGAGGAAGCATTGCTTGGACATCCTGACTGAGGCTAAATTACTTGGATGTAAACCACTATGGTATTCCTGCAGACCCAAGGAAGCATTCCACTTTACCTGATCCTGCTTTAGAAGATACTACATTATACAGAAGCCTGGTGGACAAACTAATTTACCTTACAGTCACTAGGCAAGATATATCCTATTTTATGAGCAGAGCAAGCCAACACATGGAGCAACCATGTTACACTCATTGGTAGGATGTTCTTCAGATAATGTGCTACTTGAAAGAGCAAGGCCTTAAACGCCAGATTTCGATTTCGTTTCGAAGACTGACCAAAATTTCAGTCATTTCGGTCTGTTTTTGAACTAAGCCCCCCAAATTTCGATCGACATCGGCCATTTCGGTCGGATTTCAGTCACCCGCCGAAACCAAATTTGATCGAAATTCGGTAGAATTTCGCCGAAATTTGAGGCCATGTGAAAGAGTCGCCAGGACGAGGCCTCTTCTATGAGGAAAATGGCCACACTGAATGTAGATGCATATGTTGATAGAGATTATGCAAGTTCAATTGAGGATCGTTGCTCCAATGCTGGATATTCTAAGATGATTGAAAGAAATCATGTCACTTGGAGAAGCAAGAAGCAGACTTTAGTCTCTACATCCAGTGCAAAGGCGGAATACAAGGCAATGACTCAGAAAACCTGTGAGATTACTTGGTTACTATCTTTTATACAGGAACTTGGTATTGTTGTCACCGCTCCAGCTCTGTTATATTGTGACAACAAATCCGCTACATACATTGCTACGAATCCTATGTTTTATAAGCGGTCCAAGCATATAGAGATTGACCGTCACTTTGTTCGTGATGTTGTACGAGGAGAGAAGATTACTACCCCGCACATCTCAACCAATCTTCAGCTTGCATATGAATTCACCAAGGCTCTATCAAAGAAGCGTCTATAGTGGATAACTTACAAGTTAGATACGATCAATAGATATGATCCAACTTGAAGGGGGGGGGGGGGGGGGTAGAGATGATTTTATGTTTCTTCTAATTTAGTTGTAACCCCTCGAGGCTATTTATGTAATTCCACATTTTATGAGTGCTTTAGAGTTTCATCTTATATAAGGACCCCTAGACCTCTTGAATAAATTAGTTCATTGTGTTTTCTCACCTTTCTCCACATAAATATTGTCTTCGCGTTTCAAAGATATATTGTATGTGGGGTTTTTGAGGAGGTGGAAATGAAAAAAAGAGGGGTTGGAAGGGAAAAACCAGATTACGAGCATGGTTGTTATATTATAATGTTTTTGCATTTAATTCATACTCAACAGCCTTAAATAATAGTCAGGGAGCGGAATTTGCATGAATGGGGAAATTTTACGAGGGTGTCCATACAAACATGGAAAATAGGGTATTCAGGTAACGAGCAAGGCCCTAAATGTCGGTTTCGGTCACCATTTCGGTATCGACCAAAACAGAATTTCGATGGAATTTCGACCGGAATTTCGGTCATTTTTTGAACTAGGACCCCCATATTTCGGTCATTTCGGTCGAATTTTGATTTCGAATGGATATCGATATTCGACAGAAATTCGATCGAATTTCGTTGAAATTTGAGGCCATGGTAACAAGCGAAAGGACGAGAATTAATGCTGAAACCAGGTTATGAGCATGGTCATAATATCTTAATAGAAACGAGGGCCCCTTGCATGTGGCTTCAACCCGCTCAATCTCTCTGCTGGGTTGGTCCCCCTTCAAAAAATGTGGTCTTGATAAAACACAGGCCAAAAACCACATGCTCTTTTGCCACTATAGACGAAACATCATTAAATGTGGGGTAAACTCTTCAAGACATTTTCGTGTGAAGAAAAATGGATTACATTCTTATATAAAAAAGTATTGAGTCGATTCACATGATTGTGTGCATTTAATGGGGGTGTTCATGCAAACATGGAACGAATATGGGTATTTGCCTATTTGGCAACTGCCAAAAATGAGCATACGATGCAAACCTTGGTTTCCAGATTTCATATTCATATTTTATTTTGTGAGGAAGGGAGTTACCTTGCCACACTTTCAAAGTTTTTTCTTGAAAAAAAATCCATTCAACTAGAAAACAAGTCTATGACTAGATTTATAAGTTCCAGAATGGTAGTTCCTACCATTTAAGTCATTGATCGCACTTTCTGCATCCTGCAAGATGTAAAAAAACAGTCAAGTATACAACCAGCAATTCCTTCAAAAAATAATTATGATAACATCAGGTGTCACTTGCCTGCTGGTTTCTAAAAGAAACAAATCCATATCCTCTAGATCGTCCTGTCTTTTGATCCCACATGACTCGTGCATCTCTGCATAATGAAAGCCATAGCAATTTTCAGCATGAGAAACATTGTTACGAAGGGGCAAAATGCAGTTAGACAGAGTCACAGAACTCGTTAACATATGCCTTACTCAAACCACTACAAAACCAAAGATTCATAGCAAATGCTTACGAGCAACTAGAGTATGTAGAAAAGCAAGCAGATAAGGTGGCATCTGTAACCTCAGGACCAAGGTCACCAACAAATATGTTGAAGTGCCCTGCATTATTTAGTAGTTTATCACGATATTAAGAATGAATTATTAATAGCACATCTTTTCAAAAAATATGAATAAAACAAATTAAAAAGAGTAAAAAGATGTGTAGAGTCAGAGAAAGTATAAATGAGAAAATCCTAACCAGAAGTGTCCTCCCTCTGACCACTGGCATATGCCCAATTAACCTTAATAGGCTGACCAAACCTGCAACGCCATATCACGTGAGAAAAACAAATAAGATGTACTAAATGTACTGAGCCTTCTCCCACTATAAGTAGGATCGGCAGAAAAAAAATAAGATATGAGTGCAAAATCAAACTCAGATACAGGGATGGATAAAGTCAAAACATGCCAATAACGGACCAACACAACCTCCGTGAGTGGTGAAGAGTCACAATTACATAACATTTCAATCATATTTACGCACATTGATTGTTCCCATTACAGGGTTCTCAAAGTATTTATTTAAGGTTTATGAGTGAATATTAAAGCATAGACGGATTTGGGTATGAGAGGATAAGAGAGGAGTGTGTTAGCCTCGCGTTATGAGAAAAGGGAAATTCGGTGCCAGATCTTACAGAGGGTAAAAATTGAGGGGACCATGGGGGGTCAAAATCAAGTTCTCTGTTTCATGATTTCTTCCGTATAAAAGCATGCTAGCCCCTTTACGATAAATGGTAGGACCATGGACTGGACTTCCAAAAGGAAATAATAGAGTAAAATCAGAACCTGGTCAAACCTAACTGATCGACTCCAAAATAGATTTGTAATCTAATTAAATTAATTAGATATATTGCAAAATTGAAAATCTCAAAATAAAATAAAGTATCATCTAATCCTTACTTTGAGATTGCATTAATTATCATATGCAACGAAAGATCATGTCCAAAGGAATTGTGTTGTAATTGTCATTGAAAATTCACACTTCTTTTTCAATTAGATGCATGAACGGTTATGGTGTGATTTTTAGGAAAAACGAGGGCTTGTTTCCAATTCTTGAAAGTTCTGAACTGTAAAACAAACTTCCAAACAAGGTATCACTCCTTGCTTTTTTGAGTTTGAACCTCCCTGCAAAATTTGATAAGCCAAGGCCTACTTCAGAATACTGCATCACAAGGACCAATCTGCAATTTGTAAACCTTTTGTCTTTTCCAGAATTATCGTAGTTTGAACTTTTTTGTCATTTATTCAAATAACTCAATAAATAAGAGGATGTGGATCACCTCTTCGAAGGCAGATGTGGTAAGGAAAAAGTTTGGGAGTACGCAGGGCACAGCGACCTTTTGTACAAGTTTCAGATCAGGAAGAATGGGCCGAGGGCAGAGGGCAAATATACAGTAGGCAGGACCCCACGTCTCTGAGGGTTGTAATCATGATGTTTAAATAATAAATTTTGGATGCAAATCCCAGGAACGGATGCTCATCTTAGGCTTCTCAAAAAAACTCGAGAAGAAAGTTCCTGCAATTTCTCCCAAACTGATCTTTTTTTATTTCCTTCTTTCACATCTAATCATGCAATCTACAAGGTGGGAAAACCGACAATTGCATTCAGTTTATACATGTCAAATGAGATCAGATTATTTTGCTGAAATTTATGCTTGAAAAAGAAATTTTAAATATCATTTCAGTTTATGCACCACAAATTGGTGGAGAAAGGATTAAACAAGTTTTTAGGAGGATTTAGATAAGATATGCAAGGAACCCCACAAAGCGAGATGATTTCCATAGATGGAGATTTTAATGGATGTGCGAGAAAAGATGTTTCAGGATATGCTAGTGTTGACGGAGATCATGACTTCGGTGATAGAAATGATAAGAGAAAAGTCATTCTGGATTTTGTAACGGCTTATAACCTCTTCATAGAAAATACTCACTTCAAGAAGAGTGGGAAGCACTTAATTACTCATAAGACTAGTCCAACTAAAACATAGATAGATTACTTTGAGACGAGGAGAAGAGATCAGTTGTGTTCCAAAGACTACAAAGTAATCCAATGAGAGAACTTAGCATCTCATCATCACTTGCTAATCGTGGAAGCGCAAATAAAAGGGTTGGTAAGAAAAGGATGGTTCCCAAGTAAACGAGATGTGTGAGGTAGTGGTATCTTGTATCTGAAGGGTAGCCAAAAAGATATTATGCGAGTTTAACGGAGGAGTTCCAAGACAAAAGGTGACATGGCAATGGAGTGAAGGGGTGGCAGAGAAGTTTACAACTAAAAGAGTTGGATTTAAAGCTATGTATAAGCATATATCAGAGGAAATTGTCACAAACTACAAAATAGAAAAAGGAAGCAAATAAGGTTTTAAGTGAAGCTAAGTCAAAAGGTTATGAGCTTTGTACGAAAAGCTTAACTCTAAAAAAGGTCGAAAGACATATTCAGATTGGCCAAAGCAAGAGAAATAAAAACCAAAGATCTTTCTCGAGTGAGATGCATTAAGGAGGAAAGATATGTAATTGTTACCCATAAGGACATAAAGATTAGATTGGAATGGTATTTCCATAAGTTTTTCATTGTGGGAGGGAATAAAGATATCATTTTGAGAGATCTAACTAGTGGCGAAAGTTACGTGAATAGTGCAAGGTATAGACAAAAACAAAGCAATGAAGTAGATAAGGCTTTGAAGGTCATGAAATGTGGGAAATGTGTAAAACCTGATGTCATTTCAATAGATACATAAACTATAAAGAGTTTTAAGTAAATGTGGTTTCACTTGACTTACAAATGTAGTCGATGTTATTTGGTGAGGCAAGAAAATGTATGAATCGAATTTCGACCGAAATTCGGTCGAAATTTCGTTTCGGCCAGTCACCGAAACGAAACCGAAATCTGACATTTAAGGCCTTGTAATAAAGGAGAAGCATGGTGCCTCTTCTACAAGAATAACAAAGACATTCAAAATTATTTGAATTACAGAGGTATCAAATCGATGAGTCATACTATGAAAATTTGGGAACATGAGATCAAAATAAGGTTGAGGGTTGACACAAGTTTCCAAAGTAAAAGAAAAACTATTCGCATTCATGCCAGGTCGCTCATTACTGAAGTTATCCTCCTGTTGAGGAGATTCAGGAGAATAATGACGATTTATAAAGCTAAAAGGAAGAACCTCCATATGACTTTTATTGATTTGGAGAAGGCTTATGATTCAGTCCTGTAGGGGTTCTTTTTTAATCAAAAAGGGGGAATCAGGAAACGGACTATGGTGTCCGCCCCCAAGAATATTAAAAAGCATTGAAGAGTTTCGAAAATATTTATAGAAGCCAAGACTCGAAAAAAGTCCTCGAATGTAAAGTTACAGTCTCGCTATAAAAACGCTGAAAAGAAAAAAGAGTGACATTTCTAGCTAACCAAATTACCCAGATAGTTGTGACTGGTTGTAGGAAGTCCTTTCTAGGTTGATGCTTTGTCTCGCACGGGTCCCAGAAAGTATCCAGACTTTGAAGATTCAGCCAATCAAAGCCCAACTCCATCCACATTAGGGACGCCTTCATACAATGAAAGAAAAAGACGTTCCATCATCTTGATCTACATATCACAAAGGGGACAAATGTTGGAGATATCAAGGAAAAGTATTGTGCCACGATCCCTTGACATAATGCGCTTCTTGCTCAACAACCACATAAAGAAATCAGTTATGCTTGGCAGTTTAAGCTCCCAAATAACGTTGCAATCTCGACCCAAAATGTATGTCTGCGAAGGCGGTGGTCTGGTAATAGTTCTATAAGCTCTTTTCACCGAGAAAGAGTTATCCTTCCAAACCCAATGCTCTCAATCATCGACAGGTACGTCAAGTTGTCTAAGCGTCTCCAAAAGAAGAAGAAACTCTTCTAGGCATTGGTCGGAGAAATCCATCAAGAATGATGGCATCCACTTGCCATCAATCCAACACTCCAAAACCCTTGCTTCAAGGTTAGCTGTCAAAGCAAATAAGACGGGGAATCTAGAGCAAAAGGGACCCTCACCCATCCAATTATCAGTCCAAAAAGCAAAAGACTTACCATAGCCAAGTACAGGATGACATCATTCCTGGAAGTGAGGTAGCACCGACTTGAGGCCATTACAAAATACCGAGGAATGAAAGTTCAGCTGATGAGGCAAGGTGTCTTGGGACTCGATGCTATAAATGGTGTGGATTAGCCTGCAGCATAGGTCCTCACTTTTGCACCAAAGGAATTGAGGTGAAGATTAGAGAAGATAACATTTATAATTAGATGCTTTGGATCAATTTTGCAGCATGATAAGGAAATCAATGGCGATGTTACTCATAAAACAAATACAGGTTGGCTGAAGTAAAAAAGAGCCTCTATTATTCTATGTGATAAGAAAATTCCTTTTAAAATCAAAGAAAAGTATTACAAAGCAATCATGAGACTTGTTATACATTACAGATTTAAATGTTAACTTGTGCGCCATAAAAATGTGTGAAGAATGACATCAGCAAAAATGAAAATGCTACAATGAGTGTGCGGTCATACACAAAAAAAAACAATTCGGAATGATGCGAGCAGAAGAAAAGTTGGTGTAGCACTGATTGAGGATAAGGTGAGAGAAAACCGTTTAAGATTGTTTGACCATTTGCAAAAGAGATCGGCCGAAGCACCAGTTACAATATGCGAGATTTGGAATGTTGAATCGAATAAAAGAGGACGATGAAGGTTCAAGAATATTGGAAGGAGACTACCATAAGGGATCTTAGTTATTTGGATCTAAGCATCAGAATGATCCACGATAGATCTGAATTAAGGTAAAGAATCCATGTAGACGACTCTACTTAATGTGGAAAAAGGCTTTGTTGTTGTCATTATGGACATGCCAAACTGCCACAAAGATAGAGATTGAATGTCTAGACTGTAGAGGCGACAGTACATATGCAAGAAGGATGAGATAGCGTAGGCAATCAAGTTCAAACGAGCAGCTAGGAGGGAAAGGGGACAAGGATGGGCCCTTTGTGTGCGGTGATACAATACTACCAGTTTTTTTAAAGGTGTGAGGCACTCCAATGCACTCGGCATTTGCCTAGATGCCTGCCTAAGGGAAAAGGGTGATATAAGTAAATAAATAAATAAGTGTGAGTCTATATACAAGTATGTATGTGTTTGTAAATGCAAATTTATATATGTGCATAGCGTCAAAAATGCAATCTAAGATTAATCAAATATCTATGTAGCGTATATGTATATACACATGCATATATAAATGTGTACGTCTATATGTGTACATGTATGTGTATGTATATATGTATAACATATATATATGATCTAGTTAGAAATTCTTAGGTCCAATAAGAATGCTAGTTAAGCATACTTAAAAGTTGAAACTAATATATATATATATATATATATATATATATATATCAATGTAAAAACCTACAAACGGATAAAAAATAATAAAATGGCAAAAATCACTAGTTTTACCTTAGGCATTCACCTTGAAAGCCCAAAGCCTCGACCTAGTTGCTCTCCTGAGTGGGCATCCGAGGTAAAAACACCTTTGGATGGAGGTAAGGTGATAGGCCTTCCCTTGCTTGAGCGCCTAGGCCAGCGGCTGGAGCACCTTCGATATCATCTACTATGCTTGTTGAAGGCACTGTTGTAAAAGTCGGCCGACTAGGCCGACTAGTCGACTCGGGGGGGTACCCGACTCGACTAGGCCAAATCGGCCAATAGTCGATCAGACCCGATTAATCGCCCGATTAGTCGGCCTAGTCGGCCGACTAGTCGGCCGACTTTTGCATAGAGATTTCTCGGCTGACTTTTGCATAGGGATTTCAGATATATGTTTCGGCGCAAACCGTAAACTCGATTACCCGTTTAGAATTAGATGAGATTAAGGGCTTGTTAGACAATAAGATGAGATACTTAAAGTTACATGCTAATAAGTATAACTCACAAATAAATTTAAAATATAAAAACAAAAAACACTAAAAATGTTAAATAAAAATTATAAGAAAATTTGGTATACTTCTGTACTTTAAATTATAGTTTTTCATCTAGATATAAAATAACAACTAATTAATATACTATCCTGGATAATTTTACTTAAAACTTTGTGATTTAATTTCATGTTGGTTAACTTATATAAGATTAGAATTATGTTTATTACGCCTAAATGTTCGTTAACTTAGATACTTTTTATTGATTTGCATGATAGTTAGGTAACTTAGGTTATTTACCTTTTGTGGTTGTTGATTAGCTTTGTATTAATTTATTTCTAACTTCAACTCGTGCTATGTACCAAACATTTTATTCTTAAAATTTTGTCCGTGCTATGAACCCAACATTTTGTTTTTAACTTGCTTCGTTTTTTCTTCTGTTGCTATAATTTTTTAAGCTCTCAAAAATATTAAAACTGCTAAATATATGAATATAAATGAGAGTATATGTTATAAAACTTGATTTATATATTTAAAATAATTAAAAAATTCAAAACCGACTAATGCCCGACTAAATCCAATTACTCTCCCGACTGCCGATTAATCCTTAGTCAGTGACCCTGCCGACAGAGTACCGACTGCCGACTTCTGCAACCTTGGTTGAAGGGTGAGACAATAACGGCCAAAAGCTAAAGAGGCAAGTCTAGGTGATGAGAGGCAGAGTGTTGTCCACAAGTGAACCAACGTGGGAGTGGTAATGCTGGGTTTGGGCAAAGTTGCAAGTAAAGGAATGATGACAACAATTACAGGAGATGTCAATTCAATCACGTATAGAAAGAGGGAGATGTCAGATGTTGTAATTAAGATAAAAATATAGGAATTGTATATTAAATTCATAATTTGGGACAAAAAATTGATATAGCATAATAATTAGATAATGGCTACTTTTATTAATTTTTTTAGTTCTATGTTCCTCTATCCAAAATCATGATGAATGGTAAAGATGTTTCAGTATTGACCTTCGAATGTGTAAGTGGTGCCTAAAATCGTGTCAATAAAGAATCTTGAGAAATTTTAAAATATATTACTCAAAGAATCAATGTAATCATTTAAGGGTCCAAAATAAAAATTGTAATAAAATAAATTTTAAAAAAATATCAAAATGAATATATATGAAAAACACGATCATTTGAAAATGTGTAGTTCATGTAGAACCAAACTTTCAATTTATTACACACTTAGGATTGAATTTTTGTCATCACGGAGGAGTTACGACTTAGGGGGTTGGGGGTATCCTCGGATGCAAGAAGGCAAGGGAATTTCCAAGAGTGTTGTTTTGACGAAAGTCATATACTTATTAGTAAATGAATCCATTTCATCTAGGATGGCATCCACCTCCATCAATGAAATCCAATCATCAATGTATCATCAAACATGACTAATATGAATATATTAGTTCGTTTAGTGCATGCTTACTAAATCATTTTTTAATGGTTAGTGGGCACGCCATGATTTTCAAAAACTAGTATGGAGACAAAAAGGTGATGCCTTACTACGCTTTTTAGGCAAAACCGCCTCATCTATAACCTCGATATGTTGTAGTAAGGAGTAAGCCTTTGTTAGTCAATACAATTTTGAGTCAATGAGGTAGAACCAAGGTGATGCCTCATTAGGATTTGAAGGGAAAGACATTTAAATAAGATATTATATCTTTCTAACTAATCAAGGTCATACTGTAGTTAAAATATAATAACTTTTTAACTAGAATAATTATTTCAATATAATATAGTCCTCTAACAACAAATTATGGTAATTCTTTAACTCGTAGGATTGTATTCCACTAGGATAAGTTTTTCTAAAAGGTTATTGGAACGATTGACACATTTATATAAGAATAAAAGAGATTGATCTTTTCATATGTTCAAATCAAATCACTTACAATTTCAATGTCATTCCTGGTATTTGTAGTAGCTCCTAGCCAAACCAAGACTTTTCTCACAACTTGAGTAATACAAAAAATTATCATCTTTTTTTCGACACAAATTTGATTCATTACTCAACTTTAGTTCAAATTGTACTATGTAGAAATTCAATTGATTTTTCATTCTAGCAAGTGCCCTTCTATCACAGTTAGCTCTTAAATAGTTAGAGTAATTCTTGTATCCAACTTGATAGATCGTCTTCGTGTACCCTTTTAATCTCTCTTAGACATTGTTTCCTAAAAGAATCTAACATCCAACTCCTTTTTTATTTGTCTTATCGTTGTATATTATATAACTCCCCATACAATTTCCTTTAATTCAAAAAATATGAGCAATAGGCAACTATTAAGCACTTTAAAATTTGAAAAATGTGGAGTAAAGCGGTTACAATGGAATCGAGGCGAAGCATAGCCTCAAGGTGGTAAGGTGTAAACATCAGTATTCCGTCAAGAAAAAAACAGATCACAAAAAAAGCAAACTTTAAGGAAAAATAGTCCATTAGAACTTACAATAGTGCTTTGTGTCCATTATTCTTCATGGACACGATTAAAGCTATCAGTGAAAATAATAGGCATGTAATCTGCTACCGATGTCTTCCCAAACAGTTTATAAGAACTATATGGAGTCGTCAAAATATGTAATCGACTTCTAATAGGGACGATCACGATGTAAAAATACCATAAGAAAATAAAAAAGGATCTTTTGATGAATGGTCATGACTCATGACAATGCATGGGTCAAACACAAGCAAGACAAAATTCCTTGTAAGCCATCATTGTAAAATGCATCAAACTTTTCAAGTGTTCTCTCCCCAACTTCAAGCCTCACAAACACAAGAAATGGAGTCGCCCAGCTTGGGAACTCCATCACACGTTGGTTTAAGAGCTCAGTACGGACAAAGGGAAACCAAGTCTCATCTATCAAAGCCAACCTCCGATTTTCGTGCGTTAAACGGTACTTAACTGTTTGGAAAGTTAGTTTAAAATTGTCAAGTAGTAAATATTTATTTACCAATAACCGATTATGAGTTATTAAATGCTAAAATGAATAAAAATTCATGATTTTATGATTTTAGGTACAGCAATACTTATCCTAACAAAATTTTAATTGGAAATGTGAGATCTTAGTTTTTTGTTACATTGTTATATTTCAAACCGTTGAATGAGCCAATTCGAGATCTCACCAACAAATCATTAAAAACTGCCAACTCAACCAAAAGGGGGAACGAGAAGCCATAGCTCATTGCTATGTCCAATCATCTTGCCAATTCAAAGTAACAACCATCACCAAGTGCTTGTCTCAGTAAAGCAGAATTCCACAGAAGAACATAACGTATCCCCTTATAGAAGTTCAAAGGGATAGCTTTGTGAGTCAAAGCGGGGGCGATGGTGATGCAAAATGGAATTTGCATGACTGAAAAAATAATATCTGATTGTGGAATTTTTTACGACAAAGAAAATGGAGTGATTGAGAAAAGAAGCACGTCGGTTGCGCGAGATTCGAGGAAGAAGAAGCGTGTAGATCGCGTCGAGGGAGAAGTTATAGAGAAAAGAGATAAAGATAAAATCTCAATTTTTCATATAATCTAAACTTACTTAAAGAATAGACTATCACCCATTTATATAGGAGGGATGAGATTACAAAAATAGAAACCAAATAAATTTAAATCAAACTTATCCTAATTTGACTCTAATTGATTTGAATAAAAATCCAAATCTACCTTATCCTAATTTGAGTCTAACTAATTAAATTTGACATTCAAATTGAAACCAACTAACTAATTTGAGATCACATGCGATCTCTTTTATTTAAATAAAACTGTGACGACTCAAATAAACGTAAATAAAATTAGCCTCTAAATAACCGATAAAAAGTAGAACATGAGGCCTTATTTATCCGTTTCACGCTGCATCAGTTCTCCTCTGCTTGAAAAATTCGTCTCCTGACGAATTGCTTGATCTGCAGGCTTGAAGCTTGATAAATTTAATTCGACATTCTCGATCCAGCCATGGAAGAACTGGTGTGGAGCAAACGGCGGAATCCATGCGTGCGCAGTGCGAACGTTGGAGCCGGTAGCTTCATGACGGAATAGCATGTGTGGCGCGAATGCGGGCGCCAATCTGGCTTCTGTCCCCTTGATATGGTGCTTGAAAAATTGATGTGGCATCTTCATGTCAAACAACTCGTCCTTCGGAAATTCCATAACAAAGCAATAATACACGTATAGTAGAGGAGAAGATGTAGCCAATGAATTAAGCCATGGGACCTTTAAATAGGTGAAACCCATGATCCTAATTCTAATTTGGTAAGGAGGCCACCCAAATTTCTTTATGCAGCCCTGCTTTTTAAATGTTCCTGCTCTAGGGGGTTGAAATGTAATTTTTATACCCGTTTACTTAAACAAAAATCGTAAGATAAGTTCTTCAATTGACCTTCGAGATAAAAGCTCTTGGAAGGAGAGGTTTTTCTACAAATTTTCCAAATCAGCTCCAAATCCCTACTTTGGAGGGATGCGGTCCTCTTCGGTTGGAGAGTTCCAACCCATATTAGGGTTTCTTCGATCCGAGCACGATGTTGGTGGCACATATAAGGGGGAAAGCGTTGGCGGTGGTATTGCATCGGTGGAGGGGGTTCGTGAACATGGACTGGAGACGAGGACTCCAGCGGCGGTGGTACGGGGCCGAGGTGAACCGCAGGAGGGGGATGGCGGGAGGGTATTGCATCAGACAGGGAGGTGGAGAGAGAAGTTGGCGGAGAGGTGATGTATGGGAGGTGGCCATGGTGTCGGGGAGAGGTGGAGGGGAGTCGGGGTAGGTGCTGGAAATAAGGAAGATGAGGGCTGGTGGTGCGGGGTAGGATGGGGATGATGGCGATGGTGGTGGGGTGGGAAAAATATTGGGTGGAGGGACAGGCAGCATCGGGGAAGGGTGGTGGCGCATAGGGTTGAAAGGAGAGTTGGGGAAGGCGTTGTAGAGAAGGGAGGGGAGGGTGCTGGGGGTGCAACGCAGGAGGTGCAATGGTGGCGGGAGGGGGTTCTGGGGTCTGTTTGGTGGGGGATGGGGGTGCAGGGGTGGTGGGAGAGGGCGTGGGGGCTGGGAATGGGGGCGAGGCTGGACTGGTTGCTGGGGGTATGGGTGGCGAAAGGGGGCAGCGAGAGGATCCTGAGTAGGCTGCAGGTCGATTTCGGCGGTGTTTGCAAGTCTGAAATTACCTGGACAGCGAGCAGATCGACACTTTTTTCTCCTGTCACGGTCTAGATTGCGAGCAAATCGTCATTGACGACGAGATTTTCGTGATTTTCTTCATTGTGGGTTTGGACAGCGGCTTCTATGATCGAAGATTTTGATTCGGCGACGCATAGAATCTCGAAATTAGCTATCAAATCTCGTAGCTTTGATTGGAAATCAAGCAGTACGCCCATCATCTTCTTGTTGTAGGCTTCTTCGGCTCGTCATTTACGCTCCGACGAATGATGATCTTTCATCGCATGTTGGCGCGAACGTCTGGACGGATCGTCAGATCGTGATGACGATATGTAGGCCATGTTCTAATACCAATTGATGCAAAATGGAATTTGCGATGACTGAAAAAATAATATTTGATTGTGGAATTTTTGATGGAGAAGAAAATGGAGTGGTTGAGAAAAGAAGCACGTCGGTTGTGCGAGATTCGATGAAGAAAAAGCACGTAGATCGCGTCAAGGGAGATGGAATAGAGAGAAGAGATAGAGATAAAATCTCAATTTTTCATATAATCTGAACTTACTTAAACAATAAACTATCACCCCTATATAGGAGGGATGAGATTACCAAAATAGAAACCTAAATCAAACTTATCATAATTTGACTCTAATTGATTTGAATAAAAATTCAAATCTACATTATCCTAATTTGACTCTAACTAATTAAATTAGAAATTCAAATTGAAACCAACTAACTAATTTGAGATCACATGCAATCTCTTTTATTTAAATAAAATTACGACGACTCAAATAAACGTAAATAAAATTAGCCTCCAAATAACGGATAAAAAGTAGAATATGAGGCCCTATTTATCCATTTCACGTTGCATCAGATGGAGAGAGGGTGCAGGAGTGGGAGCGGTGCGAAAGTGGAGGAGAATCTCATTTTCGGTGAGCAGAGGGCCACCATAATTGGAGAGAGTAGCAAGGGAGCGCAAACAGAAGAGGGGGAGGATGTTGATGACATAGTCATGGCCTCAAATTTCAGCGAAATTCAATCGAATTTCTGTTGAATACCGATATCCAGTCGAAATCGAAATTTGATCGAAATGGCCCGAAATGACCGAAATATGGGGGCTCTAGTACAAAAATGACCGATTCCACCGTTTTGATCTATCACCAAAATGGAGACCGAAAACGACATTTAGGGCCTTGGACATAGTCATGGAGGAGTTGATTAGAGGAAGACTCGTGGAGCGATGCGAAGAAGAATCAAGGTAATGAACGGCTAAAGCGGAAGGAGGAGGCATCTTCGTGGTGCTTTCGATGTGGTGCAAGCAAGGGATCACATCTCCACGATCTGTGAGGGAGTGGAGCAGTTATGCTTTTAATGTGGTTGTCCGGGCCATCGTCGGAGAGAGTATTTGGAGAAGGGTTCCTAGTAGAAGGAGGAGGTAAATCCAGTGCAATCTAAACCCATCGAGGCAGTTGCGGCGCATACAGATAAGTATAAGAACCATCAAGAAGCAGACTTCGTCACCCTGTTTATGAGTTTATCTAAGGGATCGATGAATGAAGACCCCCTAGATGGAATACCGATCGAGGTAGGTGAGGAAGAATCTCTGCAATGGCTTCTTGACGGGCTCTCGAAGGTGAAATTGGAAGGCGCGACTGTGGATGTGCTATGTACGCAAAGCGGGTTATGTTGTCTAAGGGGTCTATCATCGTCAAATACGAAGGAAGTGTTGTTGGGGACCTTGGATGGATGCTACTACTGGATTCGAGGGGGCTTGTCCAGTGGCAACGACTGTGCTATCTTGATGGTGTTGTAGGGGATGCCAGTGAGGCTTGAAGGTGAAAGTTCCGGGTGTCCCGTTAAGATGTCGAACAATGGAGGCCCTTCGTGAAGCGCTACTGCATGTAGGAGAGATCACAGATATTTGCAGCTCCGACATGCAGCCGGGCGAGGAGGCGGAGATGATCGTACGGCTGTGAGGTCATAAGTCGTTGCTTCCGATAAGGACGACGTTGTGGCCGAGCCATAGATTGGCCACGCTCTGGCTTGTATCTTGGTTGTGAAGCATAACGGTGGCGAAGGGGTGATGGCAACTCGACAGTGAAGTCACCAAAGGTCAAAGAAGCTCAAGCGACGGTATGTGCAGCGTAAATTTTGAGAACTCCGAGATTTGGGGAGGTGAAACAATTGCATTGAAGATAATGCCCTAATACATCCATCACGATCTTGAGAGCGTATTTATTCGGATCGGTTCGAGTCGCCTTGTCAACCCAATTGTTTTAGTCATCAGATAAGCCCAACTTCATCAACGGATATGGTGGTTCCCGGACATCATGTTCTTACTCAAATAGACCATTCGGATCAAATCTTGGTGCAGAACTCGAATGCTTGGTTTGGATCCCAATATTCGGATCTGAACGAATTTTTTAACCCTTCGGCATGCCCTTTGTATGTGGAACGAGGTCGAGAAGACATGATGCCCCTAGAAGACCTTATCATGCCATCGGGTTTCAATATAGGGTTGCATTTATTTAAATTTCAATTTTATTTACGTTTATTTAAGTTGTCGCAAATTTAATTTAAAATAACAAGATCGCATGTGATCTTCAAATTAGTAGTCAATTTCAAATTTGAAATTCAAAATTAGTCGGTTAATTAGTTAGAGTCAATTTAGGATAATTGGTTTCAATTTGAATTCGAGTTTCTATTTTTGTAACCTCATCCCTCCTATATAAAGGGATGATAGGCTAGTGTTTTTAGTCAGTTCAGTAAATATAAAATTTGAGATTCAATCTCTATCTCCCTCCCTCGTCTCTCTCCCCCCGACGCGATCTACGCGCTTCTTCTTCCTCAAATCTCTCGTTCACCGACGAGTTTTCTTTTCTCAACCCCTCCATTTTCTTCTACCAAACAACCTCCACCGATCAAATTTAATTTTTGTCGTCGTCGAATTTTCAATCTGCATCACTTTGGGTTCGCTGTGCAAAAAGTAGGAGATCTTGGATAGGGAGGCGACCTCTTCGAGGCGGTTGGTGCGGCATGCGGAGGTGGGTCAGATGACCCCTTTTTCGTGCAGTCGGCAAGGAATCGAAGAATCTCAAAGGTGGTGCCTCGTCATGTTAAGGTGAAAGGAGGAGTGCACCATAGCAGAGCGTAGAAGTTCTAACAAGGCAAGGGTGGTTTTATCGGATCATTATGGGAGCCAAGACCGCAACTTCGATGTTTCTCACAGAACCATAGGAAGGCGGATGCTCCTGGCTAGGAAATCTTAAAGCTAGAGTGTATGCGTAAAGAGGGAGACCATGTGGATGATGTTGAGGGCGGTACAACAACCCAGGAGGATATTGACTTCGGGGAAACGGGGTAGAAGCTGTTGGAAATAAGAAGGGATGGCTAGCAAAGTACACTTCGGTGGTGATTGTGAAGAACTCGAAGAGGGCTTTTGAATTAGAAGTTGCACAGATGTTGGGGGTGCATATGGTGGTGACGGTCCCCTCGATTTTCATTGCTCTTATCATGGAATGTGCAGGGGTTGGACCAATCTTAGAAGAGGCTGGCAATCAACTCCATGTTGGCCACTTGGAAGATCGATGTGGCTTGTCTACGAGAAACAAAATTTGATTAGTGGGAGTTTATGAGAAGGAATTTGACTTCGAACACTAATCTCATGAAGTTTAGAGTGGAATATTTTGGTGTGGTGACTCCCGCCTCGAGAGGCTCCCCCTTTTTTCTGGTAAAAAAAATGAAGTTTAGAGTGGTATTAGCAAATGGAAGCTCTGAGGGTGTTGTGATAGCTTGGAATGGAAATCTTTTACACATGGTTGATGAGGTGAGGCAGATTGATTCAGTTTCAATGCTCTTGGTTTGCAAGGTAGATTAGCCGGTCATGTGGTATCATCGATCTACAGCATTCCGAGTTCATCCTTGAATGTGGCCATGTGGGTAGAAATACGGAACATTAGGATGAGATTCACGACCGAGGCTTGGGTGGTGGGAGGAGATTTTAATGCCATGCTTTATGCGGAGGATAGGCCTAGCGGGCGAGGGCACAAGATCATGGTTCCTAACTATTTACGAATACGGTGGAGGAATTAAACCTGGAGGTGTTTAATGCGACGAACTACAAATATACTTGGAGAAGCTCGTATTCTAGGTCTCAAATTGTCAGGTTTCTCCTATCAGTGGAGGCTTTGAAGATGTTTATTCTTGCGCAGTTTATACACTTCCTAGATCGAGATCTGATCATACACATCTATTTCTAGATACTTGCAATGGTAGGAACTCTTTGTCATACTTCCGTTTCAAGAGGTGTCGGAGGATGTAGGATGGTTTTCACGACCTACTTGTTTCGTTCTGGTCGAGCTTGGAGGCGAAGGGATTGGCTATTCATCAGCAGACTTTGGGGTAGAGATGAAGACATTTGTTGCAGACTAATTCACGGGATTTATAATATTAGGGATCCCCTTGGCATATCACAACATCCGCATATATACACTCCTCCGCCTTTTAAAACAAAGCCATATAAACTCATTTTGTAATGGTGATTGTAAGTATTTTGATACTAAAGAAAGAATTGCAACAAATTTCAATGTTTATACTATGAAAAACACTTTGTTATTCAGTTGTTACTCGTGATCTATAATATTAATTTAAATATGTGTTAATTTCAATGTGAATTTCAAACCAAATATCAGTAGAGTTCAAATCTTATGTTGGATTCAATAAAATAAAGGAGAACCCCATTTAAATACACGTAATACAAATGAGTTAAAGTATATGTACCTCTAGCAGAGATAGCAGAAGGGATTCACAATCTTAGGCTATTATAATATTTTTCAAGAACTCAAAAATCATTCTATATATTTAAGATCTAATGGTGAAGTTTTCTACTACACAGAGAAGACCTCCTTAGATTATTTTAAGAGATAAATATCATATAAGATCTAATACCTCTCGTCCGAATATGACCTAATCTTCGGATAAGAGATTGAGACATAAAATTAATAAATTTCTCACTACCAAGCTTAAACTAGCATGACTAAAACGGCCAAGCCAACCTCAAAAAAACACCAATAATACCGGTCTAAAAAGTAAATTTGTTGCATTTTGAAATTGTTTACCAATTCCCGAGGTGAAGATATTCGCATACTCATGCAACGCACGGGCTCCCTACTAGTTTAGTATTAAAGGAATCGGTTCTCAACTTCAATATTTCACGATGCGTATTGTTTCTCATCATTAAGTTTTATATTTCATCAAAGCCATGATATTCGTACGAATGTTTATAAATATATAAGATGCACAACATTTGATTGAAATCAATTGGTACTTTTATCTTGGTAATCAATGACCATATATGTATAAATATACAAGAATATGCATGTTGTAAATGGTTTTTATATTTAAAAATAATTGCAAACAAATAATCGGAATTTTCTAAATAATCGCCTAAATATCATTTATTCTTTGTTTTGTGCAGTGATTGTCAAATAATATATCAAATAACAACTTATACAGCACTATCTACCCTCTCCCATGTTGTTCATTGTCGATACATGGTATGTATATCAATATTGCCGGGGTCATATAGGGCAAGGTATTCAAAAGGTTTGATGTGATCATATAGGGCAAGGTATTCAAAAGGAAGGTGGAAGCTTTGATGAGGTCTTTCTTTTGGTCGGATGGGAGACAAGCAGCGAGGGGATTGCACCTGTGGCCTGGGAGGATCTTGTCGTGCCGATTGCTGAGGGGGGCCTTGGTGTCCGAGATGTGGAGACGATGAACAAGGCTTTGCTTGCCAAATGGGTGTTGCAGATTTGAGGTTCCTCAGAGTCCTTGGTCTATAGGCTTTTGAGGAGGATTTACGGAGTCACAGGGGAATTGGTGGCCGGGAGAAAGCGTGGTTGAGTCGTCGTTGTGGATGGGGATCAGGGTCGTGCTGCCGGAGCTAATGTCTTTCCTTAGGCCGAGGATGGGGAATGGCCAGCATATCAGGTTCTGGCAGGATAACTGGACGGGGGAAGGGGAGCTGGGATGCCGCTTCCCAAGGTTGATGGCCTTAGCAGTTGACAGGGAGGCTCGGCTGGTGGAGGTCGTGGACTCGGGGTCGTGGGCTCCGGCGTTCCGCTCAGTTCCGTCCGATCAGCGTTTGGATGAGTTCTTGCAGTTGTTGTCGGAGATTCCCACGCCTGCGGAGATGTCTGGGGAGGTAGACCATTTTGAGTGGGCGGAGGGACGGTTCTCGCTAAAGGAAGCTTATCGAAAGATACGGGGAGGTGGAGTTGGGCGTGATGAGGACCTTTGTGCCGATACTAAGGTAATTTGGGCGGCCAAAATCCCTACTCGGGTTAAGGTGTTCCTTTGGTGCCTAAGGAGAAACCGTCTGTGCAACAAGGTAAGGAGGGGGAGGCTGTTGGGGGTGGAAGATATGACATGTGATAGATGTCAGGAGTGTCTGGAGGACGCGGAGCACATTTTCTTCGGATGCAGGTCTTCAGCACAGGTTTGGGATTTGTTGGGGCTGACTTGGGTCCAGGCTTCCGGCTCGGAGAGTTTTTGGAGATCTATTCGATCGATGGGTCTCGGGTCCTCTGACGATGTTTCGAGGCCTTTTGCCGTGTTGTGGGCTATTTAGCTTGGCAGGAATGATTGCATATTCAAGGATCAGCGGTTCTATTATGAGAACGTGCTCGCACACTGTAATGCTTTGTACAACTAATGGATATCTAACTGATGTATCTTCTTGCTACTAATGAAAGTTTTGGTGTGGTTCCCGCCTTGGGAGGGCTCCCCCACTTTTTTATTTCAAAAAAAAGGTATTCAAAAGGTTGATCAACAAGAAATAGTCGAGATATACACACTTACATAACCTTATGCACCCTCAATAAAGCTATAATGGAATCTCGGCTAGAGACAGCAAGTGCTTCGTAAGACACAACAGACTGGACCAGTTCTCACAAGTGTTACGACCAAGTAATGCTAGAGTAATTGTGGAACAACGCTGGAGTATGTATTCCATACTGCAAGTGCTTCGTAGTTGACAAGTCATCAAAACCAAAGGCAATTCTAGTGAATGAGGAAGATGGATCCATTCCCCAATCAAAACACCGAGAGTACATCAATGGCCCTCCAAAAATTGACCGAGCTTGTACAAGTAATCTACTACAACTAAATAATAATAACCAACTAATACCTAAATTTTACAAATTTTTTGTATCGGATCGCATTAAGAACTCATCTATTTACTGACAAATGTTACTCCTGGCTCCTCAAAAATGTCAGTTTTGGATGAAAGAATAACAAGTGAAAACTATTCATTGATCTTCATATTTCACCTAGGATGATTTTGCATGGGGTAACAATTCTTCTGGGAATACTTATTATTGAGCGTCTGGAGAAAGAAGAAATAAGCAGTTTTAACACAATGGTTTCATAAAATAAATGATTCAGTTAAAGCCAAAGCAATACATGCCAACAGATCCTTGAGAGAAGGAATGACCATATGCCAAAAGCAAAAGCAAGGAGAACGACTCCTCATAGATAGCAAGAAGGCTCTATAGGGCCAAGAATCCATTCCAAGATGAGAAAAATGAAAAAAAAATAGTTTCCACGTAGGCCATCTAAAATGCGCAAACCCTTGCTCATCCAAAAACAACATATGCTTCCTTCTCATACGGGCAATATTCATCCATCAATAAGGATTAAAGTATCTTCTATTTCCTCAAATAAGAGTTTCTATACCCCCAAGCCCTCATTTAGACATCTTCAGGCCAACTTCTTCTTGACTCATCTTTAGGCTAACTTTCTTCCTGTCTCATCTTATATACAGAAGTTTACCATAAAACAAACTTCTATCCTAAATATAACGTGTAAAAAGAAGATCAAAACTAATCAATAAGAAAGCATTGTTCTTTTTCTGCCAAGGATGTCTATAAACCTACAACTGGGAAGAGAAGAATGGTCAACCAATGAAAATCGATTGGAATGAAATTGCAGGTAAGGAAAGATGCAAGTGAGGAAAATACATGAGATATATTTAGAACAGAATCAACATGATTCCATGACCTACCTGTCTCTACTTATAAGTATTGTCAAGGTAATATGGCATTCATGTGAGAAAAAGAAGGTTCTGGAGATTGGAAATATTCATGATCAAAATGGCAAAGCCTTCTCCCACTATAAGCAGGGACGGCTACATGAATTCTGGTTCAAATCCATGTTGAAAGATTCGACTATTTTTTACGTTGGTTGTAGACTACCTAAAGCAACCCCCACAAGGGGGATTTGAACACTGGTCTTTCGGGTGGTAGGCAAACTGCACTACCACCAGACTATTAATTGATCATGAAACTGTTCATGATCAATTAAAATAAATTCAGGAGATAATGAAAAACAAGCAGAGTGTTGGAATACCGGATCATTCACCAAATATATCATGATTGAAACCTCATCCTTCTCGGACAGCAAAATAATTAGAACATTTGATTGATTAATAAAAAAACCAATAGTCTCCTGCCTGTTCATGGCCACTGTTGTTTATCCACCCACATTCTAATGATGTGGTCTCTCAAATTATCTGAAGTGCTGTAAAGTTGAAGCAAATCACCAATTGAGATGAATAGATAGCACTTACAACTGCCGACCATTAAGTGTCAGAATAGCAAGAGCAGCTGATCGACGATCGAAGTAGTCAACGAATCCAAAGGATGACTGCATAACACAGGGAGTATATAATGACAAGGCATAAATAAGTAGACATGGTCAAAAATTAAAGAGAATCATTTAAAGACAAAAGGTAAACCGCTCCTGCAATGGCTGTGTAAAATTCACTATTGAATTAAGAGAGAATTTCCATATTGTGCTTTCCATTGCCGGGCACAGTTTGTCCCTCCAAATTAACACAAAGTGGCATCTTACACTTATTGGTGAGAGAGAGAGAGAGAGCTTTGTAGCAAATATCTCAACAATTTGACATAAGCGTTACTCTAAGATAAATTCAACAGTAAATTCTATCCAAAACATTTATCGTACACAAAAGATACTAATACTACAAATGATGAAAAGAATATTAAAGCTTCCTAAGTTGATGCACGAAGAAAAAATAAGACTAAAGAAATTTGTGACCTTCTCCTTCCTGATAAGCTTGCATCCTTCAAGAGGTCCAGTGGTTTGGAAAACTTCTTGAAGCAAAGATTCAGTTACTTGTGTATGAATATTACCAACATACCTTCATGGCCCAAACCAAAAATGAGAACAATTTGAAGCGAAGAATAGAAAACATGGATGAATAAATAGAAAAAGGTCAAAGAAAATGACAAGTCCGATCTTTTCGATTTTAAATATCTGAATCCTCCAGATTAAATAAAATAAAAGTTCACTTTTTTCAACTTAAAGATGTGAAGTTCAAGTTCAGAGTTGATTTAAATGAAAAAACAGAAATTTTATTAATCATCAAATTGAGTATCATGAACCACGGGAATCAGGACTGGTAAGGACGGCAAAGACCATCGTAAGTGATTAATTAAGTCCAGAGGTAACCTATGGGATCCCATTCCAAAGATCAAGGTTTAATAGTTACCAAACACAACAAGGATGCAATTTTATTACAAATAGAATATCTCCAGTACTCACACACTACGGCATGTACTTGTATCAAAACCAGGCGGCAGATTTCCACTTGGCAACGGCTCTATCTGAAAAAAGAAGCGTGGAGAAAGAATAAGAAAGTAGGCATAGTTTAGCAAAACCAAGAAGTTTTTTAACGACAAAATCCATATGATCCTCTAAAGCACAACAACCCTGTGTCCATTTATCATGCTTTTGACAATTCAATGCTCATTTCCAAAGAAGATTTGACTGCATAAACTAAGTTGCCAAAGAGAACTTAGAGATGATGAAACAAGAGGGTCGTGTTTACGACTCTCTAAAAGAGAGAAAAACTTCAACCAATCCAGTGAAAATGTTTCAAAATAAAAAGTAATTAAAGGTTGACTACAAAACATAGGTGGCATCCTAAAGAACTGAATGTAACCCATATAGAAAACAACTGAAAGTGGTTTAAAAAAGAAGTCTAAAACAAATTTAACTAAAAATGATTAAAGTTCAAAAGAATTTTATAGAGTATAAAAGATAAAAAAATGAAAAAATCTACTTAACAGCACTAAAATTTATGACATAGAAAATGGAATCAAAGATGGATCAAGAATTTGAAGCAGTACCAGGGATATAATATGCACTACTTTATAATGGATATGATAACTCAAGGACCGAATTATTATTTTATTCTCATTCAATAAAATTAAAAAAAATAACAATCATGTGATATTTGATGCAACAAAATATTAGAAATATATATATATACACTCGGCATCTAGTTTAATGTTCAGCCCCTCATTTGGCCTACTCTCATCATTAGGAGTTTTCCATCAAACATTGAGATTAACAATAGACCAAAACCATTTTAACACTTTAGGAGAATGATCTAGAAATCCACTCTTCCCTTACACCATTTATATCTAGGTGGATCAAGGATAACAAAATGTGAAGATCCAACTACTTAAATCTTAATCAGAATATATATTATAAGCGATGTATAGGGACCATTCAATCTGAGACGAGAAACAACTCGTTGTTTAATTGTGAACAATGAATGCTAATAGATACCAATACTATGTCTCCATCATAATTAACAACAACAAAGCCTTCTCCAACATTAAATAGAATCAGATACGTGGATTCTTTGCCTCCATTCAGATCTACTTTGGGTCATTCCCGGACTTAGATCCAAATAACTAAGATCCCTTCGAATAGTCCCATTCCAATACTTCTTGGGCCTTCTTCACCCTCTCTTAACAGACTCAACATCCCAAATCTTATATCTTCTAACCAGTGCATCAACTGACCTCTTTTGCAAATGGCCAAACCACCTTAAGCGGTTCTCATACATAATATCAAAAAAACTCTTCAACTTAAACCGATTTCCTTCACGACAAAAGTTTTCTCACTTAAAATATAGATCATTGCATGCAGCAGACTAGACAAAACCTACTGTTAGGTTGAAACTTTTTCTTTTTTGAAAGCCAAAGGATGACTATCAGAGGTCAATAATCTTGTAATGGTATATAGGGAGGCATTTTGAGGGGCATATTTGAGCTGAAGTGCAGCAGCATCACTTGTAAATGTGGCTTTACATGTGCATTTGATATATCGCTCCCATGTTTGATTTGAACCATCTTTCTCCATATGTTCTATAGCTTTGGAAGTTGAGAATGATTGTATTATGAACCAAGTGGTCAGCACAGTTGGGAGACCGCTTGGCCCCTCACCTTTTTGTTGATGGATCAGGGATAAAGGCAAGTAGGAGGGACAATAGTCCGCATTGTCGTTTGGCTTATTGATCTTCCATGTGAGGGATAAGTTGAAGTTACCATTATGTGTTTTGTTGTTATTTTCAAGACTTATAAGATAACTGATTTCCATTAAAGAGTGGTAGTTTAGCTGGCAAGAGGAAAACGGATAGGGAGTTGATGAGGGATAAGTGTAACTATTTCTTGAGGGAGAATAGGAAAGAGAGATAACTACGTTGGAGTCCCAATAGTCATCTTACCACCCCCTTAAAACCACTTATTTTTTAACCATTTAAGATAACCACTTTGATGAGTGGTTTAGGAAGGAGAATGATGAAAATTAGGTCATCTTTGAATGGTCAGGATCTCGAGAGCATGTCCTTCCGTAAGAAAGCCTATGACAGGGGTTCTTTTCCAGAAAATTATTCCACCTCTTGGAAGGATAAGTAGTAGGAGTTATACTTATACTGGCATAGACTTATTCAGGATAAATCCATATTCCATGGGCCTATCCACCAACTAAATTGAAAGGGAAAGTTAAAATCCAGATCTTTTGATACAATCGTTGCATAATTTATCTTCACAGAGAAGGAATAAAACCAATTTAAACAAGCATTACAAGAGACTAAGCAAGAAAGAGGTGGATGGATGGATCGATAGATAGATAGATATGACACTGATGTGGAGTTTATCTTTTTTCTTACTTGCAGGAAAGAATCTAGGGACTTGTCAGATATGTTAACTTGCAAATACAAAAGTATCTCTCAATTTTACATGTAAAAAGACATTGGCTAAGGAATTTTCTAAATAAAGGACATGCAGTTTATAGATAAACTCGGTCAGCCATTTGACTATTAGTCTATTATGAACCAACATCAATGCTCGGGGTCCTAAGCCCCGTAGTAATGCACATAATCAAAAACCCTTTTTTGTAAAACTAGATCTTGACTTCTTAGTTTTTCCTTTTGTGTGTTATGCCTTCGTTTACTGAAATAAGCTTGGCATGGGAAGTTTGTGGAAACTTAAATCCAACCTCACTCAGTGCCAAGTCTTTATACCATGCCCTCCGGGGATACAGCATCAAGATATGATCCCTAAACTCCACATATAACGAACTAATCCAGCACTCCCAATACCACTAACCAAAACCACCAGAAGCAAAAACAACGCAAAAAAACTCACCATACCAAATCCACAATGCAGCCCAATCCACAATATCATACTCCAACACTGCATGTGAAGTTCACTTTTACCCAGTCAACCACCCAGATAACCCAACTGCACGAATCATCACACCCCAAGGCATTCAAACTACCAAGCACGCATACCTGCACTCTAGTCCATTTTCCTCGAAATAAAAACTAACTACAAGTGTCAGCGACATAAAACCCCACAAAAACACCGCCTTTAATTCAAATCACTCGATCGCCACCGACCCGCCAATCAAGAGACCACCACCTTTCCAGCAGAAACCCAAACCAATCGCCACTCCACCGAACCAGAAAGGCCCACCTGAGGCGCTGCCATCAGACCCGGGTGGTGGTACAGCGATTGCTGCTGCTGCTGCTGGAGGAGGGCCTGCTGCATCAACGCCTGCTGCTTCAGCCTCTGCTGCTGCAAGTGGTACTCCATCTCCCCCTTCTCGCCCGTGCCCTAACCCTCGCTCCACACGGAGATTAGGGTTTGAGATGGAGGAGGGGGAGGATATTGGGGGTTAGGGTTTAGTGAGAGTTTATGAACGGAAGCAGAAGTCGAGAGTGAACACCGAGAAAGGGAGGCAGGTAATAAATAAATAAAATGAAGAAAAAATCGGGCGAGAAGGAGGAAAGAGGAGACCGGGAAGGGAGCCGAGGTGTTTGGTGCGCGGTCTTATTGGGTGGGTGTGATTGGCTTTTGGCAGTTCCAGTAGCTTCCGCCCAGGAATTTGGTCTGTGGGACCCGACCTCGTTTCTAGGTCAGGTTAGCGTGATTTGGCTCGCTGAATTCGTCGTCCAGGCCCGACCACACCCCTTTGCTATTGATTTGGTATCGATCCACTTTGATATATAGTTACGCTTCCCTTTTTCCAAATGCCAAACCATATATTAGGTCAATTTGCTTATTAAAATTAAAAATAAAAAGTTTAATAATCGAGCCCAAACGTACTCAGCAGCAAGTTTGGCTTAGCCCATTTCTTATTTGATTGAAGTCCTAAAGTTTATTAAGTCCGACAATTAAGGTTAATGATTTTTATCATTTATATCCCTCTTAGATGTTACAATATTGGTTTTGTCTCTTCCTTTTTTGGAATATCAATTGTCTCACTGATTTTTTGAATTTTATTACGTGTACCCCTCAGGTTAGTTGTCCATCCACGTCTCAAACAGACGTTAATTTTGGGCCTATGGACAACTAGAAACAATGTGTAGGGTAGATATGTCATTTTATAAAAAAACTTTCCTTTTTGGCATCCTCCTCCCTCTCCTCTTAAATAATCCACCACTACCCCTCCGGCTCCCTCCTTCCTTGTCCCCCACCTCCTATAGTCCCCTCCTCTGTCATCTTACCTCTTCCAGTAGCGAGCTGTTGACCATGGTTAATCCTTGCAGTACTACTTGCATGAGTTGTGTGGTCTTGTAATAAAGATCAGAGAAGGTGTGAGCTCTATAGTAGAGTGGTGGATTGGAACTTAAGCTACGATCATAGAAGCCGGAGGTGAGAAGGTATACAGGGTAGAAATAAGTGAACAGGGAGAACGTTGAGGTAATCAAAAAGTTCGAGAGGGGGTTTGGATTCCATATCATAAGATAAAGAAAAGAAAAAAGAAGTTTGGGGGGGGGGGGGGGGGGGGGGGAGAAGAGTCGTATAGATGAACAAAACAAGGAAAAAGATAAGAACCTACGGAAAACACATGGGAGCATGTTGGAGTTGGGAGCGCTCTAGCATTCGTCGGCTCTAGCGGTTGAGGCGCTTGATGAATGTGTATTTCGCCTCTTTAATAGTCTAAAATTGTAGTATTGGAGGTGAAAAATGATCGATCAAAAACCACACTCTTCGAATATTGTGGAAAATTTTTCTTAGCAAGTCTACCAAGGTCCAACATAGGGACACAAGCTACATAAATCTATATATCGAATTTGCCAATTAATGAGGGATTACCTTCTCATTTTCAAGCCTTTGTGCATATGTACACAATAAAATGCAGAACAATGCAATTATATGATGCATGTAATTTTTAATTGATTTTTCCAATGCAATTGTAAAGTGATGTATGAATGTATGCAATGTTAAATGCAGGATATAAGTATGCAAAGTAATCTCTAGAGATATGTCATGTAAAATTTGAGCACAAGAGATGAGTCAGAAATAGAGTCAATTTGAGCATAAAAATCGAAAGCAACATCTAGTAATGGTGAAGATTTAAGATCCATAGAAGTTATAGGCATAAAAAATTCATCATATTTTAATTCATACCAAACAGAAAACTAATATGCATTAGATAGAGAAGTAAACAAGCGAGAAAATGAACTAAAATCATGCAAATTGGATCTATGATGCTCAAGTTATGAAAGAAATAATGCAGGGGCATAAATGCAATGAGAAAATAAATGGATAACTATTACAAATAGGATCCTTAGAGGGACCTAACTGCAATATGGCAAAATTGGCTGGACATTTCTATAATTATTCCTGAAGCGTAGTCTTGTATTTGTAATTTCCCGAAGTCGATTGGGCCTCGATGTAATTTTCCCCAAGCACGCACGTGAGGCACGTGCCTAAGGACTTCTATGCAATTAAATAAAGTATTCGGGACATTTCTGTAATTTTCCCATCCCTTACGTGCATGGCACGTGAGGGGCCAGGCTCGGAAGAGGGCGCAACCTCGGGATGACATGACAAGTGCTGATGTTTCACCTAGTGGTTCGGTACGCACGAGCCTGCAGGTCCGAAAATGTCTTTGAGGCTTGATATAGGCCGTTGGATGGCCGTCGTAGACTGTCATCCCACGACACTACACTTCGTCACTGTTGGAGGCGGCAGTGGCATAGATGGGGCTCCGGCGAGGTCGCCCGAGCTCCTATGTGCTCGTTCGTGCGTGCAGGAGTCTCACAGACCTCCGTGGCCACCTGGCAGATATCGCGGAGAGTTGACGGAGCGGATAGGGTGGCTGAAGATGGCTGACGATGAAGCATCACCAGTGGCGGAGCTTTAGGTCAGAGATGAGGCGCGAAGTCCAACCATTGAGTACATGTAGAGATTAGAAGGATATCTGAGGCATGCAGAACAAGTGTGGGTGTGAGGTGAATGGAGTGAGGCCCTGTGTGTGGGGAGAAGGTGGAGGGCTGATGACCGAGATAATCGTAATCCAAGACCCGGGTGAAGGTATAAAAATACAAGTCGTTGCGAACAGGATCTCAGAGGCTCAGTAAACAAGAAAAAGAGACCACCAAATCAAAGATAAATCGATAAAACACGAATAACGGTCCTTGCTATTTATTTAACCTGGTATAGCAACCAGGGTCGAACTCGAGGAGCACGGATTGGTCGGATCGGCCTACGAAGTAGTTAAAAAGATAAAATGAAAGACAAAATATTTTTGGTGGTTTTTATGTATTTTTATATTTTTTGTGTTTTTAATTATAAAGGAAATAGAAGAAAAAGCCAAAAAGGACAATTCAAGGATTTATTCAACACATCAAAAATGCTCAGAAAATTCAAATAATTTTTTTTGTGTTTTTTATATTTTTAAGTGTTTTGGTGATTTTTTCATAATTTTTTATTTTTATTTGATTTTATAAAATCAAGAAAGGGAAAACAGTGAATCAATGTGCAGCCAGACTTGAAGGGCTAATCAAAAATATCTCATTAGCCTCTAAAAATTTGAAGATAATTTTTATGAAAACTAGATACAAAAACTAAGCTATAGAAAAAGAGTTTGCATTTTTTGAATTTTATAGAATTTTTAAGAATTTTTGTAAGATTTTTAGGGTTTTCTGATTTTAGGAGTTTTATAAATCCAAATGACATAAAAATTGGATAGAAATTCAACAACAACAAAACAAACAATTACTATTTTTTTCGAATTTTAGAAAAGTTTTTATATTTTTAGTTGATTTTTCTTTTCAAACAGTAGCAAAAATTAAGGTTTTTGAATTTTTTTAAAAAAAAGCAAAAGGCAACAAAAATGTCCCAAAAAATTAGTGAAATTTTACACAGTGGCAAGAGCCATGTTTCCAAATTTCACTTGATTTGAAGTTTATTTGATATTTTATTCAACCACTACAAAGGCTACATCACACAGGGACCTATACGCAATAAAAACTAAGTTTCAGGACTGTGCAGATAACACGTGTGAAAACTATAATGGTAATATCGTAAAAATCACACCAAATTCGCACATGTCCAAATACAACACTCACAAAGGTATAAATGTAATTATAAAACTTAAAATTCAATCCAGAACACCCACAAACTTCAGCCCAAATAATGCAAATAGCCTAGAAACTCACGTGTCGAGGCACGTATCTCACACAAACAGGGACTAAATAGCAAATATTCTAAACAAGAGGTCCAAATATGCAAATAACCCTAGAGTACAAACTTATTTAATAGACTAAACAAGAACGAAATAAAACTGCAGGGGTATGGGCGCAAGTTACCCAACCAAGGCGCGTGAGAGGCGTGTGCGCGCCAGGTGTCGAGCGGTGGATGGCTGCGGGTGAACGGTCCTGATGACGCCCTCTGGAGGATCCAACGGTGCTGGCGCAAGGGCGAACGTGGGGGAAACGTGGTCGTCAGATCGTGGATCGAATGGCCTGACAGTGGCAGACCACGTAAGGCTGTGATGAAGACTGGCGCAGAGGGGCAATCCGACGGCTGCGAGAGGATGAGGAAGAACTCCTCCTGGGTGAACTTCTCCGGCGATCCGGAGATGATCCAGACGACCGATGGAAGATCGGAGAGGTGGGTTCTCCTCGCGATGGCGTTCCGCGTCAGGTGGTGGCCTCTGATGAAGGCCCCAACGATCGGATCCTCCAGCGAGGGAGGAGCGACCTGGAGCAGCTCCGACGAAGGGTGGAAGCGCGATCAGGGGGGGTCTCTCGCACTTATTGACCTGCAAAAAGAAGCTCTTGCTCGGAGGGACGCTCCGGCATAGGTTATTGGCTAAAAGAGGAAGAGAAGCGGCGTGGATGGGCTACGTGGGGTTCCGGCGAAGGTGATGGATGGAACCCGGCTCGATCTGGGCTCAGGTGGTCCAGCTCGAGGCGATCAGATCGCATAGGGAAGGTGGCGATGGGTCTAAGAGTCGATCGATGCAGATAAGATGGGGTGGCGGAGCTCCGGCCACTAGGGCGGAGCTGGCGAAGCTGGGATGCGAAAATCAGAGATGGACTATGCTACAGACACTAAAGGATCTACCTGATGATCGAAGTCGACTGGGGAGGAGACGTTGGTTCTTCGGTGGTCTTTGCCTCGATGGAGCGTTGCCTCCAGAGGCTCGGGCTTCGCTGGCGGCGAAGCTCGACGACAAGGGTCGCCGGACCTGGCCTACACACCTCCAAATTCTCTCTCAGACACCCTCTGCACTCACTGTCACTTGAGGAAGATGATGGAGGTCATAGCGACCGAAGATGGTGGCCGAAGGTGTGGCTAATGGAGGAAGAAGATGACGCTATATACTGGTGGGGATCCGGCAAAGATGGAGCTGGGCAGGGCATTTTGGTGCACGGATCCCTATGAGAATCCTCGGGCGTGAATCTCGGATGTAAGATTTGTAAATGGAGCCCGGGCTTTAGGTGAAAGATGTCAGATCAGTCCAAAATAATTGGGCAAAGTCGGGTCGGGACGCAGATCCGCATACCTGGTGGTCTTGGGGGAGAGTTGACCGGGGGTCAACAATCCCTGTGGACCAATCAGGTTATTCCTTTTATTAATTATTTGTAAATTTATTTTAAAATAGAAAATGATTTTATTTGAAAATATTTTCAACATGAAAAAGTTTGTTTATTTTCAAAGTATTTTTTAGTGATTTTTATTTATTTTTTTGAAAAATAAATTAGGTATTTACATTATATTATTATTATATATAGGTATGTGTACCTATGTATTTTTGAATTTTATTTTTATTATTTTATTTATGTACATTTATTCCAATTTTATATTTTATTTATTTAAATCATAGAATATGGAATATAAAAAGATTTTTATTGAAATTTCATTAAGTATTTACAAGGGTGAAATAAATACATCTTTTATTATATGTACATGGTATATATACACTGATGAGAGAAATTATTTATTTTATTTTATTTTATTTTTCCCATTTTTATTTTATTTTTGGAAATATATACAAAATAAAGGGAACACATAAATATTTTTATTTTTAGAAAATAAAATATTTACATAAAGAGGGGTATTTACACCATGTTGAGTTTCCCTATCTCTCTATACTTATTTTATTTTGCGGTCAGGTCCTTGTGGAACCCTCCCTTGGGTTTGGGTCACTCAATATTTATTCTAAATATTTCTCTCTTTTTCTTTATTTCTTTATTCCTTTATTTTTATGCAAAAACATGCTAATTATGGTTAATTACATGATGCATGCATTTTAACAAATTATTGTATTTACAAACATTTACATGGCCTTTTGCCAAGGTTTCTAGCTAAAATAAAGGAATAAAGAGTGATGAATGGGGATTCATCACCCCCCTATACTTTACTTTTGCTAGTCCCTTAGCAAACACTTATTTGAAAAAGAAGTGCAAAAGGGGAAGAAATAGAAAAGAGAGGAAATCAAGGTTGATTAGTAAACTTTCCTTCATTAAATTGAAATATGGAGCTCAGTCAGACCTTTGGATTATTAATTTGTCGGAACCTTATTTGGACTTAAGCTTAAAACTTAACAGCCTCTAAGTTCCACCAATCTATGATCAAGACTCCTCAATAAACCAGACCAGAACAAGTCTACATACACAAACTCTAATGACCATGAATCTTTCCTTGTACCGTGTAAGTGATATGTAGCTCCCCACCTTAGAAGTAATAAAGAAACAACCTCCCTCAATCTGGTAACTCTAATGCCTTGGTCTAGCAACTCTTTCCTCGAGAAGCGGGGTATTCCCTTCTAAGTTCAAGTGCAACGGCTCAAGAAGAGGGGGAAGAAGAGAATGGGCCATGACCAGTGTAGCCATGTATCCTTGGAAGCTCTAACCAGTGTAGCTGAGTCTCCCGCTGCAAGCTTCATGAGATGGTCATGAGTAACATAAGCTTTGCTTTATTTGACTATATACACTCCGGTGGGATTATTAAATTTTCAATCCGACTCACAACTTTTTTGGAGTTTTCCTTTTTGCACATTTTTTTCATGTGCATTTGTACAACATATCTTCATGGTGCAGCATATATACATAAGGAGTTTTTCCTCTTGAGCCAGCAGACTATCCCTCTTTTGAAGCTTTATTGCAACCCACAGTGATGAATCTCGTATTCATCATGCTAAAATTGATCATTTAGGCTATGTTCCCAATCATTCACCTGTAATTAATCATTAATAGAGCATTATTAGCATTCATACATGTGTGAATAATATCTGCATTTCATCATGCATATTGCATTTAAAATCCCAAGTGTAAATAAGCCAAAAAGTCGCTAACTTCTCACATTTTTAATTAATTCATCCTAACTCCGATTGACCCCAAACCACCTCCATTGTGTAGATATTACTAACCTTACTAAATAAAAAATACAAAAAAATTACTAACCCCAATAAGTGTCAAATAATCCAAAGTCTAATTTCACATCTGACGGACTGAAACGAGCATATCTCCCTCATACAGTGTCCGATTTTGGTCTAATCACTTTTAAAGTACTCCATTTTCAAATACCTTTCAAAAAAAGACCAATTTCGTAAAATTCGGAGCTCATATGTGAAAGTTGGGTTTTGGGCCTCTTTTGCGCATTTTAACTTTTTGCTATTTTTGACCTGAGTTTTTATGTGCATAATTAACTCTTTTAATTTTATTTCTTTTTCATTATTGTTCTTTGATGAAAGTTTTATTAAGCGACGTAAAAATCTAAATACAGATCAAAACTGAAATCAAAGAAACTGACCGAGTCCAAGTGTCCGTTGTCGGTCTGTACAAAAGTTGTGTGATTTTGACTTCTATTTTATTTTCCTATTTTCTTATTTACTAAAAATCCAAAAAAATAGATTAGTGTGTAATTAATTTTCTTGTATTTTATCGTATTTTTTTCTATAATTTTCATCCCTTCCAAAACCACCAAAAAATACAAAATCCCCAAAAGTCGGTTTTCTATACACATGGAGAACCACCAAAAATACCACTTCTCACATGTGACCTCTTCTGCTCCCGGGTCCTTCATAAAAGTTGTAAATCTCGTCGAGACGAACAACTTTCGTGAAGGAAATTTTTCGATCCAAGGTCATCTTCTATCTCTTTTTCCCCTCCAAAAATCTGAAATTTTTTTGGTGCCACGTGGCAGCTCCAGGGCGTGCCACGTGGCACCCACTCTCTCTCCTCCCTCGGGTCACGTGCCTAGCACGTGACCCCCTTCCCCTTCCTCCAGTCGTTACCAACCTTTCTCCCTTCGTGTGAACGCTTGCCCCTCAGTCGCACACCTCCCCTTCTTCCCTCCGGCCTTGCATGTAACACCCCGCCTCCTCCGGCCGTTACCACCCTCACCGCATAACCGATGCCCTCTCCCACTCCTATAAGAACCCAGCTCATCGTCAAGCCCAGCATCCGCCGAGCGAGAAGAAACCTCCAGCCCCTCAACGTGTCCGGGTGACAGCAGTGATGCCTTGAGTAGAGCAAGGACGAGGTGCTCAAACCCCAGGCGAGATCCGTGAGAATCCCCTCACGTTGCAGCTGCTTTCGTGTGTAACTGCTGAAGCCTCTCAGCGATCCTTCACCATGTTGA
>JAZKJV010006581.1:0-59687 GCA_037367405.1 Ottelia alismoides
TGGTGCGGGTGGTGGGAGGGAGGGCGGGGCCGTTGTCCGGAACGCCAGCGTGGCCGGGGTAGCGGCCGCTCAAGAGGGCGGCTCGGGCGGGAGCGCAGACGGGGGCGTTCGAGTACCAGTTGGTGAAGCGGACGCCGTTGGCGGCGAGCTTGTCGATGTTGGGGGTGCGGAGGTCGCGGGCGCCGTAGCAGCCGAGGTCGGTACAGCCGAGGTCGTCGAGGAGGATGACGATGAAGTTGGGGCGGCGGGTGGCGAGGCCCTGGGCGGCGGCGGTGGCCGTGAGGGGGAGTGTGCCGAGGACATCGCGGCGGCGGAGCATGAGTCTAGTTTACGCTTGCGGGCAAGTTAGGGCTTGAGCCAGAGGTAGAAGACCGCGGATTGGCTGCTGGTCTGGATGGAGATGGGCTCCAGGCTGGTGGTGCCAGAAGCGGGTGGTGAGTTGATGCGAATGTTGAGCTGGAAAATTCCAGTGGACAGGCCGGGAGCGGGGCCTAGAAAGAGGATAGTGGCACATTTGGAGCATGGTGGATTGAAGTCTATAAACTTCGGGATGGAAGTGGGCCACAGTGCCCCCCATTCGGGAAACTGAGGAATGCGCAGGCCGGTGCCGTAGACGGTGAGAATGTCTCCTGGGCGGGCGGGATTCTCGTGAGAGTTGAGTGTACCGTCCGCATGGCGAGCGAGTGTCGCTGTGGCAGAAAGTGAAGCGGAAATTGGAGGGACTGCAAAGAAGGAGGGGAAGGATGGACCTGTGGAGTTTAAAGAGAGCTCGGCGCGGGGCACGTCCGGCCCAGAGAGTTCTGCGAGGATGCGGGATTCTGTCCCAAGATCGGGTGGCCACTGCGTGGTGATTCTGCCACGCGACACGGACAGGATGGGTGCGGGACGGCTAGCCAGACGGAGTGAGTAACCAGCTAGAGAAGTGGGAAATTTGCCATCGGCATTGGTGACAGCGGCGAGCGGGGTGAGTGGGCCGAAGCCCCCGCCGACCAGCGTGAGCAATTGGCCAGGAACAGGGGATCCCAGTGGGCGTTCTTTAGCGGGAGAGAGGGCACAGCGAATCGGGTTGGGTTGGCCATCGAGTTCGTAACTCGCATACTGGCGCTCACCGTTGGGCGAGTAGATGATGCGGAAAGAGGCAGGAGGGCAGTACCCAACGAGGGCTGCATTAGAAGTGGTGAGCTCACCGGGGCCGGAGTAGTAGAAAGTTACATCCAATGAGCCGGCGGGAGTGATGGAACTAGCGAAGAGGCTTCCAGGACGCTGAAAGTAAGGGTCGATAAATTTGCTTGGATCGATGGACAGAACAGCCGAGGGATCGATAAAGACGAGATTCGCTGCGGAGTCCCAATGGGCAAATCCGATCATTTGTTTCCCGGACAGAAGACGATTAGCTCTGGTGAAAGCCAGGTAGGCACCACCGGTATTGTCGGCAACCAGGAAAAAAGGGTAGATGGAATGTGCGAGAAGGGAGAGAGTGGAGGTGGTGGATAACGCGGCACCGGCTGGGTTCCAGCGCTGGAAGTCGAGCTGGGATTCCGAGAGGGGATCGCCACTGGGAGTAAGCCGTCGGGAGATGGTGAACGAGTCTCCATTGGGAGCGAGGGTGGTTTGGAGAATGGGGTCGGGGAGTTCGAGGCTGAAGGTGAGGCGGTTGGGGAGCGGCTGCCAGCGCATGAGGAAGCCGCGGGTGATGGTGGCGCGCGGAGTGGGGATGGACTTTTGGCCGGCGAGGAGGATGTCGCCAGTGGAGTTGGTGGAGAGGTCGTTGAGTTGGAAGGGGACGGGGATGTTGTAAAGGAGAAGGGAGCGGAGGACGCCGGTTTGGGCATCAAGAAGGAGTGCGTGGCCATCGGAGGACTTGGAGGAATCGGCGAAGATGATGCCATCGATGGTTTCGAGGCCACGAATGAGGGAGGGGCCCCAACCCTGGACACGAGTGATTGCCCGGAGGGCGAGGGAAGAGTCCCGAAGCGAGATTAGCTGGGAGGGAGCGAAGGTTGGAGTGGGAGAGAAGAGGGTCCATGTTTGGTTGGAGAACTGAAAACTGGAAAGGTTTTGCGGTTCGTAGGCGAGGGGCGTGGGCACTATCGGGTTTTCCGTGCTGATGTCCAGAAGAATGGGCTGGAAGTCATTGAGGCCGGATAGGGGGAGGATGAGGTCACCGCTCGATGACTGAGGGGCAAGCCGTCCCAAGGATTTGAAGTTGTTTTGCCTGACGATGAAGTAGAGAGCGGTGCTGCTGGATGCGGCGGTGGGCGAGGGTTGGAAGTTGAGCCGGATCTGCTCCCTTTGAGCGCGGGCGGCTATGGCGAGGCGAAGAGTGCGCGGGTTAGTGAGCTGGACATCGACGCCGGGCCAGGCATTGGGGAGATTGAGGGTGTCGAAAGCAGTGGAAGCGTAGAGGAGTTGGCCGAATTTGGAATAGGTGCGGAGAAGAACGGACGTAGCTGCTGTACCGAACCAGTTGAGGCCGCTTGCGACGCCCAGGATCTGGAGACGGGAGCCATCGCCAAACTCAATCGTGTGGGAGGTGGGCGTGGCGCGAATGAGCGTGGAGGGTTCAGCAAGAGAGGAGAAAACAACTCCTCCGGGGACAGGGTTTGTGGCGGGCTCGAAGTAGTCGCGTTCGGGGAGGGCGTAGACGAAGGTGGCGCCTAACTGCGCCCACAGTGGCACACAGAACAGCAGTGTCAGAGCGAGGCGAAGCATGGTTGGGTACTCCCTGTTATTCGATTTCCTGGCCGATGCGGATGAGGTTGTTGTGGGGGTCAATGAGGGCGAATTCGGCGTGGAGGGCGGAGGCATCTTCGACACGCCATAGCAGCCGAGGTCGGTACAGCCGAGATCGTCGAGGAGGATGACGATGAAGTTGGGCCGGCGGGTGGCGAGGCCCTGGGCGGCGGCGGTGGCCGTGAGGGGGAGGGTGCCAAGGACATCGCGGCAACGGAGCATGAGTCTAGTTTACGCTTGCGGGGGCGTTAGGGCTTGACCCAGAGGTAGATCAGGTTTTGCAGAAGAATCAGGCCCAGCTCGAAGGATTGGAGGCGAGTCCCGGAACCGAAGGGGCCAGGCCGAATGCGGGCGTTCAACTGGAAGACGCCCGTTGACAGGCCTGGAGCGGAGCCAAGGTAGAGAATATCGAGGCTTGAGGAGAATGGAGTGTACCCGAGTCTTTGTAGTGTCGAAGAGGGCCAGAGGCCACCCCAATCCGGGATCGTGGACAGATCGAGCCCCGTGCCATAGACCGTAACGATATCGCCAGGGCGGGCCGGATTGTCGGGCGAATTGAGTGTGCCATCGGCGTGCCGGGCGAGGGTGGCATTGGACAAGTAGAGGGGTGCCGTTGGGGGGACAGTGAAGAAAGAAGGACTGAAAAACGAACTGTAGGCGAGAGAGAGCTCGGTGCGAGCGACATCGGGGCCAGAGAACTCGGCGATCAAGTTGCCGATGGATTTCAAGCTGGTGGGCCACTGGATGGTAATTCGGCCTCGAGAAACAGCAAGGATGGGTGCGGGCTGGCCGTCCAAACGGATTTGGTATCCGGCCAGGGACAAAGGGTACTTGCCCGAATCGTTGGGGGAAGCGGCGATGGGCACGGCGGGGCCAAACCCTCCACCAACCAAAGTGACCAACTGGCCGGCGGAAAGAGCAGATTGAGGGAGGCCATTGGCCGGAGAGATGGCACAGCGGAGAGGGGAGCTGGGGCCAGGGAGTTCGTAGCTCGCGTATTGGCGCTCGCCGGTGGGCGAGTAGATGACACGAAAAGTGGCACTGTTGCAGGGTCCAGAGATGGTGGCGTCGGGAGTTGTGAATTCTGAGGTGCTGGGGTAGCCCAAGCGCAAGTCGAGAGCTCCGGAAGGAGTGATGGTGGCGGTAATGGGGTCCTTGAGGGGAATGTAAGAAGGCAGACTGGGACTCCGGTTCACGATGGTCTGTGCATATAGGACGGCCCAGGCGTCGGTGAAGGCGAGTTTTGCGGTAGGGTCCCAACGGGCCAAAGCGATAGCCGGTTTGGTATCGGGGATCAGGCTTTGGTTGCGAAAGGCGAGGTAGGCGCCGCCTGCAGGTTCGGGCACCAGGAGCAGCGGGGAGATGGAAGAGCCGGGAAGGGTGAGCGTGGAGGGGGCGCTCAAAGGCGCGCCAAAGGAGTTCCAGCGCTGGAAGTCGAGCTGGGATTCCGAGAGGGGATCGCCATTGGGATTGAGGCGGCGGGAGATAGTGAACGAGTCTCCATTGGGGGCGAGGGTGGTTTGGAGGATGGGGTCGGGGAGTTCGAGGCTGAAGGTGAGGCGGTTGGGGAGCGGCTGCCAGCGCATGAGGAAGCCGCGGGTGATGGTGGCGCGCGGAGTGGGGATGGACTTTTGGCCGGCGAGGAGGATGTCGCCAGTGGAGTTGGTGGAGAGGTCGTTGAGTTGGAAGGGGACGGGGATGTTGTAAGGGAGAAGCGAGCGAAGGGCGCCGGTTTGAGCATCGAGAAGGAGTGCGTGGCCATCGGAGGACTTGGAGGAATCGGCGAAGATGATGCCATCGATGGTTTCGAGGCCACGAATGAGGGAAGGGCCCCACCCCTGGACACGAGTGATGGCGCGGAGAACGAGGGATGAATCCTGTAGCGCGATGATTTGGGAGGCATCGAAAGTGGGGGACGGGGCGGGAGAAAAGACGGTCCAGGTTTGGTTGGAGAACGCAAAAGAGGCGAGGACTTCATTTGCGTAGGAAATTGGCGTGGGCGCGAGGGTGGATTCGGTACTGATGTCGAGAAAGATGGGTTGGGAATCCCCGAGGCCGGATAGAGGCAGGATGAGTTCGCCGTTGGCTGACTGGCGGGAAAGCATGCCGAAGGAGGTGAAGCGATCCTGACGCACGGTGAAGAAGAGGGCATTGTTGCCTGGGGTTGCGGTGGGCGAGGGTTGGAAGTTGAGCCGGATCTGCTCCCAGCGAGCACCGGCGGCGATGGTGAAGCGTAGAGTCCGAGGATTGATGAGTTGGACGTCAATCCCTGGCCAGGCGGAACCGAAGTTGAGAGCAGGATAGGCACTGGATCGATCGAGGAGTTGGCCGGACCGGGAATATGTGCGCAGCGGGACGCCAGTGTTCGGAGCCCCGAACCAATTGAGTCCAGCGGGGGTCCCGAAGAGTAAGAGGCGGGAGCCGTCAGCGAACTCGATGCTGTGGGACGAGGGAAAGGTGCGGATGATCGTGGCGGGAGAGGAAAGCGAGGAGAAAGCGACGCCACCCAGGACGGGATTGATGGCGGGTACAAAATAGTCCGCAATCAGCTTGTAGGGTACAGCAACGGATTGCCCCCACAGTGGCACAGAGAACAGCAGTGTCAGAGCGAGGCGCAGCATGGGGAGGTACTCCTGGTTATTCGATTTCCTGGCCGATGCGGATGAGGTTGTTGTGGGGGTCGATGAGGGCGAATTCGAGCATTCCCCAGGGCTTTTCTTCAGGCGGGTGGAGGTTGGGGATATTTTTGGCGGCGAATTCCGCATGCAAGGCGCGGGCGTCGTCGACCCGCCAGTAACAGCCGAAGAAGCTGGAAGCAGGATCGAGGTTGGTCATAAGGAAGAAGTGGATTTCGCGAGTCTCGCGGGCAAGGATGGCGTAGTCACCCTCATGCCGGCTCCAGAGCTTGAAGCCGAGGTGAGTATAAAAGCGAATGGTTTCGTCCAAATCGAGGGTAGGGAGAACCGGGATGGTGGATTGCAACATGGAGAGGAAATTCGTGTGGCTTCTTTATTGTAGGCTGATTGCGCTGGAAGGCGGGGGAATGCGGTTACGATAGCAAGTTGAAGCTGGATCGCAAATCGATGTGGGTGGCCGGAGCCGCGTGGTTGTTTTTTGTGGCTATGGCGCTGGGACAATTGTTCTTGGCACCCTATCTGGGAATCGCGAACAACGGCGATTACGCCAAGGTAGCAGGACATTATGAATTGGCACCGGTGGTGGGTTGGGGAGTGGGGGAGAGCGAGTTTTATGTGGATGCGTATGAGTTTGCGGAGAAGAACCGGTATGAGAGCAGACTGACGAGTTCGGAACATCTGTTTGTTTGGCCGGCGGTGGAGGCGAGCCAGAGGCTGTGGGGAGGGAAGCGATTTTCGTTGCGAGCGGTGGCGGCGGTAAAGCTCGTGTTCCTTTCGGTTTGTGGTGCGGTACTGCTGTGGTGGCTGGCCGGGAAACGGCATTGGCTGGGAGTGCTACTGGTGACGTTGTGGCTGGCGGATGCCAGCACGCTTTGCTACCTGCCCGGCTTCTATATGGACGCGGCGGCACTGCTGTTTGCCGTGGGACTGGCGGCGGGGCTGGCGGCCTGGGGGTGGACGCGGTGGGCGGTACTGGGGAGTGTGTTGTGCGGGCTGGGGCTGGTGATGAGCAAGTCCCAACACGCGCCGCTGGCCGTGGTGCTGGCGCTGGGGGCAATGTGGATTGGCTTGCGCCAAAGGGAGGTGGGGGGAGTGTTGCTGGCTGTGGTATTCTGCTCGGCTGGCTACCGCATGGTGACTGAGACGACGGCCGAGTATTCGGCTGTGCCCGCATTTACGTTGTTCTTTACCCGGGTGGCCCCGGCGGGAGACTGGATGGGAGTACCAGAGAAGTACCGCCAGTATGTGGGGAAGCATGCCTACTCGGAGGGATCTCCGATTGAGGACCGGGCCTGGCGGGAAGAGTTCTCAAGGCATGTCTCGCTTGGGAGGATTGGCTGGTGGTATGTGCAGCATCCGGTGCGTACGGCGGGATTTTTGTGGGAGGATGCGCGGCGATATGCCGGCGTGCAACCGGATGCGGGACTGGGATGGCGGCGGCGAGAGGATGGCTACGCGGCACGGAACCAGGAGGGCGGGTTCGCGGTGTGGAAACGCGTGCGCGTGTGGCTAACGCCACTGGGATTCGTAGCGCTGTGGGTATACCGGCGGGAATGGAAAATGTGGTTGTGGGCGGGGTTTGCGGTGGTGAGCTTTGCGGTGGCGAGCCTGGCGGATGGATTGGAGACGGCCCGGCACCTTTATCTCTTCCAGGTGTTTGCCGATGGACTGGCGATCGCGGCGGTGAGCTACTTTTGGCCGCTGGGGTTGGGCTCGGGGCGAGGACCGGGCGAATAATCGAGAAGGGTTTTGGTTAGCACGTCCATAGTGATGGGCTTGGCGATGTGGGCATTCATGCCGGCGGCAAGGGAAATTTCCCGGTCGCCGGTCATGGCATGGGCAGTCATGGCGATCACGGGGAGTTGGCCTCCGGCGGCGCGGTAGGCACGTGTGGCTTCAAGGCCATCCATGATGGGCATCTGGACGTCCATGAGCACGAGATCGAAGTCGGATTCGCGCTGCTCGAGCTGGGCGATGGCGGCACGGCCATCGCCGACGAGAACGACGCTATGGCCGAGCTTTTCCAGCAAGCGCTGGATGAGTTTTTGATTGGTGACGTTGTCTTCGGCCGCGAGGATCCGCAACGGAGCACTGTGGATGCGCTGGGTGAGAGTAACCAGTGAGTTGGATGCAGGTGCCGCACCGGGAGTGAAGGGCACGGTGAACCAGAAGGTACTTCCCTTCCCTTCCTCGCTTTCGACACCAAGCTCTCCGCCAAGGAGCGTTACCAGTTGGCGGCAAATGGTGAGACCGAGGCCTGTGCCGCCATAGCGGCGCGTTATGGAGCCATCCACCTGGCGGAAAGCCTCAAAAATCTCGAGCAGTTTGGATTGCGGTATGCCGATACCGGTGTCAGAAACAGCGAAGCGGAGGATGGAAGGTTGATCGAGCGAGAGCTTGACCTCTACGAAGCCGCGGGCGGTGAACTTGATGGCATTGCCAATGAGATTGACGAGGATCTGGCGGATCCGAACATCGTCGGCATGGACCCAGTCTGGGACTTCGGGCTGAACTGCATTGCGAAGGTCGAGCCCGCGCTCAAAAGCACGAACCTCAAGCGTGTTGCAAACGCTCTGAAGGACGGCCTGCGGGGAGAAGTCTGCGGGAGTGATTTCCAGCTTGCCGGCTTCGATTTTGGAAAGATCGAGAATGTCATTGAGGATCGTGAGGAGCGACTCGGCGGAATCCTTGACGATGTGGAGTTGCTCGCGCTGTTCAGAATCGGAGGCACGCTCCAGGGCGAGATTGGTCATGCCGATGATGCCGTTCATGGGAGTGCGAATTTCGTGGCTCATGTTGGCCAGGAACTCGCTCTTGAACTGGCTGGCGCGCTCGGCCCGTTGTTTTTCATGGTCGAGCTGCGAGGTGCGCTCGGCGACAGCGGCTTCGAGGCGCTCCCGTTCGCGACGCTCGAGCAGGGATCGATGGCGGAGGGCGGCCACCACGCCAGCGAGGAGAGAGAGCCCCACAAGAAACAGGAACCAGGTGCGACGATACCAGGGAGCATCGATCTGAAACTCAAGATCGAAACCGCGCCCAGCCCACTCCTGACGAGGGCCCGTGGCCTGCACCTCGAACAGGTAATCGCCAGGATCCATGGAGGGGAAGTTCAATTCCCGTTCGGTTGTTTCCACCCAATCCGTCTTGCCGCGGAAGCGGTGGCGGAATCGGACGCCGTACTCGTGCAAACCTTTGGGGGACGCAATGTTGATGGTGAGATTGTTGACGCCAGCCGGGGCGTGGAGCTTGGGCTGACCGGGATACCAGATTTGATCCCCCAGACGGGCGGAGACAACGACGGCATTGGGAGGATCGTCCTTGTGGGGAAATCCGGGGCGGAAATGCGAAATACCGCGGCTGGTACCAATCCACATGGAACCATCGGCTTCAGCGCGAATGGCTTCGGAGTTCGTGTCGTCCCAGATCAGGCCCTCGCGTTGCTCAAAGTGCTCCCAGGTCTTGTTGTCGTAAACATCAACACCACGATCGGTACCCGACCAGAGCCGGCCCGAGGCATCGAAGGAGAGGAAGTAGCCGAAGCCGGTCATCGGGCCATTGCCGGGGTAGTAATGGTCCGCCTTGCTGATGGTCAAGGCGGGAGTGAAACGGAGACGGGTCAGGGCGGTGGGAGTACCGTAGGTGATCCAGATTTCGTTTTCCGGCAAGGCCGTACCCAGATGGGGTTCGGGAACCGCAAGGGAGAAGACAGGCTTTTCGAGCAAGCCATCGCGAGTGGAAAACGAATGCCACCGTTGCCCGTCCCAGCAGAACAACCCGACGTCGGTGGTGAGCCAGATGCGATCCAGCCGGTCGCGACGAATGAAGTTAGCATCCTCATAGTGCGTCGGGAGCGCAATGGGCGTGAACTCATGGCGTAAGGGATCGACACGAAACAGACCACTGCGTCCAGCCGATGCCCAAACCTCCCCTTTAGCCGTAATGACCATGGACTTGATGCGCGCTTCCGGCTTGTTTTTCCAATTCCTGTCTACCCGGCCGGTGGAGGGATGGTAGTGAATCAGGTTGCTGGTTTGCGTGGGAAGGAGCAAAGAACCGTCGGGAAGCCGGGCCATGTGACGGATGGTTTCCTGTCCGACAGCGGAGACCATCTTGAACTGACGAAGTTCGCCCTTGAGGTCGGAATGGTAGAGTCCGCCGCGCGTAGCGACCCACATGCCACCTTTGCCATCGGGCTCAAATCTCCAAATACTCGAATACTCGAGCCCTTCCTGCTCGTCGTAGCTTTCCCACTGGTCACGGCCGACGAGACGCAGGACCCCAATGCCGACAATGGCCATCCAGACGGAATCCTTATCCTCGATGAGATCAGTGACTTCGGCAAGAATGCCCTGGCGGCGGGTCATGACGCGACAACGATTGTTGCCGGAAAAGGGCTGGTATAGACATTCGGCCAGACCGTTTTGTACGCCGAGTAAAATCCTGCCCCGAGAATCCACCTTGATTCGCGCCGTGCGGCCCACGGCGAGATTGAATTTTCCGAAAGGCTGCGAAAAACGACGAGTTTCGGAATCGAAGCGGTAGAGGGCTTGGTTGGAACGGACCCAAAGGGAGCCGTCAAAGGAGACGGCGAAGCTCTGCCAACGATCGAGCGGAAGACCATGATCCGGACCAAAGTGGAGAGTGGTTCCGTCCTTGAGGCAATGGAGCGAGCCGCCTTCGGAATACCAAAGAGTGCGCCACCCCATTTCGTACAGAACGGCGTCGATGCGAGTACCACTCCGAAGCCAGGAAATGCCTTTGGGCGTCCAGGTGGCCAAGCCATTGGTGGAGGCGATGTAGACCACACCATTTTCATCAGCGGTGAAAGGATCTCCCGAATCCACGCCGACATTTTCGCCAAGGTTGATGACCTCGGTCTGGAAGTCCTTCATGCGGACCACTTGCGTTCGAGATCCAATCCAGATGCCGCCATCCGGGGCCTGGAACAGTGCGGTGATGTAGTCCTTGTTGGGAGCTTTGCCGTTGCTGCGCTGTTCAACGAAGCGTTGCCCGTTGAAGTAGAACAGACCGTTCTGGGTGCCGACCCAAAGGAAGCCGCGCTGGTCGCGAAGAAGGGCACCGGCACCAAGACTAGACAGACCATCCGCGGCGCCATAGTGGCGCACGGGATAGTGCTGAGCCTCGGCAGCCAGAGCCGCCAGGACGAGAAGTAAGAGGCCTCTTACCATTCCTTCCTCACGATTATCGGCGAAATGGGTGGGAAGTTGAACGATGTTGGGCGACTATTTGCGACTAGAGTCCCTTTACGACAGGAAGAATGATGGCCGAGGGGTGCGCGGCCGATTGGTGAATGGGTTTGCGTGGCTACGCGCAGTTTGGTGGATTTACCCAAGGGCTCACCCGTATTGGGGTTGCGATCAAACTGGGGGAAGTTACTGGAAGTAATGTCAACGCGGATTTTGTGGCCGGGTTGGAAGACAACTGCGGTACCCACCATGTCCACCGTAAACTCGTAGACCTTGTTCGGCTCGAGGAGGCTCACTTTCTGCAATCCTTCGCGGAAACGGGCACGGAGAATGCCTTCGGCCATGGGGTAGGCTTTGCCATCGGGATAAACATCGATGAGTTTGACGAACCAGTCGGTATCCTTGCCGTCGGTGGAGGCGTGGAGCTTCATTTTGACGGGTCCAGCGATGGTGAGGGGCTCGGTGAGGGCGCTGGTGGTATAGCGGAGGATATCCGTGCGGGAATTGAGCGGGGCCTGATCTACAGGACCAGCAACCGTGGGTGTGCCACAGCAGTTATTGCCACCGGTGGTAGGCACGGGATTGGCAGTATCGTATTGATAAGTTGAGGTGCTGTTCCCTTGGGGGGCATCGAAGGAGAGCTTGCCACCAGGAGCAAGATAGAGGTTCTTGTAGGTGGTGCCGGGGACGGGCCAGTTTTCTTCGGCGCGCCACTTGTTGGCACCCATGTAGAAGATTTGAACCGGCGGGATGCTGGAGTAGCCGTTGTCGATGCCTTTGAGGTGGAAGTCATGCCAAAGGCGTTCGTATTCGGCGAGCTTGTGGTCGGCTTCGGGGCCGAAGTCGAGGTCACCATATTTGCGGCTGGGGCCATGGCCCCAGGGGCCGATAACCATGCGGGATTCGCGGCGGGCTTTCTCATTGGCGGCCTGATTGCGCGCACCTACGTAGCCATTGATGGTGCCGGCGAGGAAGATATCGAACCAGCCTCCCTGGGTATGAACAGGAACATTGACACGGGCAAACTTCTCTTCGTCGGAGATGGTTTTCCAGTAGGTGTCGTAGCTTTCGTGCTGGATCCAGTCGCGCCAGTGCTTGACGGGATGGTGGAGGGCGGCCTCGTCCATGGTTTCGAGCGGCAAATGAAGAAGTAGTTTTTCGTACTGGAGTTCCGGCGCGGCGTCCTTGCCTGTGAAGTACCACTGGGGCTGCATGATGCGGTAGGGCATGCGGACGACGCCCCAACCGAAGTTGAAGCTCAGGCGGAAGGCACCGCCGTGGGTGATCCAGTTGGCGTAGAGGTTGGTGGAGGCTACGGCGGGGAACATTTCGACAAGGCTCGGAGGGCGTTCGGTGCCCGCGGCCCATTGAACATGGCCAAGGTAGCTGCCACCCTGGGAGGCGACTTTACCGGAGCTCCAGGGCTGTTTGGCGGCCCATTCAATGATGTCGTAACCATCCTTGGCTTCGGTACGGAAAGGGTCCCAGGAGCCTTCACTCTCGTAGCGGCCACGGCAATCGGTGTTGACGACGGCATAGCCACGGCGGGCGAGAGAGATGAGGTTATCATGCGCGCCCGCGCCTTCCCGCTGAACACCGTATGGCGTGCGAACGACAATCGTGGGGAACTTGGCATCGCGGTCCGGGCGATAGACGTCCGCATACACGGTAACGCCATCGCGAAGGCGAATGGCCCGGTGGTGATCAATGCGGATTTTCTCGAGGTCTTGGGAAAAAGGGTTACTGCCGTAAAGAGAAGCCCCAAAGGGAGCGCGGCGCGAAATTGCATGGTGAAACTATCCTAATAAAAAATTGGTACGGCGCACGAGAAAGAATTCGTCACCGCCTGACGCTGGCGAGACAGGTCTTGCGGCGGGACAAAAGGCCTTCCCAGGCTTCCACATCTTCCTTTAGGGCAAGTGGGCGATTGGCGAGTTGCTCGAAGTAGAAGAGTCCCTGGTTGAGGGAGGCAAGATCACAAGCCTGGGGAAGACGAGCATGGCCGGCGGCGGCAGCGCGAGCGTAATAGGCGTAGCCGAGGTCGCGGAGGGATTCTTCATTGCCGGGGTCGGCGAGGGCAAAGCTTTTGAGGATGCCAATACCACGGTCGGCATCGCGGAGTGCGACGGCAGAGTCACCGGCCTGAGCGTGGGTTTCGGCTTTCATGACAAGCTGGTCGGCGAAGTTGCGCAGGGGTTCGCGTTCATTGGGGCGCAGTTGGGTGACTTGCTCCATGAGGCGCGTGGATTCGAGGTGATGCTCGAGAGCCTCCGGGAGACGGCCAAGGGAGCGGAGCCAATTGCCGAGGCGTTGGCGCAGAACCGCGGCGCGATTGAGAAGAGTGGGATCCTGAGGTCGTGAGGCTATGAGGTTGTTGGTGAGACCAAGAGCCTGTTGCGCAAGAGCAACCGCTTCCAGCGGGCGCGTGCGATGGAGAACGACGGCAAGGCTACCAAGGATGTTGGAACGCAGGTGGGGCAAGTCCGCGGAGCCTTGCTCGGCCTGACGAAAGACGGCTTCGGCGCGCGGCCAGTCCTGGAGACGATTGAGAATCTCCCCCTGGCGAGTGAGGGCCTCCAGATAGAGTGGGTGCTTTGCGCCTTGCGGCAAGCGGACGGCAAGAGAAGCAGCAAACTCATAGTTCTGCAGGGCGGAACGAGGATCGCCCCGATTGGCGCTCCAGGGGCGGCCGAGGATGTCACCGAGGCGAATGCGGGCGGAGGCAATGTCTTCGAGCAGACCCGGGTCTGAGGAGTAATCCGCATCCTGCTGGATGCCGTCGAGATAGGCGAGGCTATCGCGAATCATGCGCTCACGCAGGGCTGTGGTGCCAGGGGCTGAGCGAGGGCGGCCTGGTAATCGAACAGAGCGGTTGTGGAAAGCCGGCGCAGCTGTGCCAGACGCTGTTCGGCGCGAGTTCGCGCCAATGCTGTATCCCGGGACTGCCGCCAAAACAACAAAGCACCAAGCAGGAGAGCGATGGCGGCAAGCGAAGCGACAAGGGTGAGGGCGCGGTTGCGTTCCACAAACTTGCGAGCGCGGTAAAGGAGAGAGTCCGGCGGGCGTGGATGGGCTGCGAGGCGAGGTATCGCTCGAGGTCTTCGGCGAGAGCGCCGGCGGTGCGGTAGCGGCGGAGGGGATCGGACTGAAGGCAAGTGGCAAGGATGGTGTAGAGATCCGGGTCCAGAGACGCTGGGGGAATCGGATCGAGGGGAGTGGCTTGGGGGCGCGCGAGCGGGACGGCCGGTGAGGAGTTCATAAAGAACCAGCCCCAGGCCATAGACGTCGGTACGGGTAGTGATGCCCGAGTCGGACCATTGCTCGGGGCTGGCGTAGGAAGGCGTGCAGAGCATCGCGGTCTGCTCGGGCGATTCGCTGTTGAGCAATTTGGCAATTCCAAAGTCGGTCAGCTTGACCTGCCCGGGAGCGGTGACAAGAATGTTGGCCGGCTTGATATCGCGATGGACCACGAGGCGCTGGTGGGCGTAGTCCACGGCATCGCAGAGAGGCAAGAACAGCCGGAGGCGAGCGCGGAGAGAGAGTGCATGGTCAGCGGCGTAGCGCAGTATGTTGGGGCCATCGACGAACTCCATGGCCAGCCAGAGCGTGGCCGGCGGAGCGGTGCCGCCATCCAGCAGACGGGCAATGTGGGGATGGTCCAGCATGGCGAGGATGCGTCGCTCCCGGCGGAGACGAGCGAGCGCATCCGGATGGAAAAGCGCGGGACCGTGTGAACTTGACTGCGGCCGACTGGGTGAAGCCATCGCCTGTTCGTTCAGCGAGCCACACCACGCCCATACCGCCTTCACCAAGAGGACGCAAAAGTTGCCAACTGCCGAGCTGGTCCCCGGCGGTGGGCTGGTAGTTGAGCAACGTGTGGTCCAGCGCCGGTGGACTTTCAAGGAACTCACCAGATGCGGCATCGGCGGCAAGAAGGCGTTCGACGGACGCCAGCAACTCGGGGTTGCCGGCGGTGTGTTGCGCCAATTGGAAGGCGCGATCGGCGGGAGGCAGATCAACGACTGCTTCAAACAGTTCCAGGGCTCGAGCCAGTTGGGAGGGCATTCCGTAGGTGCTCGTGCCAGTCTAGCGCGGTCAGGAAGGCCTAATCCACAGCTTCGACGAAGCGCTGGCTCACCCAAAGCTGGGCCTTGGGATCAATGCGGAGCCAGCCATCTTTGGCGTTGAAGCCGGCGATGATGGTGCCTTTGGCGAGGGACTTGATGACCTTGCCCGAGCCACTGGCCGCGTCTCGAACGTTGAGCGAATCGGCAAGGACGCGAAAGTGCTTTGTGGTCTCGACAACGGGCTTCTTGGGAGCACCGAGGCTCGTGAGCTCGGCGGCAATGAGTGGTATGAAATTCTTTGCCGCGGCATCAACAGTGTTGCCGCCAAAAAACGCGGTACCCGGGCAGGTCTTGGTGCTGCCAGCACCGTTTTTCCGCTCGCCGGTGGTGAGGTCGTACCAGTGGTGGTAGACGATGGTGTCGGTAGAGGGAGTCAGGCCAAAGCGACGGCAGAGGCGGGCATAGAGGCTGATGATGGCATCGCGCTGGGCAGGGGCCATGGTGTCGCCACCGGCGTCAAAATTGCCAATGTTTTCGACGCAGATACCACCATCGTTGGCACCCTTAATGCCGGCGGGAATGCGGTCAAGAGAACGGCAAACGGCGATCTTGCCATCAGGAAGACCGTCAGGTTCTGGCCAATCTGGTCAAAGCCACGGGAGATGTGCGAGCTTTCCATACTGGCGAGAGAATCGAACTCCTTGCCCGCTTTCCAGGTGGAGTAATTCGGTAACCAGGTATGGTGGACCTGCAACAGCCGGATCTTTCGACTCACGCTGGCCTTGTCGAGCCAGTTGCCGAACTCAGCCGCATCGGCGAAGAGAATAAACTTTCCACGGGTTTCCATAACTGGCCCCCATACTAACGCAAAAACGCTTCAACCAAGCCGCCATCCACGTTAATGATTTGACCGGTAACTTTGGAAGCCGCATCGCTCAGAAGCCACCAGACGGCCTCAGCCTGGTCGGCCGGAAGAATGGGAAGCTTGGTGAGCGTTCGCTGAGCGTAGAATTCGGCGAGGCGCATGCGCAGGACTTCTGTGTCTTCGGCTTCGCTCCAGGGCAGATTGTACTTGTCAAGAGAGCTGATGACACGGTCCCGAGGGAACATGGTGCTGCCAGCAACGACTGTGGCGGGGGCGATGGCATTGACGCGGATGAGCGGAGATAGCTCCACGGCGAGACTGCGCATCAGGTGGTCCGCGGCGGCCTTGGACGTGTCGTAAGCAATGCTCCCCTTCTTGCTCACCACGGCATTGACGCTGGTAGTGAGGGTGAGCGTGCCACGAAGGCCCTGGCGCTTCCAGATGGGTGACATTTCATCGGCAACGAGATAACTGCCCATCACGTTGACGTCATAAGTGAGTTTCCACTGGGGATCGGTAACGTGGCCCGTAAGGTCGGGAGCGACAAAGACCCCCGCCGTAACGACGACATGATCAATACCGCCATAGGCCAGAAGAGCGGTCGAAATCATGCCCCGAATGCTCTCCCGATCAGTAATGTTGACGCCCACTCCAATGGCCGGCCCACAGCCGGAAATGCCAGTGCCGGCAACGCCAATTCCCTGACCGTAGATCTTGCTCAACTCATCCGCGGTGGCCTGGGCGGCCTCCGCACTCAGGTCCGCGCAAACGATATGAGCGCCTTCCCTGGCAAGGCGGTGCGCCACGGCTTTGCCAATGCCATTGCCGGCACCGATGACAAGGACCACCGCGCGGGCCAGGTGCTTTTCGGGAGGCATGCGCTTGAGCTTGGCTTCTTCGAGCAGCCAATACTCAATATCGAAGGCTTCCTGCTGCGGCAACGCAATGTATTCATCAATTGCCTCCGCACCACGCATGACTTCCACCGCACAGCCATAGAACTCGGCGGTAACCCGGCTTTCGCTCTTGTCCTTGCCGAGAGCAATCATGCCGATACCAGGAATGAGAATGACAGTGGGGTTGGCGTCGCGCATGGCGGGGGAATCCGGCCGTTTGCAGGCTTCGTAGTAGGCGGCATAGTCCTGACGATACTTTTCAAGACCTTCGGCCAGAAGTTGCTTGAGGGCGGCGAGGTCCCCGGTGGAGGGATCCCAGGCAACGTAGAGCGGCTTGATTTTGGTACGGAGGAAGTGGTCTGGACAGCTGGTGCCCAGCTCGGAGAGCCGTGGCGCGTGGGCACTGTTCACAAACTCGAGCAGGCCGGGTGTGGAGTGGACGGTGGCAATCATGCGGCGCGTCTTGCTCACCTGGCCGCGCAACCAGGGAAGGATCTCCGTCAAAGACGGCGTTGCGGGCAGATTCGTCAAGGCTTGCGTACCTCTGGCCGCCGAAGGTGTCGGGGCCCTTGTCGTGGGCGGCAATGTAATCCCCCGCCTTTTCGATCAATTCCAGGGTGAGATCGTAGCAGTGCTGATCCTCGTCAGCCCAATTGATGATGCCGTGCTGGCCAAGGATGATGCCTTCGAGGGTGGGCTGCTGGGCCACCATGCGTTGCAGCTCGAGTCCCAACTCAAAACCGGGGCGGAGCCAGGGCGTCCACGCCACGCGGTTGCCATAGATCTCGGCGGTGAGTTCCCGGCTGCGACGGGAAGCGGCAACGGCGATTACGGCGTTGGGTGCATGTGGTCCACATTCTTCGCCGGCACGAAGGAATGCAGGGGAGTGTCGATGCTGGAAGCACGGGGGTTGAGATTGAACGTGCAATGAGGATACTTGCCCACCATGGCATCCTCGGCGGGGGTTTTCACGCCGCGCTCCGGGAAGGAGGCATAGAGGGACTGCAAACCGATGAGTTTCGCCTGATATAACGACGCGAAATTCTCCATTTTGCTCGTACGGAGGTCTCCGCCGGAACCCTTGACCCAAAGTACTTCGACATCCTCGCCGGTGAGAGGGTCCTTTTCGATGACCTTTGCGCTGGTGTTGCCGCCGCCAGTATTGGTGATGCGTTGATCCGCGCCCAGAATATTCGAACGATAAACCAGACGTTCCGCGGGCGTCATGGCCGAGGCTTTTGTGGCATCCCAAAGGTAGTTGACGTGCTTCATGAATTTCCTTTGCCGATTTTCTCCTACCCCGGCGCGAAACGGGTAGCTTTCGGATACGATGGTTGAGATTCCAATGCCTCTGAACCACGGGGTTTCGCAATCCGAAACCGAAAGAAAAGTCTTTTCCGCCCTTGATCGATTCGCTATTGAGTTGCCCAGTTGGGGATTTGCCAACACGGGAACGCGGTTTGGAAAGTTCGTACAAGCCGCCGCAGCCACCACCACGGAAGAGAAACTGGCGGATGCGGGCATGGTGCACTCGTTGACGGGCTGCTGCCCCACGGTGGCGCTGCATGTGTTGTGGGACTTCCCGGCAGGGCGGGCGAGCGTAGAGGAGTTGAAGGCGGCAGCGGCGAAGAATGGAGTCCGGCCGGGGTCCATCAATCCCAATACATTCCAGGACCAGATCTACAAGTATGGGTCGCTCGGGAATCCCGATCCGGCAGTGCGCGCGGCCGCCGAAGGGCACATTGCCGATTCGATTGCGATTGCCAGGGACCTCGACTCGCGGGACATCTCCTTGTGGTTTGCCGATGGCAGCAATTACCCGGGCACGCAAAACATTCGGGCCCGGAAACGTTTTTTTGCCGAGAGCCTGAAGTCGGCCCATGGATTGCTCGCGAGCGACCAGCGATTGCTCGTGGAGTACAAGCCTTTTGAGCCGGCGTTCTACCACACCGACATTGCGGACTGGGGTATGGCGCTCGAGCTGGCGCGTACTTCGGGTCCACAGGCCAAGGTGCTGGTGGACACGGGGCACCACTACCAGGCGCAGAACATTGAGCAAATTGTGGCGTGGCTGCTGGACCTGGACATGCTGGGCGGCTTCCACTTCAATGACCGGCGCTATGCCGATGATGATTTGACGTTGGGCTCGATTGACCCATACCAAATCTTCCGTATCTTCCACGAGATCCACTTCTTTGAGTGGGAGACAGGGCGGTTGGCGGACATTGCCTACATGATTGACCAGTCGCACAACCTGAAGGGCAAAATTGAGGCCATGATCCAAACGGTGATGAGCGCGCAAGAGCTGTACGCCAAAGCGGCGCTGGTGGACCATGCGGCACTCGCCCAGCACCAACGGGCTTGCAACCTTGTGGATGCGGAGAATCTGCTCAAGGATGCCTACGCCACCGACGTACGTCCGCTGATTCGGGCGTGGGCCCACTCGAAAGGACTCCCGGAGAATCCATTGGCGGCGTTCCGCGCATCGGGATACCTAGAGCGGGCGACGGCAGAGCGAGCGGAGCGCAACGCCGGATCTGTGGCGAGCTACGCTTAAGGTTCCAGAAGCATTTTGGCGGAAGCCCACTGGATGCGCCACTGGTCGGACTCAACGCCCGCGGCGCTCAGGCGCGATTGAAACTCCGCCTCCAATCCGCCCATACGACGATAAAAGCCACGAGCGGCAATGTTGGCATCGTAGACAAACAAATGCAAAGGAGTCCCTGGCCGGTTTTGCTCCGCCCATGCGGCACCGCGGCAGAGTAATTCGCGGCCCAGCCCCCTTCCCTTCCCTTGTGGCCGCACGTGGAGATTGTCGATGAGCGCACCAAAAATGGGATGCTCATCGAGAACAATGGAGCAGAAGCCTTCGAGCTCCCCATGGCTTTCGGCGAGTACGATGGCCGTGCGGTCCGGCAATCCTGATGCGAGGCGGGCTTGCCATTTGTTGCGGCGCTCCGTGTCCACCTCGTTATCGAGATAAGCATCGGACAGGATGCCGCGGTAGGCGACTTTCCAACTGGCGGCATGGAGTGCGGCAATGCGCTCCCAGTCTTCGGCGTTGGCCCAGCGGAATGAAATCCCCATTAGTCTCGACGCTCCCGGGCCAGTTCCTCGCCTCCGCGTTGCGGATCGTAGGCACGCGCGGGATGATTGCGCACGCCGTTGAACAGGGATGTGCCAATGCCTTGCCCATTGTGCGAGAGGTGGGTGCGCACTGTATGAACAAAAGTTGCCCAATGCTCGTCGGCCTTGCCCTGTATGGCGCAAAAGCCGAGCAGGCAATTTGGTTGGAGTACCAACGGGATACGCATGGAGCGGGAGATGCCAGCGGCATTTTTCTCTTGCTCAAAGGCAGAGATATCCACGGCGGCGGCATCAGTGTAGTCGAAGGCGGTCACTTTTCCCAGAGTAGCGCCGGAGCGCGGAGGAGACCGCTCTCGAGCGGCTTGAGGTCCTTCATGTCCTGCGGCTCAAAGCGGACGCCGTACTTGAGGTTGAGCAAACGATAGTCCGGTAGACGAGTGCCGGCAAGGAAGTTGATGGCAGTGTTTGCCACACGAATCTCAATGTTGTTGGCACCCTCCCGCAAGGCGGATGTGAGTTCCATCCGGTACGGGGGGCCCAGCAGAATACCGAGGCGCTGGCCGTTCACAAAGATTTCCGCGGCATCCCGAACGGGGCCGTCATACCAGGCACGTATGCCGGGGTTCTTGCCTGTTTCCTGAACCGGAATGGGGGTACCTGTGCCGAGGTCGAGCCAGGTGCGGCCGTGGGTCTTGTTGTAGGTGAGTGTGCTTGCGTAGGTGGCGGTGCCGGAGAAGAACTCAGTTGCGGGATTGGCGGTCCAACTGGCAAAGCTGGCAGGTGCTGGAGATGCGCTGCCCATCCGAAGTGTCCAGGGAGTGCTGAACTGCGCCGAAACCATTGTGGGCGTGGTCAAAGCAGGTGCGGAGGTGGCATTGCGAAACACAATCAGCGTACTCTCATACGGTTCGAGGTGGAGCGAGCCGCCAGCCCAGCGAGTGCGTTCGCCAGTGAAGGCATTCCAGGCGTTCGGCGGCGGCGCGACGGTCGCGAAACTCGGGAGTGAAGTGAAGGGGCGCGTTGGAAGTGTTGGCGATGAAGTAGATTTCCGCTTCCGGAGTGCGACGCACGATAAAGCCGAGAGCATTTTGCCCGGTATTCACCTTGAGTTGCGGCGCTACGGCCGCCGTTAGCGCCTTGCCCAGAGCCTCGTCCTGGGGGACAGGAATGGCGAGAGATTTGAGCTCCAGGAACAGGCGGGAGGCTTGTTGGCGGTCCGCCTCCTTGGGCTGCCAGCCGGGGATGCGATCGGGCCAACGACCGACGGCAAAGACCTTCCCGCCGGACTTGACGTAGCTGACCAGCGCCTCGATGGTGGCCAGGGGCATGCGCTCCACTTTGGGGAGCACAACGGCCTTGTACCGGGCGAGTTTGGTAGCGGTGCCGTCATCCACAAAATCGAGGTTGTAGCCGGGACTCGATAATCTGCGGCATGATGGACTGCCCAACGTGTGCGCGGAGGTCCTCGATGAGGTGAATGCGGCCGGGGCTCATGCCAGCGTAGGCGTCGGCATTGGGAAGGTAGAGCGCCACGTCATTGGCACTGGTGCCTTGCCGCAGCAGCCAACTGACACGGCTGAGATAGCGCGTGAGGTCGGGCATGACGGTCCACCAGGGATTGCGGTCGTTGAAGACGGCGGCGGCGTAAAAGCGATTCCCAGGATAGGCTTCGTCAGGAGGATTGTAAGGCCAGCCATGGCCGATCAATTCTGTGACGCCCTGAACGAAGTGAAGGTCGGCTTCTGCCTTCATGTCGAGAGGCGTAGCGCGGAAGCTCGGGCTATGGAGCCAGGTCCAGGTTTCGCTAGTAGAAACAGGCCGATCCAGGAGATGGGCTGCCGAGGAAGCCCAGCGGCCAGCGCGGACCACCTTCCACTGCGCACCTTCCCCTTCCGGAACATCCACATACTGATTGGAGCTCATGGCCATGGGTGGGATGCCATAGCCTTGCATGCGTAGTTTCGATTTGTTTGACGAGGCAAAGGCATGGAGCGGCTTGAGGAAGTTGTCCTCAAGCATTTCGGTGAGGGTCAGGGCCCAGTCGTGCCGGATTTCCAGATCCTCTTTGGTGGGTTGGCGAGTCAGGAGAGCGGGCAGGTGCGCGCGGAGGTCGTAGCCGCGGCGGCGGAAAACTCCTGGAACATTTGAGGCGTCCAATCGCCGCCATAGACTTCGAGGCTGTCGCAGAAAAGGGATTCGGCGGCACCGGGTGCGAGAGTGGCCAACAGGGGAGTGGCGACGGTTTTGAGGTAGTGGTCGAGAGAGGGACGGTCGTAGTGGTTGAGAACAAAGCCCTCGCCGCCAACGCCAGGCCGCTTGACCTGCATACCCGTCCGGCTCTCCAACACAAAAGAGACGTCGGCGGGCAGCGCCACGTTGGGCCCCAACAAAACGACGTTATCCGCGTTGGGCTTCAGTTCTTCGCGGCCCAGGTAAGCACCGAGCAATTGTTCACCGGCGCCGATGGCGGGGAGTGGAACCCGGCGCACTTTGGAACTCACGCGCTCGATGCGGAGTCGTGTTGAGGAATGTTCCACCCCAACACCCGGGCCACCATAGGGCCAGCCGGAGCCGAGAGTCCACATCCCAACGAAGACCGAGGCGTTTGGCTTCCTCAGCGGAGAACTTGAGAACATCGAGAAACTCGGGCGAAAGATAAGGAAGGTTCTTGAGGCCACGCGCGGGATCGTCGAGAGATACGGGATAGACCGGCTGCACCTCAACGCCGCCAATGCCGCCCTCTTTCATGGTGCGCAGTTCCTTGGAAACGCCTTCCCGGGTAACCGCCGGCCCAAACCACCACCACCGCATCATGGGACGAGCCTCTGGAGGAGGCGTGGTAAAGCCACGTTCGAGGTCCACGATGGACTGGCCGGAAAGCAAAGAATTGAGGATCAGGCAAAGCAGAATCAACAAGCGCATGCATGGTCATCATATGAGGTTCGGGAAAGCGGATCAAACTTTGGTTATGCCTGTCGAAACGTGCACAAACAGATAAAATTTGAGCATGCGTTTGAAACTAGTTGTTTTTCTGGCGGCCCTAACAGCAGCCGGATACGGCATGCAGGATGCATTTTCTCGACTGGAGTTGACGCGGGCCAACGTGGAAGCAAGTGTTACCGCGTACCTGCAAAAGGAGTTGGGAGAGGACCGATTTGCGATTCCCGGAATGGGAGCGAAGCAGAAAATCCTGTTGAAGGGGATGGATGATGCCACACGGGCGGCGGTGGTGAAGGAAGTGGCCTTGGCCATGAAAGCTTTTGTGATGTCACCCGCCTTCCAAACCGGATATGTCGCCTACCTGAAGACCAACCGAAACGCAGTTGACCACGGACTCAAGATCAGCGATACGGAAGCGGAAATGAAAGCCGCCACAGAAAAGATGATGAAGGGCGGAGATGCTTCGGCGATGCAATCGAGCATGGAGAAGATGATGCGGGAGCAACTCAGGGCCACGGTTGTGGGCATGCTTCCACAAATTCCGAGTTGGGGCAAAGACGAGCTGAACGCAATTGGAGAAGGCATGGAGTCGCAACTGGAGACCATCCCTCCCAAGAACGCCACAGAGAAAGCACAGCAGACGAAGGGAATCGCGTTAATCAAGGAAGCATTGGCGCTATCCTCGACCAATCTGGGAGCGGCCAGAGAGAAGATCAAGCAGGGCTTGTTGCTTGGCGTCTACGCGGGAGAAGGCAATGCCGATGCGGCCAAGGCCGACGAGGCCAAGCGGGAACAGCAAAAGAACTTCAACAAGCTGGCCTTCCGCCCCGCCCTGAAGAAACAACTGCTGGCGTTGAGCAATGAGATCAAGTCAGTCGACTTCAAAGCAACACTGGTGGCCAAGGGGCCGAAACAAGTGTTCGCCAACCCTGTCTATGAGAAGAAGAACTACGTCTGGAAGCTGATCTACCGGATGGGACCGGCGACCTCCCAGGTGATCGGACAGATAGCCGCCAGTTGGGCGGCGGAGCTTTAACGGCCTCGCCCAAGCTGGCTGAGCAGTTCACTCACGGCGCGTTCGATTTGGGAATCCTTCGCCCCGCTTGCTTCCCCCATAGGGCGCTCCACGGCAATGTCCACAGGACGCGGGTTGCGCTCCATAATCTGGCCGTTGAGATCGGCAATGGCGGAACGCGGAAGACGCAATGAGGAGCCATCAAACAGAATCTGGTTCCAGGTGAAGATGATCCAGCCGCCGGTAGGCTCGCCCACCACCTTACCGAGCTTGAGCGCGCGATAGCCTTCGGTGAAATCTTCAGCGTCAGAAAGGCTGTGCTGGTTGGTGAGCAGTATGGTGGGAAGATCGAGGGCACGCTGGCCGAGTTGGCTTCGGGATGGAACTGCGTGGGTATCGCCCCGTTCCCGCATGGTGAAGTAGCTCTTGCGGGCAAGCACGTCGATCGCATACACATTCACAAAACCGCCATTATTGTTCCGAACGTCGATGACAACGCCCTTGCGGCCGTGCGATTCGGTATCCAGATCGAGGTAGAACTGGTTGAGGGACTCTTCGCTCATATCAGGAATGTGGGCATAGGAGAGCTTGCCGCCGGAAAGCTGGTCAACGAGCTTGCGGTTGGCATCCACCCAGGCCTCGTAGCGCAACTTCTTTTCCGCCAAAACGGAAATGGGCTGTAGGGAAACAGTCTTGCCAGAGACGCGCAGCTCGGTGCGCTTTCCGGCGGAGAACTCCAGTGCGGCATCCAGACTATCCATCGGTTGCAGTGTTCGTTGATCTACGGCCTCAAGCACCATACCGGGTTGAATGCCTCCGGCCAAAGCGGCCGGCCCATTGGCAAGAACACGAGCAATGCGAAAAGTTCCGGGCTCAAGATCAATGCCGAGTCTCCCCAGCGCTGACGGGGCTGGAGGGCCAGCGGAGTAACCCAGGTGCGAGGCGTTGAGTTCTCCAATCATCAGGTTGACAACGCGCCGGAACTCTTCCGGAGACCGGGATGCCATGGCGGGGCGCTCAAAGCGCTCGCGCATGGCGGACCAATCGGTGCCGTGGAACTTTTCGTCATAGAAGTGCCGATCGAGCAGGCTCCAGGCAAGCGAGAAGAGTTCGGCCTTGTCGGTATCGAATTGAGCCTCGAGCTCGGCGGTGAGATTGAGCGGACGGGCAACGCGGCTTTCCAGGGGAAGCGCCACAACGCGTCCACCTTCGAGGAAGTAGAGTTCCTTGGAGTCCGCCGTGAATTGAGGGGAGAGCTTGCCACCGGGAGTGGTGGTGAGCTGGCGGGGGATGGCCGGGCCCGTGGCGAGGGGATCCAGCGGGTAGCTATAGAGCTGGGCCTGCTGGCCGGGGCTCGCGGTAAAGACGAGAAGTTTGCCGTCGGGGCTAATGGTGAAGGGACCCGCATCAAGATCGAGCGGAAGCAATGTGGAGCGGCGGCGAATGCCTTCCCAGTCGATGACGACGGTCTTCTTGTCGTCCTTTTTGGGAGCGGCAAAGAGATCATCAAAGCGATCCTCACGAAGAGGCTTGTTCTTGCTGCGGAGCTCCACACGGACGATGTGAGGTGTTTCCGTTCGTTGGCTCGTGCGGAAGTAAATGGCCTCGCCGTCGGGAGACCAGGTGACGCCAGAGCTGCTGGAATTGGGAAGAAAACTCACCTGCCGGGCCGAGCCTCCGGCAGCGGGGACGATGTAGACATTTTGGAAGCTCTTTTCCCCTTTGGAGATGAAGGCGAGCCAGGCGCTGTCCGGAGACCAGGCGGGGAGGAAGGCAAAGTCCAATGGCGCCTCGGAGAACTGGCCGGTGGTGACAAGGGTGTCCTTACCGGTTTCCACTTCGATGGTATGCAGCTCACGTGCATTGCGAAGAAAGGCGACGGATTTGCCATCGGGAGACCAGCGGGGCGAGGAGTTGCGGTCCTTGCCCTGGGTCAGCGCCTTCTCTTTGCGACTGGCAAAGTCATAGAGGTAAAGTTGCATGCCGCCCTCGCGATCGGCCGTATAAAGGAGGCGGCGCGAGTCTGGGCTCCAGTTGAGATTGGCTTCAACAGAGGGGGTGCTGGTGATACGAATGGCATCTCCCGCATCGCGAGTCCCGGCGGCGAAAACCTCTCCGCGAGCGATGAAGGCAAGCTTTTTGCCATCGGGGGCAATGCTCAGACTCGAGAATCCCTGTTGGAGACGAAGACGCTCGGCAAGTACGCCAGCCGGTGTGCCGCGGAGGGTAATTGTGAGCTCACGGATTTGGCCGGAGTCCACATCGAGACGGTGAAGGCGGAAGTTGCGCTCGAAGGCGATAGACTTTCCATCAAAGGAAATGGCGGGCCACAGGAGGCGGCCGTCTTGATAGGACGTGAGCTTGCGAGGCTTTTGGCCGGGGATCAGGGACCACAAATTCTCAGCACCATCTTCATCGCTCATGTAGAAGAGACGTTTGCCATCGGCACTCCACATGGGCCAAAGATGCTTGGCACCGCGCGGAGTGAGGCGCGTGGGGGCGGTACCTTCGGTCTTGAGCCAAAGCTCGGATTCATCGAGATGCGAGTGCCCGTGCCGCCACCACTGATTGTTGGCAATGCCGCGGGCACAATAGGCGAGGGCCTTGCCATCGGGTGAGGGCGCGGCCCAAAACTCATTGGCATAGACATCGGCCAGTACGCGCTCGGGAGTGCCTCCAGCTACCGCTACACGATAGACGTCGTTCATGGCGGAGATGTCGCGGGAATTCGAGTGGAAATAAAGCCACTCGCCATTGCGGGACCAGCCGTTGAGGACCTCGGGGCCAGAGTCATACGTGAGGCGCCGCAGCTCGCCCGTGCCCAGGGTGAGCAGGTAAATGTCGCCCCCACCGGTGCGCGTGGACTGAAAGGCAAGGTACTTGCCGTCCGGCGAAGGCATAGGACGTGTGTCATCGGCAGGATGAGACACCACCAGGCTTGCTTCACCACCAGAGTCGGCTACCCGCCAGATATCGCCTCCCGAAACGAAGAAAAGTTCCGGGCGGCCGGCGGCGGGAAAAGGCTCATAAAAGTTCTGTGCGGCCAGAAAGCTGGCCGCACAGAGTACAAGAATGGGGATGCGCATGCGCACTCCTTAGATGAAATTGCGAAGGTACGTACCACTCACCACGAGGCTTTGCTTGCGCGCTTCGAGTGAGCCTTCAAATACACGGTCTTCCACTTCAATGGCAACAGGGCCGGAATAGACCTCGGCCAATGTGCCGAGGAAAGCGCCCCAGTTGACGTCTCCCATGCCGGGGAGCTTGGGCGTGTGGTACTCGTTCGGATGCGCGAGCAAACCCACCTGATTCAGCTTGTCGCGGTCGAGGCGGGCATCCTTGGCGTGCATGTGATGCAGCCGGTCCTTCACCTGGCGCAGCACGCCAACGTAGTCCATTCCCTGCCAGACGAAGTGGCTGGGGTCGAAATTGAGGCCGAAGTTGGGGCTTGGGATGTCGTTCCACATGCGGTCCCAGATCTTCGGCGAGATGGCGAGGTTCTTGCCGCCGGGCCATTCATCCTTGGTGAAGGACATGGGGCAGTTCTCGATGCCGATCTTCATGCCGTGATCGTCGGCAAAGGCGATCAGCGGCTTCCAGGTGGCGAGGAATCGCGGCCAGTTGTCGTCGACACTCTTGGTCCAGTCCCGGCCAACAAAGGTATTGACCACACCAACGCCCAGTTTTTGAGCTGCCTCAATGACGCGCTTGATGTGCTCAACGTACACAGCAGCTTCGGCTTCGTCCGGAGTGAGGGGATTGGGATAGTAGCCAAGGCCACTGATCTTGACGCCGTACCTGGCCGTTAGGTCCTGAACGCGCTTCGCGTCATCGGCGGTGAAACCGGTAACATCGATGTGCGTAACACCGGCATAGCGGCGCTCGGCCTTGCCCTTGGGCCAGCACATGACTTCTACGCTCGCGAACTTTTGTTCCGCGGCAAAGGCGAGCACTTCTTCGAGGCTCAATTCCGGCAAGATGGCCGTTACAAATCCAAGTTCCAGCATGATTGTTCCTTCTGTCTAGCTAATCACAAAGCAGGTGTGCCCAACGGGGATTGGTGCGCAAATATCCATTGTGCCGCCGAAAGGGATTGCGTTCGGCCTTCTTGGCACGAAACTGGTCGCTTCGGCTAAGGGGATCGGCCTGGTAGTTGATGATCGCGCGGGCCTCGGCAGCACGCGCCTGCTCAATGGCGTCGGGATCGTTGGCACCGACATAACGGAATCGGTCGCCCGGCCAGCCCATGGCCTCACGATGCAATTGCTCGAAGCGTTGGCGCTTGAACTCCCAGCTCACCATCGTTACCTGCTCGGGCTCATTGCCCGTTATTTCCGCAAAGCGGCAAATGCCAAACAGGAGGTTTTCAAAGCTGTCACGCGCAAAGTCCTCAAGATAGGCACGCGGCCGAACCTCCTGATGGCCAAACCATCCGAGATGCTCGGCGACGAGCCAATAGCTGAGCGACTCGCTACGTGGACCCGCCTCGATCCGGGTTGGGCCACCGGAGAAGATGAGTAGGGAATCGGGATCGGCGGCACATTCCTGAACCGCACGCTCAATGTGGCCGATGTACTTGCGGGGCTCACCACGCTGGAAATCCAGCAGCTGCCAGCCGGCATCCTCGGTGAGGCGAGAAACGTCAAGCAATACGGCATGGCCCGCCACCAGAACAAGATTTTTCATTGCACTTTCCACGATAAATGGAAAGGCACCAGCCACGGGGGTGAGGCTGGTGCCCGGGTCTTGGCCAAGCGAAAAGGGGAATCGCGACTAGGCCAAGAAGGTCGTTGCCAAGTCTGGGCTAGAAGCTCAGACGCAGGCTGAAGGTGAGGCGCCGGTTGGCCGAGTCGCCACCACCACCGCCCATGCCGCCGAACCCGTTGCCCAAGGTGTTGGACTGGGCAAAGAGGGGGGAAGTCATGGTGCCAATGGGACGGCCAAGGTTGACGTGATTCAGGATGTTGTTGGCCGAAACGCTGAGCGTGAGGTTGTAGCGGCCAGTACCTTCGCCGCCGAACATACCGCCCATGGGGCCACCACCTCCGCCGCCACGGGGACCACCGCCACCGCCGCCGCGCGGACCACCGCCGCCCGCCATCATGCCACCCATGCCCCCCATCATGCCGGCCATACCGCCGGCATTGGCTGCGCCGCGCGGCTCACCACCAAAGCTCCAGGTGCGGGACACGCGGAGATTGACGTTGAAGGCACCGGGGCCTTGGCCAAAGTTGCGAGGAATGATGGTGGAGTTTGCCTTGGGGTTGGGGTCGAGAATGTAGCCGCGATAGATGCGAACACCGGGAGCGTTCGGATCCGTACCGAAAGCCGGGCGATGAATGTTCAGCTGGTTGTCGCCGAACAGGTCGCGACCCGTGGAAATGTTGAACGGGTTGCCGGAGCTGGCCGTAATGAAGGGGCTGAACGTAATCTTGTAAGGAGCGTTGTAGCCGCCGCCAATGAACGTCCGGTGGCGAGTGTCGAAGCTCGAGCGGCCCCACTCGTTCGCCACGTTGTAGGTGTTGTCCGGGAAGGTATTGGCGTTGTCGGCGTTTCCATTCGACCGGCCGTAAGAGTAGAAGCTGAACAGGTTGACCTTGGTGCCGATGCGGCCGCGCAGGTTGACGAGCAACTGGTTTTGCCGGAAACGGCCCGTGGCTTCATACAGGAAGATGTTGCCTGCATTGACGCCGTAAGGATAAGTTGCGGCCAGGGGGTTCGCCGGATCAAAGGTCCCGAGGATCGGGGTATTGATATTGCGGCTGCGAAGCTGGTTCATGCCCGTGGAGGAGTTAAACGTAACGCCAAGGTTGAAGCCCTTGGGGAGCGCGCGCTCCACACCAAAGGAGAACTGCGCCAGTGTGGGGATTTTGAGGTTGCTATCGATGACGCGAGTGGTTGAAGTGCTGCGGAACGATGCCAACTGATCGAGCGCCGGAATGGTAGGGAAGAAGGTGGGGTTACGAACAACGTACTGCTGCTGCACCACACCATTCAAGCGGCGGGATTGGAGAACCAGGTCTTCGCTGACGCGATCAAAGAACAAACCACCACCGATGCGGAGGACGGTCTTGAGAGGCTGGTTCGCCTTCGCCTTGCCGAGGCCCCAGGCAATACCGATACGGGGCGCAAAGTTGAACTTGCTCGCAATGTTGCTCTGGGTTTCAAAGCGGAGGCCAGTGGAGATGGTAAGGTTCGGCTTCCAGCGCCAGTCGTCCTGGATGAAGAGGCCGGCGTCCACCTGGTTGATGCCGACCAGTGGCTGACCGGCGGTGAGGGTGAACTGTTGCGCACCACCGCCCTGGGCGATGATTTGGGCAATGGTAAGCCCCTGGGCCAAACCTCGTTGAGTGATGGAGTAGGCGTTGATCGAGGAGAACGTGAAGGTGCCGTTGTATCCGGAGGTGGACTGCGTATCCTGGACCACGCCACGGATGCGGCCACCCCACTTGGTCAAGTGAGCCTTGCTGCTAAAGGAGCTGATGTTGGAGTACTCATACCGTTTCTCATTGGTGAAGTTGAGGCTGAGCTGGGCTGCGCCACCGGTAAAGCTGTCGAGCACGCTAATGGTGGGAACACCGGATTTGCCGGTTTGTTCACTGCGATTACCGACGAACTGGAAGCGGTCTTCATTGATGAGCTTGGCGCTGGCGATCCAGGTATGGGTGAGCTGCAACTGGTTGGTATGGCCGCTGCCGGCAATGGCCACTTCCGGAAGAACGAATTGGCCCACGCCGCCGTTCAACGAGGAATTGTGAGTGTACGTATACCGGGCGGTGAGGGAATGCTTTTCGCTGAGCTGGTAGTCGAGACGAGGTGCCAGGTCATAAAAACGCTGACCAGTGGCCACGTTCTGAATCAGAGGCGTGATGTTGAAGCTGGAATCGAGCACGCGGGCATTCACGGTGCTGGCGTCGTCGGTACGGCGTACCTGCGCGTCCATAAAGAAGCTGGCGCGCTTGCCGAGCGGGCCACTCACGTTGCCACCAAACATGTTCTGGGAAAAGTCCGGTTTGGTAGTCGCAAAGGGATTGCGCGCGTTGAACACGTTATTCCCAGCGTTATAGAAAACCTGGCCACGGAACTTGTCCGAACCCGGCTTGGTAAAGATCTCAATGCGGCCAAAACCGATGCGGTCGTATTCAGCCGAGAAGGGATTGGAGTTGATACGGATTTCGCGGATCGATGCCTTGGGGGGCAACTTGCCGCCAGAGAAGCCGTCGATGAAGATCTGGCCGCCATTCGGGCCCGCGGCCGGGCCGGCCAGCGCTTGCAACTCATTGGCGAGATCGTCGGGATTGTCACTCAGCATCGCCAGGTCCTCGCTCTTGATCACCAGAGCGCCGACGTTGTTGGCCGGGTCGAGGTCCACCGAGACCGTCTCGGTCACGGTAACCGTTTGAGTCTCGGAGGCAATGTTGAGCTGGGCGTTGAAGGTGATCTGCTTGCCCGTCTGGACCTCAAAGGACTGCTGCTCAAACAGGTTGAAACCCGTGGAGGAAATACGCAGCGTGTACTTGCCGCTGGGAATGCCAGAGATGGTGTAGCCGCCGTTGGCGTCCGTGGTGGCAATTTTCACAAAACCTGCGCCGCCGGTGACAGTGACGGAGGCACCGGGAATGGCCGCTTTGGACGGGTCGGTCACTGTGCCCTTCAAAACCGAAAGATTGCTGGCCTGTGCGAACAGTGCCGGGGTCAGAAGCAGAATGGTAGCGAACAAACACACGTATCGCTTGTAGGAATTCATCATGTGATCCTTTGTCTTTAAGAAAACTGTTTTGCAGAAGAAGGGCGGGGCTTAGTTGCCACCGCCGCCCATGCCGCCACCACCGCTCAGATCCCAATTGCCGAGCAAATTGCTGCGATTGGTTGCCGGAGTTGCCAGAATTGGCTCCACGCCGGAGATGATCGTAAGAGCATAGGCCTTGGTGGGGTCGGCCGTTTTTCCAATCATGAGAATGAGGGGCTCGTCCTTCTTGAGGTCGGCGATCTTGAGAGCGGGAAGGCGATCGAGCATGGCGGACATCATGTCACCACCGCCACCGCCACGGCGCATGCCACCGCCCATCGCGCCACCCATGCTGCCACCAGGTGCGCCACCAGGCGCGCCACTCGGAGCACCACCCTGGGCTCCCGCAGGAGGTCCTGCAGGACGACCGCCACCAGCAGCACCACTCGGCGCACCACCAGGCGCACCGCCCGGGGCCCCGCCCCGCATGCCGCCCATGGCACCCATCCCGCCACCATTGGCCATCATGGCCATCATGCGTGCCATGTTTTCCGGCATCGCCTTGAGCAAGGCATCGGGCTGAACTGTAATCTGAATCTTCTTCTTCGTGTCGAGATCCGTAATCGTGATGCTGTTGTTGGCCGCATCAACGGCACTCACCGTTGCAGCCACGTTGCGGAAGCCACCGCTCATCATTTGGTCGGCTTTGTAGCTCGCGCCATCTTCGCTCTTGGTGCCAAGAGCGCGGATCTGATCACCCACTTCAATCTCACCCAGGCTGCTCAGCTTGCTGTCGGCAAACTTTGTGCTGGTGGGAGCATAACGCCGGATCACAGCCTTCTCATTGGCCGAGACCGTAATCGGCTTCATGCCATCGGCCGCACGGTAGTTCACCTTGAGCGTGCCAGCAGTCTTGTCCACCGCGGTGACTACCCCCGTAATTCCGCGCGTGTTCCATGCCTGCTGTTCTTCCTGTTGCTTCTTGGCCAGGTCGGTCTTGCTCATGAGCACCACCAGGGTGGCATTCAACAGACCATCGGCAAGAGCCCCGCGAGCCAGCACACGGTCTCCCGTGCTGATGCCGGTCAGTTCGGCGGGTTTCGCATTGGTGAGGTTCGTTTCCCCGGGCGGGATCTGCGCAATGCGCGCTTTTTCCGCCACTTTTACTTTGGTTTCCGCGCCATCATCGGCCTTCACGGTCAAGGTACGGGCAGTGGCATCGGCTGCCACCACGGTTCCCACCTTGCTGGTTGCCGGTGTTTGCGCGGCGGATACGGCGGCAAGAATCGCCGCCAGAATTGTCGCTATGTAGAGGTTCCCTTTTCGCATCTTCATAATTCCAGACGACATTAAAGACGCTGAAGTTAGTGGCATGATCCAATTTCCGTGTAAAGAAGTGTGAAGTTGCGCCGCAAGACTCCCCCCAAGGCATACTCCCGCGGAAAGTCCGTATAATAGAAAGGGTTGAGGATCAGCGTAGCGGTCAGCAAGGGGATTGAAGCCCTGTTCGGCACTCGGGACGAAAACATTCGTCTCATGGAGCGCAACCTTGGGCTTCGTACATTCTTGCGTCAAGATTGCATTGAGATCGAGGGTGACGAGCGCTCCGTGCTCAAGGCGAAGTCTATTTTTGAAGACTTCATCGCACTGCTCGACGAAGGCCACTCCATTGCCGGTGGCGATCTCAACAACCTGCTGCGGGTAGTGACGCTCGAGCCGGAAACTTCCCTCAAGACCCTCTTCCTGGGCGGCAAGCAGCGGAGCTTCGGCAAAAAAATGCTGGCGCCGAAGACGATCAATCAGCGGCGTTATGTGGAAGCGATTGAAAAGCACGACCTGACGTTCGGCATTGGACCGGCTGGCACTGGCAAAACCTACCTGGCCGTCGCCATGGCTGTGGCGGCGCTGCTGCAAAAGCAAGTGAACCGGATTATTCTGACGCGCCCGGCCGTGGAAGCGGGCGAGAAACTCGGCTTCTTGCCCGGCACAATGCAAGAAAAGGTCGACCCATATTTGCGTCCGCTTTACGACGGCCTCTACGACATGCTCGATGCCGACAAAGTGGACAAACTCCTCGAGAAGAACACCATTGAAGTGGCACCCATCGCCTTCATGCGTGGACGCACCCTGAACGACGCATTCATCATTGTGGACGAAAGCCAGAACTGCACCCCGGACCAAATGAAGATGGTGCTCACGCGACTTGGCTTTAATTCAAAGATGGTGGTGAACGGGGACATCACGCAGATTGATCTGCCGGGTGGCCGGCGGAGTGGTTTGATTGAAGTGACCGAAGTGCTGAAGGACGTGGAAGGCGTGGCCTTTGTCCATTTCACCGACGTCGACGTAGTACGGCACACCCTCGTACAGCGCATCGTAAGAGCCTATGAGAGCTATTCCGAGAAAACCGGGATTGGCCGGCAGATGCGGCTCAAGCTCGATGAATCCAATGCGGCCAGCGCCGCGGTAGCCAGCATTACGCCGGGGGCTCCGGTGGAAATGCCGGAAGCCTAAACCGACTCGCACCATGGGCCGACCAACGGAATTTCTATTTTCCCGGCGGATGACCGCTGATGAACGCCAGGCGATCCGCGCCTTTGCCCCCTTGCTGGTCAGCGAGGTGCTCGGTGGAAGAGGCATGGCCATACTGGTGGCGGGAGACAGGAAGCTGCGCGAATTGAACCAGGCCTTCCTCGGGCATGACTACGCGACAGACGTGTTGAGCTTTCCAGAGCCAGAAGACGGTTGGGCGGGTGAGTTGGCTTTGTCTCTCGACCGCGCCGCCGCGCAAGCGGAAGAGCACGGCCATACGCGGCTCGAGGAGTTGAAAATCCTGCTCCTGCACGGGGCACTCCATCTGGCCGGGCACGACCACGAAACCGATCGTGGCCAAATGCGCCGGCTTGAGTCCAAACTGCGGACTCGCTTCGCATTGCCTTCGGGATTGATTGAGAGGACTCGCCGGTGACCATCATTTGGGTGGTGTTGCTGGCGCTCGCCATGGGTGCGCTGGCCTTGTCGAGCTTTGTGCAATTGCTTTATCTCGAAAGCTTGCGGTTGCGGAGCCGGGAATCGGCGGCGCTCGAAACCTTCAAAGAAGATATCGCTCCTGGCATTGGGCTTGAGAATGACGAAGCGGCAACAATCTTCAGCCTCTACAAACACGCGCTGCTAGTGATCATTGGCGCGCTGGCCATGCTGCTGCATGGAGGAGTCCATACCGGACCGTTGGATCTGGTGCAGGGCTTTGGGACGGCCCTGGCGGCAATGGCCGTCTTCTCCTACCTCGTGCCCCAGATCCTCTATCGGCGCTCAAACGCATCCCTGTTGCGCTTGCAGGTTCCGTTCCTTCGCCTGCTCGCGCTCTTGATCAAGCCGCTCGCCTCATTGCTCAACTTCTTTCTTGCGATTGCGGAAATCAGCAAACCTTCGGAAAGCCTCGAAGAGGGTGTGAGCCCGGAGGAAGAAATCGACGCCTTCATTGCCGCCGGCGAAGAAGAAGGACTCATTGAGGAAGGCGACAAAAAGCTCATCCAGAGCGTGGTGGCTTTCGGCGACAAGCGCGTTCGCGAAGTGATGACAGCGCGGCCCAACATCGTAGCCATCGAGGGCCAGAAAAAGATTGAGGAACTGCGCCGGCTGATGGTGCATGAGAAGTTCTCCCGCATTCCGGTCATGGAAGGTTCCCTCGACGAGATTACCGGCTTTGTCCACGTTCGGGACCTGTTTGAAGTGGAGGGCGAAGGCAAGAAGGACCTGAAGGTACACAACATTGCCCGTCCCATCGCATTTGTTCCCGAAACCAAGCTGGTACAGGACCTGTTGCGGGAAATGCAGCGCGACGGCAACCACATGGCGATTGTGGTGGACGAATACGGTAACACCGCGGGCCTTGCCACCATGGAAGACCTCGTCGAAGAAGTGTTTGGCGAAATTCGTGACGAGCACGAACCCGGATCGGACTACACCCGCGAGGGCGATGGAAGCTTTGTCATCGCCGGTAGCTATGACTTGGACCACCTCAAGGAATTGGTGGAGTTTGAGGCCGAAAGCGGACTGGAAGCAACCACAGTCGGAGGGTTGGCCACGGAATGGTTTGGACGCGTGCCGCAGGCCGGTGAAGTATTGGAAAGAGATGGAATCTGGATGGAAATTCTCGCGAGCGACGACCGCCGTGTGGAGCAGGTGCGCTTGAAGCGCGTGCCAGAAAAGGAGGCCGAAGACCATGGCGAGACCACGAAGGAAGAAGCCTGAAAACGCGGCCGGAACCCCGGCGCACCGCTTTGGAAGCGTATCCATTGCGGGCTTGCCCAATGCAGGAAAAAGTACTTTGCTCAATGGGCTGCTGGGCACCAAGCTCGCCATTGTGAGCGCCAAGCCGCAAACAACGCGCTCCAACATTATGGGCGTCTGGACCGAGCCGGGAGCACAGGCCGTGTTTCTCGATACACCGGGCATTCACAAGAGCGATACGCTCATCAACAAGCGCATGATGCAGGCCGTCCGGTCCGCACTGGAGAGCCGGGACCTGCTCATCTATGTGGCCGATGCCGGAGAAGTCCCCGATACCGGAGAATTGCCCGAAGAAGAGCGGCAAGCCCTCGACACCTTGCGCCGTGCCCGGGAAAGCAGCAGCGTGCCCGCCTTCCTCGTGCTGAACAAGATTGACCTCGTCGATGACAAGCGGCTGCTGCTTCCCAGAATTGAAGCTTTCTCCAAGTTGCTTCCGTTCGATGAATACTTCCCCGTCTCCGCCCTCAAGAACCAGGGGCTCGCGGAGTTGCGTCGCGGCATCATGGCCCGCTTGCCAGAAGGTCCAGCGCAGTACGACGAGGATTATCTGACCAACATGCCAGAGCGCAACATCGTGGCCGAAATCATTCGCGAGAAGATTCTGCGCACCACCAGTGACGAGGTTCCGCACAGCGTTGCCGTGGTAATCGACCAATGGGAAGAAAAAAAGACTCTGGCCAAGGTCACGGCAAGCATTATCGTGGAGCGGCCGGGGCAGAAGCCCATTTTGATCGGCCAGGGCGGACAGAAGATCAAGGCCATTGGGACGCAGGCGCGTATTGAGATGGAAGAGGTTCTCGGAAGAAAATTCTTCCTGGAACTCTTTGTTAAGGTAAAGCCAAAGTGGCGAGAAGACGAGCCCTTCCTCAGAGAACTGGAATGGCAAAATAAGAGCGAGGTGTCATGAAACAATTACTCGTAGTGTTGTTGGCTGGTTGGCTCAGCCTCATGCCCATGGCGGCGCAGAAGACCGGCAAGGGCACAGGATCCGATGGGTCCATTTATGACCAGGTCAAAATGCGCCTTTCGGCGGACTCGGAAGTAAAGGGCGGCAATCTGGAAGTGGACGTGAAGAGTGGCGTGGTCACCATCAAGGGTGTTGTGCCGAGCGACCGGGCCAAGTCCAAGGCCGAGAAGCTGACCAGGAAGGTCAAGGGCGTCAACCAGGTGGTCAACCAGTTGACCGTTGCGCCGTAATGCAAGTTGCGATTCTCGGCACCGGATACGTAGGCCTCACCACAGGCGTGTGTCTTGCTTATTTGGGCCATGAGGTGTTTTGCCTCGATGTGGACCAGGCCAAAGTGGAGTTGCTCCAATCCGGTCAGGTGCCGATTTTCGAGCCCTTCCTCGCGGAATTGATGGTGGCGGCCAAAGCCCGGCTCAAGTTCACCACATCTTACGCTGAGGCCATTCCCGGGGCAGAAGCAGTCTTCATTGCCGTCGGAACCCCGAGCATGCCCGATGGGCAACCGGATTTGCGCTACTTGCGAGCCGCCAGCGAAGAACTTGGCCGCCATTTGGCCTCGCCCTTCACGGTGGTGGTCAACAAGTCTACCGTTCCGATTGGGAGTGGGAACTGGGTCGGCGCGCTGATCCGCGAAAGCCAGAAGGCGTCCGGTAAAGCAGCCGAATTCTCGGTCGCATCCAACCCTGAGTTTTTACGTGAGGGTTCGGCGATTTTCGACAGCCTCTACCCGGATCGCATTGTCATTGGCAGCGACAATCCCAAGGCGCTCGATGTGCTTTATCGCCTGTATCGCCCCTTGGTGGACCAGAGCTTCCCTGCCCCGTCCTTTTGCCAGCGTCCCGCGGGCTTTGGTGCGGTGCCGTTGGTATCCACAGACCTCGCCAGCGCCGAGCTCATCAAATATGCGGCCAATGCATTTCTGGCTACCAAAATCAGTTTCATTAACGAAATTGGCCTCCTTGCGGGCCGTGTGGGCGCCGACATTCAGCACATTGCCCGAGGCATCGGCCTCGATGCCCGCATCGGCAATCGGTTTCTCAGCGCCGGTCTCGGTTGGGGTGGGTCCTGTTTTGGAAAGGACACCGCGGCTTTGGTGGCCACAGCCGCCGAATACGGTTTGCGAATGTCGATCGTGGAATCCGCGCGAAGCGTGAATGCCAGCATGCGCGGCCGGGCGATTGAGCAGTTGCGAGATGCGCTCAAGATCCTCAAGGGCCGTACCATCGCCATATTGGGTCTGGCGTTCAAACCCAACACCGATGACCTGCGGGATGCTCCGGCAATCGACCTCATTCGCCGCCTCCAGGATGCTGGTGCCATTGTGAAGGCGCATGATCCCATTGCCATGGAGCGCTTTGCCAGGGAGCACGCCAGCTTGGCGGCGTCGCTTTGCCCGTCGATTGAGAAGACCTTTGAAGACGCCGATGCGGTTGTCCTGGCCACGGAATGGAATGAGTATCTGGACCTCGATTGGGCCACACTTGCCGGCAAGGTCCGGGGCAAAGTCATCCTCGACACTCGGCTGGTCCTCAACCGGAGCGCACTCACCGAGTCCGGCTGGACCATCTTGCAGGTGCCCTAACCATGAGTCTCCACCTTAGACCTGCCGGGCCTCAGGACGTGCCCACGATTCTCGGATTTATCCGCGAGCTGGCGGAGTACGAAAAGCTCCTCGATCAATGCGTGGCCACACCCGAACTGCTCGAAAAGCATCTGTTTGGCGACCGCCCCAAGGCCGAGTGCGTTCTGGCGGAGTGGGAGGGCCAGCCGGTTGGCTTCGCCTTGTTCTTTCATAACTTTTCCACGTTTCTCGCCAAGCCGGGCATCTACCTCGAGGATCTGTACGTCCAGCCGCAACGGCGCAACCAGGGTATCGGAAAAGCACTTCTGCAATATTTGGCCAGACTCGCTGTGGTGCGGGGCTGTGGACGCCTCGAGTGGAGCGTACTCAACTGGAATGAGCCCAGCATCGGCTTTTATCAGAGTCTCGGCGCCAGACCGCAGGACGAATGGACCGTCTACCGCTTGACCGGTGAGGACCTCACCAGGCTCGCCGGGGTTTAGGCGAGCAGCGGCTTCACAACCTCACCGTGAATGTCAGTGAGGCGGAAGTCCCGCCCCGAGTGGCGATAAGTGAGTTTCTTGTGGTCGAAGCCCAGCAGATGCAGAATGGTGGCGTGGAAGTCGTGCACATGCACCTCGTTGTCCACCACCGTGCCGCCAAACTCATCCGTGGCACCGTACGTAAGCCCGGGCTTGAGCCCCGCCCCGGCCATCCATTGACTCCAGGCAAGGTTGTGGTGGCTGCGGCCTTTGGGACCGTCAATCCAGGGAGATCGGCCAAACTCGGTAGCAAAGACAACCAGTGTGTCCTTGAGCAAGCCGCGGCCCTCGAGGTCCTTCAGCAGTCCGGTAACTGGTTGATCAATGTTGCGTGCGAGGGGCTCGTGGGTCTTCATGTCCCCATGGGCATCCCAGTTGTTCGCCGCTCCCACGTCAATGAGTTCTACAAACCGGACGCCCCGTTCGGCCAGCCGGCGCGCTACGAGGCACTGCCACCCAAAGCCCTTCGTTTGTCCGCGCTCCATGCCGTAGAGCTTGAGCGTTGCATCGGACTCCTTGGCGAGGTCGAGCACTTCCGGCATTTGCATTTGCATGCCAAACGCGGTCTCGAAGCTCTTGATGCGCGCCGCCAGCGTGGCTTCGCCTGGCCTGGCAGCGGCATGGCGACGGTTGAGTTGCGCAATCAGGTCCAATTCCAAGTCCTGTACCGCCGCCGAGGGCGCGCGCCGCTCGAGGTTGGGCACCGGCGTTGGCGCGCCCGCACTGATGAGCGTACCGGAGTGACAACCCGGCAAAAAGTCGCTCGAGAAGACTTGCCCCCCACCGTAAGGCAGCGCCGGAGCGATGGTCACAAAGCTGGGCAGGTTCTGATTCTCCGTTCCCAATCCATAGGACACCCAGGACCCAATCGATGGCCGCTTCACCGTCACCGAGCCGGTATGGATGCCCATCGTGGCCTGGAAGTGATCGTTGTGGTCCCCACGCATGGAGCGGATGAGCGTTAGCTTGTCAGCAACAGTGGCGAGGTTCGGGAACAGATCCGAAACGTTCATGCCGGATTGGCCACGCGGCTTGGGATCCCACAAGGGTGGCAAAAGCAACCGGCCGTTCTTGTGCTTCTCCCCCGCCTTGCCTTTCTCGGCAAGCAGGGGCTTGGGGTCGAAGGACTCGAGATGCGACATGCCACCGGGCAGAAAGAGGAAAATCACTCGCTTGGCCTTCGGCTCAAAGTGCGGCGAGCGCGGCTGCAGGTTGTCATAGCGAACTCCCTCGGCCGAACGCAATATGGCCGGCAAAAGAGAGGAACCAAGCAGGAAGCTGCGCAGCACGGGCCGCCGGGAAACTTTAGTCCACATAAAGAAACTCATCCGATGAAAGAAGTACGCGCATCAGGCTCGCCCACGCTCCACGATTCCACTGGTCGGGGTCTTTGCCGGTATCGGCAATGGCAGTTCGCGCCTTGCGCAAATGCGCCTGCACGGCAAGCACCTCGCCCGGCAAGGGGGCGCGACCGTAGAGGAGGGTCCACAGGTACTGGATGCGGGCGGAGTCCGTGCCCTCGGCCATGTACGCTCGCACGGCAAGCTTGTCGGCCTGCTCGTGCACAAAGGGATCGTTGAGCAGCGTGAGGGACTGCAGGGCGGTGGTGGAGACGGGGCGTACGGCGGTGGACGCATTGGTATCCGCGCCGTCCCACACCTCAAACCAGGGATGCTTGCGTTGGCGCTGCTGCATCACGTAAACGGAGCGCTTCTCGGTGGGGTAGGTGGCGAAGAATTGCACATGCTGCGTATAGTTCCAGGTGCTCTCGGCGGGAAAAGGATGTTCCCCGCCCATGGTTCGGTCGAGCGTGCCAGAAGCGGCGAGCAGCGAATCGCGAATTTCTTCGGCCTCGAGCCGGCGCCGGTCGTAGCGCCACAGCCAATCATTCTTCGGGTCCTTCTCGAAGTTTGCCGGGTTATGCGTTGCAGCCAATTGAGATACGCGACTGGCAAGGATATACCGGGAGAGTTGCTTCAATGACCAGTTGTGCTCCACGAGGTAGGTGGCCAGATGGTCCAACAGCTCCGGATGTGTGGGCTTTTCTCCCCGCACACCAAAGTCATTGGGGCTCTGCACAAGGCCCTTGCCCATGAGCCACTGCCACACTCGATTGGCAATTACGCGGGCCGTCAGCGGATTCCGGGCTTCCGTGATCCAGCCCGCCAGCTCCAGCCTCCCGGAGCCCGCTGCCTCCACCGGCAAGGTGGCTCCGCCCAGAACGCTCAGAAAGCCTCGCGGCACCACAGCGCCCTTGATGCGCGGATCACCCTTGATCAGGATGGGCGCATTGTGCGGCTTACCCTCCCAAGCGGCCAGTTCGGCCACGGCAAACGCACGCGGAGTTGCCGGTGCGCGGGTGTAGAGCCGCCGCATGCGCTCGTTCCAGTCTCGACGGTCGTCGTCGATTTCCTTCTGCGTCCGCTTCCCATTCGGCGCGGGCCGCTCATTGCGAAGCGAATAGAGTTTTTCATCAACCTCAATCAATTCTTTCTCCCACGCACGAAACTTCGCGTTTTGCTCCGCATTGCCAATGGGAGTCAGACCGTTCGGGCGCGGGAAAAGTTCAACGCCGGGAAACGCGTAGTGCGTGGAATCAAAAATGCCGTACAGAGCATAGTAGTCCCGCTGGGGGATGGGGTCGAATTTGTGATCATGGCATCGGGCGCACGAAACCGAAAGCCCCAGAGCCGCCTTCCCCAGGTTGTCGATGGTGTCGTCAATCGTGAGGTGATGTTCGTTCTTGTTCGATGCAAAGCGTCGCGAAAGAGCGATGTATCCGGTGGCGACCGTGTTCTCCACGCGGTCCTCATCGTCTTTGGCGGTCAGCAGGTCTCCGGCAATTTGCTCCCGTAGAAATTCGTCGAAGGGTTTGTCCGCATTGAGTGAATGGATGATGTAGTTGCGGTAGCGATAGGCATCCCGGATGGGGAAATCGGAGTTGCATCCCGCCGTATCGGCATAGCGCACCACGTCCATCCAGTGGCGGCCAAAGCGCTCTCCATAAGCCGGGGAGGCAAGCAACCGGTCCACCACTTTGCCTCGGGCAGAAGATGAGGTATCCGCCAGAAAGTCATTGATTTCTTTGGCAGTTGGCGGCAGTCCGGTCAGATTGAACGTCACCCGCCTTAGCCACGTGCGCGCACTTGCCAAACCTCCAGCTACCAGCTTGTTCTTGTCCAGGGAAGCCTTGACCCAGCGGTCGATTGGAGAGTGGCTCCACGTCGGATCGTCCACGGCGGGAGGCTTGGGATTGGCAATTGGTTGATAGGCCCAGTGCTTCCTGGCTTCGGTCCAATTGTAGGTGGACTCGGGTGGAGGCGCGGGGGCACTACCTTCCCTCGGGTCTGCCGCACCCATACGGATCCATTCGCGGAACTTCTCCACCGTCTCGGCCGGCAACGCCTTGCCGGGAGGCATTTTGAGGTCCTTGTTCGAACCGGAAATGGCCCGGAGCAAAAGCGACTCGTCCGGTTTGCCAGGCACGACGGCGGCAATCCCGGATTTGGCCTTGGAGCGGATGGCCGCCCGGGAATCCACTGCCAAACCGCCTTGCGGTTGCGGCGTACGCGAGGAGTGGCAGCCGTAGCACTGCGTGGCAAGCACGGGACGGATGTGCTTTTCAAAGTAGTCGAGCTGTTCGGGAGTCTGCGCCAGCGCAGATACCGCCAGGAGGAAGGGTGCAAGGCCTTGGCGCATCGAGATGAGAGGAAGTTTATCTCAGCCCCTCGCCAGAGTAAATGGGCCAAACGCTGGCACACCTGAGGGAGGGCTGCTGGGTCGGCCGGCGAGAGTGGAGGCCCCACTGTCCCCGTTGGAGGGGTCAATTCTTCGTGATCCCTAAGGGATCAGTTTTCCCCGATTGCGGACAAATCGAGGGGAAACCGGTCTGGAAATCAAGTTCACTGGCAGCGGAAAAAAGGATTTCGCTGGCTCCAAGGCTTAAGATAATGGAGGCGATGTCGGGGAAGCGCAAAACGCTGTTGGGCTTGCTGGTGGTCTGGGTGGGGGCTTCCTTGGTGACGCTTCCGCCGCGCCACCTGTCCGGCCCACCCATGTTGCCTCGTGTACCCATAAGCCCCGAAGTGCGGCACACCCTCGAGGCCGCCTGCCAGGATTGCCACTCCGATCAGCCCCGGCTCCCCTGGTACGCCTATGTTGCCCCCGTATCCTGGCGGGGTACGGGAACACATCGTTCAAGGTCGCGCAAGGCTCAATTTGTCCCAGTGGGACACCTACCCCGCCGTCCGCCAGTTGCGTCTGCTATCCGACATCGCCAATGCCGTCCAAACGGCGCAAATGCCCACGGCTGACTATTTGCTGATCCACAAGGACGCCCGCATCACCGAATCGGAAGAGAAAGCTCTTCTCGAGTGGATCCAGCAGCAGCGCAGCCGCGTGATTGCAAGCATGGCCGCGGAGCGCTAGCGGAATGCCAATGTCACCGTATTGGCTGGCTTGCCGGCAATGCTAAAGACCAGTGGCACTTCGCCTCTGCCCGCCAGCGTGCGGGGCAGACGGAGATTGATCTGGTCAAGGCCCGCAAAGCCCGGGGCGGGTCCAGCGTAAAGAATCTCCGCGCGTACGTTGCCCACCGTGCATATCAGGTCCCCCGCCTTGCCATAGGACCGCAATCCCGTGCCATACAGCGATACATACAACTGGTTCTCCGCCGCTCCAAAACCAAGCGGCACCGCCACGCACGAGCCCGGCGTGTTCCCGCAGCGGAACGTCAACTCCGTGCTCTGCGCGCCGCTGCCACTTACATGGAGCGCAATAGCCGCCGCCACACCCGCGCCGCTTGCATTGGCGGAGAACAAACCAGGCGCATACGGCTCCACCAGGATGTCGCCGAGTGCATTCGCTACGCTCACTTGCGCGCGCCCCGGCGCCGTCCCCGCGGGCACCACAAAGTTCACTTGCGTGCTGGCCGCTCCGAGCACGTCCGCCTTGCGCTCCCGCCCGGTCGCGTCCTTGATCAGCACGTCTCCCTGGGGAATGGCTTCTCCATAGGCAGCCACGATCGAATCCGGGGCCACCGTGCCCCCGGCATAGCTGGCCGCGGACACCGTCTTCAGGCTGGTACGGCGCGCGGGAATCACCAACCGGTCCGCCACTTCGCCGTTCCGCCGCTGGGCATTCTGCGCCGCCGGCAACCACGTACGGATGAATTCAAAGGTGGACTCGGTCGGAGAAACCGTCACCTTGATGTACCCCACGCCGTCGAGCACAGTGCCCTGCTTGTAGTTATAGGCCGTTGGCTTGGTCCCCAGGTTGAAGTTCCGGGCGCTCGGCTGCGGCCCCTCCTGGTAAAGCAATCCGTCCAGATCCTGCCGCGCATACAGATGGTCATGTCCATGGAAGAAAGCTGTCACATTGTTGGCAACAAGCAACTGATGGATAGGCATGGGCCAACCCGGCCGCGCCGTGGAGAAGCCCCAGGAGCCATCCAGATTGTTCCCGCCCCATTCGAGCAACTTGGCTACTTCCACTCCACCGCGCATGGCTCCATCCATATCCAGTCCGCCCACCAGATTGTGAGCAAAGACGAACTTGAAGGTTGCCGTGGACTTTTCGAGCGTGGACTTCAGCCAGTCGTACTGTGTCCGTCCCAGGGTCAAAGACCAGTCGCCCGCGCGTTCCGGAGGAGTGGTTGTATACCAGTACGGATCCAGCACCACAAACAGCGCGTCGCCCCATTCCCACGCATAGTAGTTTTGCCGCAAGCCGACAAACTTTTCTTCCTTCGTCGAACCACTGTAGAACTCGTTGGGGAATGGGTTGGGGAAGTATTGCTTGCGCAGCTTGGTAGCCCAAATCGGCAACTCCTCCTCGGTACCCCGCCAGAGGTTCCCCCACTCGGCCTCGTGGTTCCCCAACACCATAAACAGCGGGATGGAGTGCGTGGCGTAGTCATAATAGGTGCGCAAAAGCTTATGCCGGTCATGGACCGCATCATAGGTAATCGGCTTGGGAAGCTTGTCGGACATCATCGTGTCGCCGAGGTCGATCAGGAAGTCCGGCTTCGCTGCCAACTCATTGGCAAGTGTTTGCTTGTATACCTCGGTATCGGTGTTCTCATCCATGTGCGGATCGAACTGCAAGGCAAACGAATAAGTACTTCCACGCGGCTTTGCGGTGCTGAAGAAGTGCTCGTCGCGGGCGGTAAAGGCCGTAGCGGAGGTCTCCTTGTACTGCATCCGGTAGTAATAGCGGGTATTGGGCTGCAGCTTGTCGAGCACCACTTCAAACGGCGTGGTGGCAGGCGTGCGAATCGTTGCCGTCCTGAGCGTGTAGGCGCCCGGGGCGGTGCCGTATTCAAAATACACATCGAGTGCCCGGTCCGCGGCCACATTCACCGTAATCGACGTATTCGTTGGCCGGCCCAGCAACTCCTGGCCAATCCACTTTACCTGGGCAACTGCACCGGCAGCCATCAAGAGAAGAACAATCAGTTTCATTGCAAATTCACCAGAACCACGTTGGATACCGCCTCGCGGACGGCCAGTACAATTCCCGATTCACCAGAGCCCGCCGCCGCGCGCGGGATGCGCAAGTTGATTTGATCCAGCCCGAGAAATGCTCCCTGCGGTCCGGCATACAGCACCTCGGCCTTCACACCGCCAACATGCGCAAACACATCCGCGGGAGTCAACGTGCCAAAGCCCGTCCCGTACAACGTAAGGATCAATTGATCCTCGGCATTTCCCATCGGCATCGGCGTGGGCACGCAGCCCGTGCCAGCCCGGCAGTTGAATACCGGTACGGGCACACGAGTGCCATCCGCTTTCGCCAGAAATGCCGTAGCGGCGGCCACACCGTAAGAGGTGGCATTGGCGGAAAACAAACTCGGCGCAGGGCGAAGAATGTTGGTACTGGCCGTGGCCAGCACTGTCCCGCCGCGAGTGACCGAGATCGTCGCCAGTCCATTGGCCGCATTGGCAGGCACTACAAAGCTCAACTGTCCGGCGGCACTGCTCAACACCTGCGCGTCAAGCAACGCACCATTCACATCCCGCACCGTCACCGCGGCGCCCGTGGCAGGAATGTCCCTGCCAAAGGCCGTGGCAATCGAGGACGGCGCCAGTGTCCCCTCAAAGTACGAAGCGGCGGAGACCACAGCCATCGCGGGCGGAGCGGAGTTCGCCGCAGTAAAGCGATAAGCCACGTTGCGATTGCCACCGGGATCCCGATCAGCAACCCGGGACAGCACATAGTCCACCGTCACTCCCGTCGGTGCCACACTCACGCGCAAATGTCCGCTGTTAGGCAAGGTGAGGGATTGGTCATAGGCGTCAAAATTCCCAATCGTCTCGTTGCCGGGAAAATAGTCCGGCGCAAAGGGTGGCCCTGCACCCGGCATCGGCGCCGTTACATAGACAATGCCGTCGAGAACAGATCTGGCGTAAAGGTGGTCGTGCCCTTGGAAGTAAACCGTCACTCCGGTTTCCACCATCAACTGGTGAACCGGCTTGTCCCAGGTCGGGCGCGCTTGCGCAAAGGTCTGCTGGCGCCGCGGGTCGGTGCCACCCCATTCATATTGCGTGGCCGACTCCACCCCGCCCCGTCCCTGGCCATTAATGTGGTGTTGAAACACGAACTTGTACTTCGCCTTGGAGCCGCGCAGGGTATCGCGCAACCAGAAGTACTGCGCATCCCCAAGAATGGTGGACCAGCTGCCATTCTGTGTGGACATGTTCCAGTACGGATCGAGCACCACAAACAGTGCGTCGCCCCACTCAAAGGCATAATAACTTTGCCTCAACCCGCCCTTGATTACGTCGGGGTAGACCGTCTTGTCACCAGTGTAAAAGCTGTCCGGGACGGGATTGGAGTACACCGACAGCCGCGCATTGGTGGCCCACAGAGGCAGTGACGGATTCTCTCTCGAAGCCGGCTGCGTGTAGTAGGCGAACTCGGAATCGTGGTTGCCATTGACGAGAAACAAAGGCGCGTCGGCCGACACCAGATTGAAGAAGGGCCGATGCGCAATGGCGCGATTGAGAACGAGGTCATACGTCAGCGTGGCCTGATTGTTCACGATCGTATCGGAGCGAAAGGTATCTCCAAGGTCGAAGTGGAAATCCGGGTTGTCCGCCCTTGCATTGGCCATGGTTTGGGCATAGCGAGCGGGAAGGCAATGGTTGATCGTGAACAGGTGCGAATCCGCAACCACGGTAAAGGTGAAGCTCGAGCCTTTGGGCCTTTGCGTAATGAAGCTGTGCTCGGCGCTGGCCCCGTAGCTATCGGAAGCCAGCCGCCGGTAGCGAATCCGGTAGTAATGCCGCGTGTTGGGCGCAAGACCGGTAATCAATTCCTCCAGCGGCACATTGGCCCGGATGTTTTGCCGAACCGGTGTCTGCTTGTCCCATTGGCCCGCCCGCGTCCCATACTCCACATACACTGCATCCTGTGGCTGCGGGAACAGCGCGTTCACCGTCATCGACGTAGCCGTCGGCCGGCTCAATACAATCGTCCCGCCGAAGGGACTCCGTGGTCTGCCCCAACAAAGGGAGCAAACTCGCCAACAAGAACAGCAAGCGCATCCAACGTACATGCTATGCCGACTCGCCGCGAAACCACGCGAAATTGATGGTGCCTTAACGATTTTCCAGGCCAACTCACCATTGTGTGTGGATTGTTAAGACCGGCTCTAAGGCTCGGGCAAATTCAGCACCAGCGGACTGTAGCTTACGGCCCGCGCCTGCGCATCCAGGGTCTGTGCCTCGTTGTGCGCCACCTGCAGCACAGAGAGCAGCACGCCGGTCAAACACAACAGCATGCCAATGGCGGCCAGTGAAGCGGCCAAGCTGCGCACCTCGACGACAGAGCCAGAGGCCTTTGCCATGGGCGGCGCCAGAAACAGGCGGCGCGCCTCCTTTTGGTGCAGAACATAAGCGTTGGGGCGGGAGCTGCTGTTGGCTGGAATCATGTCCTGTGAATCTGCAATCCAATGGCCACGCAAAATTCGCTCAAAAAGCCCATTTCCAGCCAGTTTTGTGAACCCTAGGGTGAATCCATGAACCCTGGGGTTCATGGAACACGGTTCAACCGGGGGCGCAGCAAAATCCTGTTGGAGTTCCAACCGTCCTGGGTTAGAATTTCGCCATGACGCAAAACACTGGTGGATGCCCGAAGCGGCGCGGATTCCTGAAATGGCGGCGGGTGCGGCAGCCACAACGGTGATGGGCGCGGCACTTCCCTTCTCCGCTCCCATCGCGGCGGCCACCCGGCGGTCTGCCACAGATTGGGTCACACTCGGCAAAACCGGCGTCAACGTCACTCGCCTCGCCTTCGGCACCGGCACTAACGGCGGTCGCATCCAGCGGGAACTCGGCCAGGCCGAATTCACCCGCCTCGTCCGCTACGCCTACGAACGCGGGATCCGCTTCTTCGAAACTGCCGAAAACTACCGCGAAATGCCCACCATGCTCGGTAAGGCCCTCGAAGGTCTTCCGCGCGAAAGCTATCGCCTCATGACGAAGCTCCGTTGGCAAAACGCCGCCAATCCGGACTTCAGTACCTTCGCCAAGATCGATAGCTACCGCAAGGAAATGAAGACCGACTACTTCGACATTCTTCTGCTGCACAATGTCCAGAGTCCCCGGTGGCCAAGCGAGCTCGAAAAGCTTCGCGACCAGTTCTCCGAAGCCAAGCACAAGCAGCTCATCCGCAGCCACGGCTGCAGCGGCCACGGCTTGCTTCCCGTCCGCCAGTACGCGGGCAACTCCTGGCTGGACCTCGTTCTCATGCGCGTCAATCACGACGGCACGCGTATGGACAATTTGAAGGACGAGGCCAACGTCCCCGGCGTGCGCGAGGAAGTGCTCCCCATCATCGAGCGCGTCCATGGCGAAGGCAAGGGCGTTCTTGGCATGAAGATCATGGGCGAAGGCCGCTTCATCACCCGGAGCAGCGGGACGCCAGCATCAAGTTCGTCATGCAGTTTGGCAAGGTCGACGCCGTCACCATCGGCTTCAAGAATACTGCCGAAATCGACGAGGCCATCACCCGCATGAACACCCACCTCAACGCCTAGCCATTCTCAAAATCCCGTCGCGCCCACGGAATTGCGACAATAGTAGCAATGACTGAAATTGTGAAAGTGACTGGGCGCGAAGTCCTTGATTCGCGCGGTAACCCGACGGTGGAAGCCGATGTGATTCTGGCTGATGGGTCTTTTGGCCGGGCCGCTGTGCCGAGTGGTGCGTCTACGGGCGAACATGAAGCGGTGGAATTGCGCGATGGCGACAAGGCTCGCTACCTCGGCAAGGGCACCCTCAAGGCCGTTCAAAACATTAACGACGTCATCGAGCGCAACCTCATCGGCCTCGATGCCACCCGCCAGGCCGAAGTGGACGGCGTCATGATTGAACTCGATGGCACTCCCAACAAGGCCAACCTCGGTGCCAATGCCATCCTCGCCGTCTCCATGGCCGTGGCCCGGGCCGCTGCCGAAAGCCAGGGCACTCCGCTCTATCGCTACCTCGGCGGTGTCAATGCCTGTGTGCTCCCTGTGCCGATGATGAACATCCTCAACGGCGGTGCCCACGCCGACAACAGCGTGGACCCGCAAGAGTTCATGATCGCTCCCTGGGGTGCTTCCTCTTTCCGCGAAGCCCTGCGCATGGGTGCCGAAGTGTTCCACACCCTCAAAGGCGTGCTCAAGAAGAAGGGCTACTCCACCTCCGTCGGCGACGAAGGCGGCTTTGCGCCGAGCCTCAAGTCCAACCAGGAAGCCGTCGACGTCATTCTCGAAGCCATCGAAAAGGCCGGCTACAAGCCCGGCGAACAGATCGCTCTCGCGCTCGATTGCGCCGCCAGCGAAATGTTCGACAAGGAAAAGAAGAAGTATGTCTTCAAGAAGAGCGACAACTCCGAGTACACCTCCGAAGGCATGATCGATCTGTGGGAAAGCTGGGTCAAGCAGTACCCCATCATCTCCATTGAAGACGGCCTGGACGAAAATGACTGGGCTGGCTGGAAGGCCCTCACCGACCGCCTCGGCGCCAAGATTCAGCTCGTCGGCGACGACCTCTTCGTCACCAACACCGAGAAGCTGAGCGAAGGCATTGAGAAGGGCATCGCCAACTCCATCCTCATCAAGGTCAACCAGATTGGTTCGCTCACCGAAACGCTCAACGCCATGACCATGGCCGCTGGTGCAAAATACACCTCCATGGCTTCGCACCGTTCAGGCGAAACGGAAGACACCTTCATTGCCGATCTCGCCGTCGCCACCGGTTGCGGCCAGATCAAGACGGGCTCGGCTTCCCGTACCGATCGCATCGCCAAGTACAATCAGCTCCTCCGCATTGAAGAAGAGCTCGGCTCCCAAGCCAAGTACGCCGGCAAGAAAGCGTTCAAGCAGTAATGAGCAAGCCAGACCTGGTAGTGTTGACCATTCTCGACGGCATGGGCTGGCGGGAAGAAACCGAAGGCAATGCGGTGCTCGCCGCCAGGACGCCAAACTTTGACCGCCTGTGGGCCAACAACCCGCACACGCTCATCGAAGCCTCCGGGCCGTGGGTGGGCTTACCCAAGGGTCAAATGGGAAACTCCGAAGTCGGCCATCTCAACATTGGCTCCGGTCGCGTCATTCGCATGGATGTTTCGCGCATCGACTACGCCATTGAGACGGGCGAGTTCTTCGAGTTGCCCGAACTGGTAGCCGGCATGGAAACCGAACGGCTCCACCTGGTGGGTCTGGTGAGCGATGGCGGCGTCCACTCCATGAACACTCACCTTTATGCGCTGCTCGATATGGCGGCAAAAAAAGGTGTAAAGGAAGTGTACGTCCATGCTTATCTCGACGGGCGGGACACCCCGCCCCAGTCGGGGCTTGGCTTCGTTCAGGAACTGCTCGGCAAGCTCGGCACCGCCAAGCTGGCTAGCGTCTCTGGCCGCTACTACGCCATGGACCGCGACAAGCGCTGGGAGCGCGTCGAGCGCGCCTATGAAGCCATGGTGGTCGGTGAGGCGGCTCTCAAGTCAGACCCCATTGCAGCCATTGAAGCCAGCTACGCCGCAGGTGTGACCGACGAGTTCATCGAACCATTTACCGTCAATCGCGATGGGCCTCGTTCGCAATGGCGATTCGGTCATCTTCTTCAACTACCGCGCCGACCGCGCCCGGGAAATCACGGAGCGCCTCAACAAGGATCTCCAACTGAGTACACCATGATGACCGAGTACGACCGTACCTACGGCTACCCGGCCGTCTTCAAGCCGGAAACGCACGCGAACGTTCTCGGGGACTGGCTTAGCCAGCACGGCGTCAAGAACCTCCGCGTGGCCGAAACAGAAAAATATCCCCACGTTTCGTTCTTCTTCAACGGTGGCGTGGAGCAGGTCTACGCGGGCGAGGACCGAAAAATGGTTCCCAGCCCCAAAGTAGCCACCTACGACTTGATGCCTGAAATGTCCGCCTCCGGCGTCTGCGATGTCGTCGTCGAAGGCATCCAGTCCAGGCAGTACGGCGTCATCATCGTCAATTTGCCAACCCGGATATGGTGGGCCACTCGGGCAAAATGGAAGCGGCCGTTAAGGCCGTGGAAACTTGCGACGAAATGCTCGGCCGCATCGAGGCCGCACTCCAGAACCATGGCAGCTTCGCCTGGCTCATCACGGCGGACCACGGCAACAGCGAAACCATGATCGACCCGGTCACCAAAGGCCCGCACACATACCACACGTGTAACCCGGTGCCCCTCGTCGTGGTGGACTCCGAGTCCGCCCCTTGCGCACAGACGCCGCGGATCTTCGTGGCAGTTTGCGAGACCTCGCCCCCACCATCCTCGACCTCCTGGCCCTCCCCCAGCCGGCCGAAATGACGGGCACCTCGCTGCGCAACTAACGCAGTAACCGGAATCAAGCACAAAGGACCCGCCTCAGGCGGGTCCTTTGCTTTTGCCCCAGAACTCTTCGGCGGGATTCTCGTATCCTCAGTTGAGGAAAGGAGCAGCAAGCATGAGTGAAGCGTCTTTGCTCGATCAGGTACGCGAGTGGTTCCGCCGAAAAGCAAAGGTTCCCCCGGAGGGCCAGGATTTCCCGCACATCAGCTTCGATATCGGAGACTACGGCTCCACATCGGACTCTTCCAGTGACTGCGGCAGTTCCGACTCCGGCGGCTGCGATGGCGGCGGAGGTGATGGCGGCGGTGGCGGAGGGTCCGACTAGCCTGCTACCAACTCCATCGAAAACCGACTCCTCTTGCACTGGCTTTTGTCAGCCATAATACGCATGTGACCCATCTCCTCCCCAATTGGGCCCTGCTTCGTACCCACCCGGACTTCGCGCGCCTTTACTCCGGCCAGCTCATCAGCGGCTTCGGCTCGGCCATCACCTACGTTGTCCTTCCCATCGAGATGTACCGCCTCACACACTCCCCCGTCCAGGTGGGCCTTCTCGGAGTCGCCGAATTCCTCCCTATGCTCCTCGTCGCCTTCATCGGTGGCCTTCTTGCAGACCGCCTCGATCGTCGCCGCCTGCTCCTCTTTACCGACACCATCATGGGTCTCGTCCTCGCCGCCCTGGCGTTCAACTCCCTCGCCGCCGCCCCTCTCGTCTGGCCTCTCTTTGCCGGCGCTTCGCTTCTCGCCGCACTCGGTGCCATTCATCGCCCCGCCATGGAAGCCATGACGCCCCAACTCGTGCCATCCGACCAGATGCCGGCCGTCGGTGCCCTCACATCCCTCCCGCTACAACATCGCCTACATCCGCCGGTCCTTCCCTGGGCGGCTGGATCGCCGTCGTATACGGCGCTGGCTTCGGCTTCGCCCTGGACGCACTCACTTATCTCGCCAGTATCCTCGCCCTCCTGGCCCTCCGCCGCAAGCAATTCCACGGTGGTGAAGAAGGCGGCATCACCTGGCACGGCCTCCTCGAAGGCTGGCATTACGCCCTTGAACGCAAGGACCTCCTCGGCACTTACCTCATCGACATGAACGCCATGTTCTTCGGAATGCCCAACGCCCTCTTTCCCGCCTTTGGGTCCCTCTATGGCGAACAGTATGTAGGCCTGCTGTATGCCGCCGGCCCCGCGGGAGCCCTCCTCGTCAGCCTCACCAGCGGCTGGACCAAATCCGTTTCCCGCCACGGTATTGCCATCTCCTGGGCAGCCGGCATCTGGGGCCTCGCCATCCTCGCTTTCGGCCTCTCCACTCATCTCGCAGTTGCGCTCCTGTTCCTCGCCATCGCGGGTGCTGCGGATAACGTGAGCGGCATCTTCCGCTCCACCATCTGGAACCAAACCATCCCCGCCCGCCTCCGCGGACGCACGGCCGCCATCGAAATGGTCAGCTACCTCAGCGGCCCCTATCTCGGCAACGCCGAAGCCGGCTTTGCCCGCCCGCGCTTTTGGCCTCGGCCCCAGTGTCGCTCTTGGCGGCGTCCTCTGCGTCGCCGGCACAATCGCCATCACCTGGGCCTTGCCTCAATTCCGCCGTTATCGTGCCTCGCACGAAGCCGTCTGATACATTGACCCATGTGATTTCCCGCAGAGCTCTCCTCGCCAGCACGCCCCTCTTCACCACTCCCCTCCGAGCCCAGTCCCGTCGCCCCAACCTCCTCTTCCTCTTGAGTGACGACCAGCGTTGGGACGCCCTCGGTTGCATGGGCAACCCCATCATCCACACCCCGCACATCGATTCACTCGCCGCCTCCGGCGTTCGCTTCACCAATCACTTCGTCACCACCGCCATCTGCATGTCCAGCCGCGCCAGCATCTTGAGCGGCCTCTATACCCGCAGCCATGGCATTGAGCTCTTCGCCCAGCAATTCTCCGACGAACAATTCAATCGCACCTACCCCGCCGTGCTCCGCCGCGCAGGCTACCGTACCGGCTTCATCGGCAAATACGGGCTCGACAAACTCCCCCTTCCGGCCAATGGCTTCGGACTTCTGGCGCGGCTTCTCCGGCCAGGGCCTCTCCTGGCCCAAGGGCGAACAATCCGGCCCCCACATGATCGACCTCATGACCGACCAGGCCACCGAATTTCTCCAATCCTCCAAACCCTCCAGCGAACCCTTCTGCCTCTCACTGAGCTACAAGCACCCTCACGCCGAGGATAACGATCCCCGCCAGTTCCTCCCCGCCCCGCCCGAGATGTCCCTCTACCGCGACGTACGCATCCCCACTCCCAAAACTGCGGATACCAACTCCGTCAGCCAGCTCCCTCTCAGCCTTCAGCGCAGTGAGGGCCGCAAACGTTGGGCCTCCCGCTTCTCCACACCGGCTCTGTATCAGGAAAGCGTGAAAAACTACTACCGCCTCTGCTCCGGCATTGACCGCAGCGTGGGCACCATTCTCGACCAGCTCCGCAAGTCTGGCCACGCTGACAACACCATCGTCATCTACACTTCCGACAATGGCTTCTATCTCGGCGAACACGGCCTCGCCGACAAGTGGTTCATGCACGAGGAATCCATCCGCGTCCCGCTCCTTGTCCATGACCCTCGCCCCGGTGGCTTGCGCAAATCGGTCTGCAATCGCATGTCGCTCAACATCGACCTCGCCCCCACGCTCCTCGATCTCGCCGGCATCTCCAACCACCCCACATGCAAGGCCGCTCGCTCACGCCGCTCCTCCGCGGCCAATCCCCAGCCAACTGGCGCCGCGAATTCTTCTACGAACACCGCTTCCGCAACGGCGGCTGGATCCCCGCCACCGAAGGCATTCGTACCGAAGATTGGAAGTACACCAACTACATCGACGAGTCCCCCGTCTTTGAAGACCTCTTCCACCTTCCTCAGGACCGCTATGAGGAAACCAACCTCGCCAAACTCCCCGCCCATGCCCAACGCCTCGCCGCCCTTCGCACTCGCCATGCCACCTGGAAGCAGGCCCTCGAAGCCTGGAAGCCCAACACCCCTTGGCAAGACCCCACCTGAAAACACAAAATGGCCCCGGGCCTTCGCCCGGGGCCGCGAGTAGCAACCTACCGCCTCCGGCGGCGGATGAGGGCTCCGCCGAGGAGTCCGGCGCCAATCAAGGCATACGTCGCAGGTTCAGGCACTCCCGATGTCGGCTCGTTCCCAAAGCCCAGCGTCAAGCTCATATAGGTATTCGCCGAGTTGCTCGACCCCAGCTGTGTGAACGTATTCGTGTTCGATCCATCAATCGCCAGCAGTTCCGAACCACTCACGTAGCCGGCACCGGTTGTAAAGCGGGTCAGCGTACTGGCAAATACAGACCCGTTGTTCAAGTCCATCCGCACGCCACCAATGTTGCACCCGCCTCCACCCAGAAAGTAGCTGCAGTCAATCGTCAGGTATTGACCATTCAAATCAAAATTGCCCGCCGCGTCCGAGTAGTACAAATCGTACTTCTCCACGGCTCCCGTAAAGATGTCGGGAGTCTCTGAAGAAGACAACTGCGGCAGCTTGTTGTCCATCACAATGCCCGTGGCCGGAAATGTATAAGGCGTTGAAATTGTCGATGTTTCCCAGACCGTAAAGCCAACCAGTCCCGGTGTGTTGCGCAAACTCACAGCGTATGCCGGAGTCATCATCAGGGCGCCAAGCGCCAATAAAACCAAGGTTTTCATGAATTCCCTCACTTGTTTCATGCTTTGTAGATCCCTCCAATTGGAGCGTCACGATCAAAGGCGAATTGAGTAAGGAAACGGGGTCAAAAAAGTTCTACCGCCCCCGGAGCGCGCATTTCCCCGCGGCGCCGGCGCGAAACAGGCTCGCAATTTCGCTCTCGAGCAATGCCCTCCGGTAGAACGTCAATTCATCCATCGCACCCGTAAAGTAAAAATCCTCCCGCGGCACCAATTGGTTGCCATGGTGCTTCCCCAGCCACACCGGTGTGCCCGTGTCAATGGACTCAATCGGCAGATTGCGCCCATGCGAGGGTGCGAGTCTCCCATCCACATAAAGTCGTGCCGGCTGCGTGGGCAATCGCTTCACAACAGCCACCACATGGTGCCAGCGATTGTCTGCCACCTTCACCGAGGTGGCCAGTACATCACTCCGGTCCGCGCCCCGCGCCACTTGTAACCCCACATGCCCGTTCTGCATGTACAGCAAGTACCCTTGCGGCGAGCGGTCCCTTTTGTCCACGATGCTCCTCGTGCGGATCGGCTCCGGCGTTCGCACCCACACCTCAATGCTGAAGTCCTCCGAACCCATATCCAGCCCCTTCGTCGAAGCGGGCAATTCAAAGTACTGCCCATTGCCATTCAGCACCAGTGCGTTGCCCACTTTGCCCGTCGCAATCAAACCAGACTTGGCAAACATCGGCTCGGAAAAAGTAAACCACGCCGACATGCCTTTCGGCACCGGCGTGCAGTTCTGCCCCATCGCGAGCGAAACGCTCATCCAGGCTGTACTAATAAAAGAGAGTAATTTTGAAGTAGTCAATGGTCGTATCATCCCCGAGCAGCACGTCGAGCAATGCTTGCGGTTGCCCCGCATAGGCGCGCTGGATTTTCGCAAAGGTCTCCGCCTTCAGCTCGAGCGAGAGCGTCCGCTCATTCGCGCCCGGTGCATCGGCCCACAGTGGAAAGGTCTCGCCGGGCCCCTGGGAATCGACAAATGGCACCGCGCCCAAATGCATCACATCGTTGGCGGCGCCCTCCCACTCAAGTCCCCTGCGAATCCTCAGCTCCACTTTCGCCGAACAAACTCGCACTGGCGGCAACGGCACAGAGAAGTACATCTGCTGATTGGCCGCCACTTCATCAAACTGCCGTGGCTTTCTCCCGCTCGTGGCATCAGGCAATTGCTCAAACCGCGCCGAAACCAGCGGCACCTCATCCGCCGGCATGGCAAAATCATCCTTCCTCCCAGCCTGCAAAACCACCACATGCTCACACGCCCCGGCACCCGCCGGGATGGGCAACACGGCAAAACTGGCCAGGTCCTGCCGCGCCAGTTCCACATCGCCGTTCTCGAGTCGTCGCAGTCCACGCCGCGCCGCCACAGCCTTCTCCATTCGCGCGTTGCTTTGTCCCACAAACCAGGCCTGTGCGGCCGCATAAGCACCGTCCGCCTCGCGCCACTTCCCTTCCCGGGCAGCAATCTCTGCCAGCTGCAATTGCGCAGCCGCATGGTCTGGCCTCAATCGGATCACTTCTTCCCAGCGCTCCCTGGGCCCTTGGGCTACCCAGGCCAAATCCGCAAGCACCCGCGCGTCACCCCGATACTGGGCCGCCCTTGCCGTCAGCGTGGCTTGTGCCGCCGGACGATTGCCTCCCACCAGTTCCATCGCGGCTTGGTGATAAAGCCGGTCCCCGCCTGTTGCCCCCCAACGCCTCGTTGCCTGGAGAGCCCCTCGCGCTTTGTCCTTCATGCCCAATGCATTCCACGCCAACGCCACATCCACGGCCGTCCGCCAAGGTGCGCCCGCTTGCGTGTTGGCATGCTCCAGGTGCGCCAGCGCCGCCAACGGTTCGTCAGCCTGCAAACTCAACACACCCCGGTCCGCCTCCGCCAACACTTCCGCACTCGCCGCCCTCGGCCACCACCGCCACGCCAATCCCCCCACCAACGCCACGCCCAAAAGCGCAGTCGCCAACGCCGGCCGCGACGCTACGGCCCTGCGCACTCTCCCCACCACACGCCGCATCCGCCACACTCGCGTCGATCGCGTCTCGAGCGCCGGCAAGATTTGCTCTACAGACGCAAACCGGTCCGCCGGCCGCCGCGCCAGACACTTTTGAATCACGGAAACCCATTGCCGCCGCAATGCCGGATGGTAAACCAGCGGCGATGGCGCTTCCTCATTTGCCTTCTTCACCGCCATCGCCAGCGGAGACTCCGCCGCAAACGGCACCTGCCCCGTCAACATCTCAAACAGCAGAATCCCAAACGAATACACGTCCGTCGCCGCTGTTGTCTTGCGCCCTTCAATTTGTTCCGGAGCCATGTACGCTGGCGTCCCAATGCCCATCCCCACCGTTTGCGAAGCCATTGTCACTTTGGCTTCAATTGCATTGTGCCGGGCCAGTCCAAAGTCCATCAGCACCACGCGCGGTGCTCCTCCGGCTCGCGGCACAATCATCACATTCCCTGGCTTCAGGTCCCGATGCCTCCACACCCGCCCGGGTGGGCCGCCGCCAGTCCGGCCAGTATCTGCCGCAGCCACGGCAGCGCTTGCCGCTCACTCAGGCTCCCTTGTCTTTCGAGGGCCCGCGCCAGCGTTTCCCCCTCAAGCAGCTCCATCGTCAAGAAGGTTCGCTTCTGCCCTTCCACCAGCTCATACACGCGGCACACATTCGGATGATGAATGCGCCTCGCCGCCTCCACTTCCCGTCGCAACCAGCTCAGTTGCGCCGCTTGCGCAAACTCCGGTCGAATCGCCTTGATCGCAATCCGCTCTCCACGCTCGAGGTCATCCGCTTCATACACTTCCCCCATCCCGCCCTCGGCCAAAAACCTCCGGATCTCAAACCGCCCCTCCACCCGCTCCCCCGCCCGAAACGCCCTCCGATCCGTTGCCGAGGTCAACAACCCCGATGGCACCTGCAATGGCTTCAACCGCCGCTCTGCATCTTCATCCAGCTCGAGTAACCGGAACACCTCCTCGGCAATGCGCGCCTCACTCGCGGCTTCCGTCACAAAACGTTTGCGTTCCCCCATCGGCAACTCACTCGCCTCGGAGTACACCTGCTTGATCCGTTGCCAGGTCCGCGGTGTCATCGCAGGTCATTCCTGCCAAATTCCCCCAACAACCACGCCCGCGCCATCGCCCACTCGCGCTTCACCGTCTTCTCGCTGATCCCCATCAGCTCCGCCGTCTCCGGTACGGACAAGCCCCCAAAGAAGCGCAACTCCACCACCTCCGCCTGTCGCGGGTCCAGCGCCTCCAGGCGTTGCAGCGCTTCGTCAATGGCCAGGTAGTCTTCGGGCGACATCGCGCCATTTCCTTCGCCCGGCATCTCAGCCACCAGCAGTGCCCGGTCCCTCTTGCGCGCCCGGTGCTGGCGCCCATAGTCAATCAACGTATTGCGCATGGCCCGCGCCGCCAATCGCAAAAAGTGCCCCCGGTCCACCGCATCCATCGTCTTGTGCTCTACCATCCTCAGGTAGGCCTCGTTGATCAGCGCGGAGGCTTGCAAAGTGTGGCCCGGCCGCTCGTTCCGCAGAAAGGAACGGGCAATCCGGTGTAGCTCACCATGCATTTCCGTGTAGAAGTGGGTCAAGGGTTCCGCCGTGTAACAGAGAGAAAGTGACATCTTCTCAGCAAGCGGCGTGTTTCGGCAACTTGGGCCAACCTTTTTTCAGGAAACTTCTATTTTCCCGCCCCACCCAGCATTTGCTGCAGCACCTTCTCAAAGTCCTTTCGCGTCGCCGGCCCCACGTGGATCGCCGCCACCTTCTGGTTCCGGTCAATAAAGAACGCCACCGGCAGACCCGTCACGTCCCCATACAAGTACGCCACTCGCGGATTCCCCAGCACCACCGGATAGCTCACCTTCATCTTTTCAAGAAACGGCTTCACCACACTCCAGCCGTCCTCATCCATCGATACGCCCACCACTGCCAGTCCTTGCCCCTCGTACTGCCGCGCCAGTTCCTGAATCCACGGCATCGAGTTCTTGCACGGCGCGCACCACGTCGCCCAGAAGTCCAGCAGCACCACCTTGCCCTTCAGGTCCGACAATCGCACCGGCTGCCCGCCGCATCCATCAGCTCAAACTCTGGTGCCTTCTTGCGCGCCCCCTCGCGGCTTGAGCGAGATCCCCGGCATCGTCAGCGCCCCCAGCAGCAACAGGCTCAATACTCTTCTCATCACGCCTTTTCTCCTAGAACCGGTGTGACACACCAAGCACCACCGTGTAGTCGGCAAACGCCGCATCTCCATGGATCCGGTTTGCAATGTCGGTAACGCTCCGGCGCCGGTTGCGCTCAATCGCCCATGGCACGCTGCAAGAAAACACATAGCCCCAGCGCGAGTACAAAAATCCGGGGTCTCCCGAGATCGCATACCCGGGCCGGCGGAATCCATTGCTCTTGCCAATCAGGTCCCGCACCGGCACACCTTCAATGCGCCCGCCAAAAGTAACCACCAGGCCCGGCACCTTGGGCACCGCGCGGGATACTCCCGCCCGCGCCAAATACTGGTCGGAAACCGACATCACCCCCTCGCCCGGCCTCGTGCGGAAGGTACTCACCCCATTGGTGTCCCTCGGGTTGAACAA